>CM031584.1:10768010-11114010 GCA_018467065.1 Ephestia elutella
CATGACATATCTACAAAAAATCATGCATACCAAAAGACGGCGCCGACAAAGGATTTGGCACAAAGATGGCGGCCTGCGCATACTAATAATGGTGACAAAACATGACGACCGGCCGCATAACTACTGTTTGTATATAGATTGTTATGCCGGATCTATTATTTTTGCTAAGTGTATGGTTTCACAAGTGAACACTGACCGGATGCGGCTGTGCGTGCGTCTGCGGCGGCTGCGCTTGCAGCGTGGTGTCGCGCATGTGCAGCAGGTCGCGGCGGACGGCCGCGAACGTGGGCCGCAGCTTGGGCTCGGCGGCCCACGCGGCGCGCATAACCTTCAAAATTTAAATATTTTTATACGCTATTTTTAGCACATTTTTTTCAAGTGGTAATGACACCCACCGGAGGTCGGATAGGACCCGGGTTCAAATCCTACCTGTGTCACATAAGTTTGTAGACCAATCTGACTCATGTATGGTAATTTTCATAGACCACCTGCTTCCGGTGAAGGACAACATAGTGAGGAAACCTGCACATTGGCTGACTGATCAGTTTACTAGTGTTTATACGGCTACTGCCACTAGATAGCGGTAGTCGTAAAAGTCATGTCAGATGCCTTTAGGCGACTTGAATAAAATATGACACCAGTCTTAACATCTTTTCTGTAACTGCATGGTATACCCAAGTTTATATCTATGTGAGAAAAGAAAAATTAAAGATTATAATTACCTCGTAGGGCCCCGCCGGGCAGCCCTCGGGAGCCTCCATGCGGTACCCGCGCTCCACGTGACGCACCACCTCCGCCAGCGGCTGCAAGGGGACACAAAATTCACAACAAGTCTGACGACCTTCTTGGCGCAGTGGTAAAGACCTTGCCTCTGAACCAGGGGGTCCTGGGTTCGATCCCCGGTTGGATCAAGATGGAAAATGATCTTTTTCAGATTGATCTTTGGATGTTTATCAGTAAGCAGACATTCAGGGCTTTATCCCCCTTGGAGCGGGGCGCGAGCTCTCGCGAGTCATACAATTTGAAAATGCACTTTGTATGACCATACAAATTGCATTGTATGTCATGCATTTTAATATGTACTGATTGAATTGAAATTCATTGCAAACAAATCTAAAATCAAAAAAACAGAACATTTTCCACTTTAACTTCAGTAACAAAAAAAAATTATTACTCAAATAATAATCAGAGATGGGTAATGGGTTATAACCCATTTCAATCCACCCGGGTTATAATGGGTGGTTTGGGTTATAACAAAACTAATTATTATTTTAGAATAATAAGTATACCATGTTCTTCTCAGTACACCTAACTGTTTATGTGAAATTTTTTGAAGTTTGGTCCAGTAGATAAAGCGTGAAGAGGTAATAAACAATATCATTTCCGCATTTATACTGTTAGTGAGGATGACATCTTGTACCTAATCTGAGAAGAGACAATTTTTTTTCGAATGAATACCGAATCATATATTGGTAACGAAAATTACATTAATACGTTACTAGCTTTTGCCCGCGGCTTCGTCCGCGTGAATTTCCCACATGAACAGTACTATTTCCCGGGATGAAAGATACCCTATGTACAGTCAAACGTCAAAAATGGAGTCATACCTTAAAGATCGTATTGCCTTGCAGGCGCGCAGTCCTTCATTGTGTGCGTAACGTGCATATTACGGACGTATAATTACAATAAGAACATTACTCACACTAAGCTAATTATCATATTACCCACCCACACCTAGACACAACTCTGCTGCGTGCTCACTGCTCATGCTGCCTACGTGCTGCCATCTATCAAATTCACGGTATACTAAGTATTAAGAATTATGACACCATCGAGTCTGAGACAGAAGTATAATATACAATACGTATAGTTTATTGTAAAGCAAACTAATAATGGTGAGTATAGCGACACGCAACCAATTGTTAATTTCACCACAAGTTAATGCATCTGCTAGTCTAATTGGTAGTCGGATAGACTGCAGTTAATATAGGTCCAAGTTCGAGTCACAGTCCGAAACTTAATTTTCATATTATACCCAATTCTTAAGTTTAGAGTAATTTTATATAATGCAAGTAATGTGGTTTATATATATTTGTTATAAAATAAAAATGCACAATAATCATAACAGCTATTTATTCGTGTAAATATATAGGTTTATTATACTTATGTATAATTTATTATTATAAACTTCTGTGCAAATTAAAATTTATATTTTAATCTATTCCCTACCTAATTACAAAATAAAAACCCTAAAATGAACTTAAAAAATAAGCATCTGCAGTAAGCTAAGTATCTGTTTATTTATTTTACTTATTACGAAATACCTTCGCTCTTTGTTAGTAAATATTAAGGTTATAGCTTAAGTATTCGTTTTCATTACGAAAAGAAGATTGAAACTATACCTCAACATTTAACAATTTATATAGAATATGTTTTTTTATACGAAACATAACCTCGTATTCTTTATACAAAAACAAGTAATAAGTATAAAAATAATTTAAATAATGTTATACAAGTAATATACGTTAATAAAACCTGATTTGATATTACCTAATAATAGAAAGAAGATAATTGGAATATACCTACTTAATTAATGAACTCACTAATTCATTTTGAACACCAATCACTAACTCACTATTTTGTATAGGTCCCGTTATTATTTTTCTACACACATTTCAATCACAATAAAGCTGTTCTAAACTTTCATACAGTGAGAAACTGATTCTTCCTTGCTTGCCTCCTATACACCATCAGGCCCCATAGATTTTCTATGGTGTTGAGGTCAGGAGACTGCGCTGGCCAAGGATGATATTTATTTCGGGAAACGAAATAAATTATCCAGTTTTTTGAAGCTTGAAGTGCACGACGAACAGTAGATAAACATCAAATAGATCAGCAAAACGCCTGGTAGGTAAAACCATAGCCTTCATATTCTTCCAACATTATCGTTGCTGCTGCTCAGAGATAATAGTCGGTCTTCTGCTTTGCTGCAAGGCTGCGTCAGCAAATCGCTAAGCCCAACGTGTCCTCCACTAAAACAATATTAGGTATAATATTTAATTACTTAATATTTTTTATTTAATTTTTAAGGCTATCACTTTTGCAAAGCAAAATCATTTATTATATGTCAATACATTAAACATTATATATTATGACTTTATGTTCGATCACAAAACATTACATACCTACACATAGTAAATATCAAAGCTATTTATTAATTTAAAAATACTTACTCTATCCAGTTACTTTCATTAGGAATTGAGGTTATTTTGCTGCCACTCTTATGCAAAGCAACTATATGAATTTCGCTTTGTTTCCATAATATTTTTATTGGTCTGAATTGTCAAGTGTTGGTAAGGTATACTCCACAAATAGATAAATAGGTATCACTAGAAAATAAGTGAATTTGTCTTCATCACAGTTTGCAACTAAAACGGTAATAAATATCTGTCTTTTTTTCATTCACCGTCAAATATTCATTTTTATTGCTGCTCCATACGAATGTGGTCGCAACTTCAAAGGAAAAACTTATTTATGAAACGGGGTAGCGTTTTGATGGCCGATTATTTCCATCTTATTCATACCTGCTGTTCCTCGCATAAGTGCATCACTATCAGTAGTACCTCCGTTTTGACATTAGTGTCGGACACTTTTTATATGGGAGTCCCGTCTCTTTGGAACTATACGGAAACATCGTAGTCAGTCGACATTAGACACACATTAGAATTTAAGAAACAACACATAATCATAAGGTCTTAAGTGCAATTACTGCTTTAATCAATTAGTATGAGAAATTCTGACTGCAGAATTGGATGTAGCTGTACTTTTAACTATGTGTATGCGACAAGCAGGTTTTGTAAAGAGAAAGGACACTCGGGAACAAATTCTTATCGTACGCCAGATTATCAAGAAATCTAGAGAATTAAATAAGCCCGTATTTATTTGCTTTGTTGATTTCTCCAGAGCTTTTGACTCGATGAAATGGGCCGTATAGTGGAAGGAAGACCTTGCTAGACATGGGCACACCAAAACATCTTGTACACCTTTTGAGACGTCTATATGAAGATGACACAGCCTCAGTTCGCATGGATGATGTTCTGTCAAGTGATTTCCATACTAGTGCCGGAGGAGGCCAGGGTTGCATTATGTTAAAACTTTTATTCAATGTGTGCACAGAGCTTATAATTCGTATCACTTTAGAAGACTGGACGGATGGTGTAACAATTGGTGACACCACCTTATTTGCAACCAGTTCGCAACACTTGGAAGAGCTACTGTCAAAGATAGAACGAGTGAGCCATGAGTTTGGACTTGGAATTAATCGCAAGACCATGGTAATGATTGTTGGTATGACGACGGGTATCATCAGGTCCTGAGCTTCCTAGTCCTGCACCCACAACGACAACAACGACGACTTCCGCACCGACGCACTCTGCAGCCCACGCCTGAACGACTTCGACGGTGGCGCACTCTCACTCACCAGGGTACGGAAAAATCCTAAATCGCGCTATCAGAATTTCCAAGGCAACTCGCTATATATACGAACTGCAATGCAACATCGTCGGAGCCTCGGCTCCCCAGGCCTAACACCTAGCCTGGCGGGAAGATCTTCCCTTCGAGGTCGAGCATCATTCATCGCTCCCGCTCCCAGTGGCAACTTTAACCATCGCGGCGGTCGCCGTTCACTAAAGAGCAATAGAAACATAACCATAGCCAAGAAGACCAGGCTCGTGAGGACGCTTATATTTCCCATATTTCTGTGGAAAGACAGAAAATAGATGCTCTGGAGATGTGGTGCTGGAGAAGAATGTTTGGGGTTTCGTGGACCGAGTTTCGCACGAATGTCTCGATACTTCAAGAACTCGGTATCAAGCAACGTCTGTTTTCGATAGTACAATCTTGCATCCTCACATTTTTCGGTCATGTTTTTCGGCGTGACAATCAGTCCATAGAACGCCTTGTCGTCCAAGGAAAGGCAGAAGGCACTAGACCGGGCGGAAGGTCACCCACCCGTTGGACTGACCTGATCAAGTCTGCCATTGGAGGGTCAGTTAACGAGTGCAGCAGGATGACCTCCAACAGACAACGGTGGCGAAACGTCGTAAAGCGCATTACAGCTGCCCTTATCAATACAACCGCTCTGTCAAGAGCGTACTGGACCAGAAGAAGTATGCGACAGGAAGATTGGATCAAAAAAGGTGAAGTTTCATACATCATTTCAACTCCTATTATTTACCCTTAGGGGTACAAATTTAAAATTCAATTATGATGTTATTATTTTTTATTACATAAGAGCGTAAATCTATAATTTCATGAACATAACTTCAAAAATGACGAAGTTTCATACAAACTTTCAACCCCTTTTTTACCCCCTTAGGCGTTGATTTTCCAAAATTCCTCTCTTAGTGCTCACTTACGTCACATGAGGGACCTTTGTACAAAATTTCATGTGGCTTGTTATTAAAATAATAGGAGATAAATATGATGTTCATATTCATATTACACAGTAACACAAAATAGTTAAAATGTGGTACTATTTATAGGTATTTCCCATTGAATATTTAGATGTTTCATTCTAGGTGGGTACCTACGTAATAATCGCTTGTAATAATACACAAAAAAATATTTTTTTACAATATTTAGTTTTCACCCGGTCAATGGGTGGTTTGGGTGGATTAAAATGTGTCGTAACTGGGTTATAACCCAGGCTCGGGTTTTAACCCGGGTTTATTATTATCAGAGATGGGTAACCAACCCATCTCTGATAATAATAAACCTTAAAAAAATAGCAACTACAATTTTTTATAAAAAAAAATAAATATAAAAATACACACACTCAGTATAAAAATATGTAAATTAAATATCACTTACAATTCGAGGATAGGGTACTCTTCCAAACGAGTAGATCTCCCACAATAGAATACCAAAACTCCACATGTCAGACTTATTTGAGAATTTCTGTAACCAAAACAAGTTAATTATTAAAAAACAAAAAACACGACTAACAAACCACGTAGCCTATGTCACTCGGAGGAATGCAAGGAATCTAAACATAACTCTCACATCAAAATCAGTTCAGCCGTTCAGGACTTATGGTGGAATAAAGAAACTTACATTCAGTCTGAAAGGAAAATCTCGGCACGGAACTTACATATATGAACCTTGAAAACATAACACTCCTTTTTTGGTTAATCATGTAATATTATAATTAATAATTATACAAATCGAACTTTTTAGCACATTATCGTAGTGCTATCGGGATGGGATTTTGTGAAGTTGAAGAGTTTATACATATATTTGAACGCGCTAATGTCTGGAACTACTGGTACAATTAGAAAAAAAAATTCTGTGAATGATAGCCACATTCATACGGAAGGCTATCTAGAATTGAAAACTTGAGGTGCGAAGTCGCGTGGTAAAGCTAGCACAGGGTAAATTCTAAATCATCGGCATTGGGGGCCGTCCATAAATTACGTCATCGATTTTTTCAGATTTTAGACCCCCCCCCCTATAATCATCCTATCGTCATTTCTTAATGACCCCCCCCCCATTCTCCCAAAATTGACGTCATTACTAGTTTGACAAAATATGGTGTCTTCGCCAAAACTTACACATATTCACTCATTCACACAATCATTCCTTTTCCTTCATTCCATTCATTCTTCCCTACCCAGTCCTACTGTGATGGCCGCGCGCGCGCAAGATACGCTCTAAAATAATTTTCAAAAAACCGCAAAAATCTACCAAAACTCAAAAGTTCGGGTGTGTCTAAGTGATAGTGCTCTCAAGAACTTTCTTCCTTTGTACGGGGCGGAGTCCAGCGCTGGAGAGGAGCTGTGCCTTAGATTGAGACCACGAGGCCAGGTACCCAACCTTTTCATTATCCGCCCGTCCAACTGTTCCTTCGAGCCGCGTCCGCTATTCCTTATCCCGGATTCAATTATTCCTATCTAAAATTCGCTTTCATCGCCATACAAATCACACAAAAATACATTTATCGCATATTTCATTCAATCTCGCATACCCCACATCGCTATCTTTTCCCTCGCTAAAACTCATAAACGCATATATTTTCCTCATATATATCACTTTTATTATCTTATATATTCGCATTGGTATACGTATTTCATATTACAATTATCCGTAAACTATTATTTTTCGAAATAGTTTTATATTTTTCAAGCCGTTCTGGGCTCCCGCTTACCGCACTTTACGATACCGCGTGGTTGCCGTTTCGCCGTTTCTATGCGAGCGCCCGCGCCATCGTAAGCCGCCACATTTAAAAATCATATTTTTTAAATCGATTTCTCGTCGATTTAGTTTCTGTTTTCACTCAAGTAGTTATATATTTTTCACTTCAATATGTCTAAAGATAATATTGAAGATTCCCCCGAAGTTATTCGTTTGAGAGCTAAAAGGGAACATCTTTTTACTATTATTCAACATACCTATTCCCTTAGCAAAAATGTTTCTGATGAAACCAATAAAGCTCAGTTTCTGATTATGGTACAGTCGCTAGAAAAAACTAGAACTGATTATATGCAGACACTTGATGATTTGGCAGCAGCTCAATTATTATTTGATCCAAAGTCCAAACCGGATTACTCGGGTATGAGATCCTTTGACCAACTTTATTGTCACATTAAAGCTTGTGAAAATAAATTGAGTGTAAATGTTTCCAAGTGCGATCAAAAATTTGAGTTGTTAAATAAAAAACTGCCCCCGCTTAATTTAATGTCATTCGATGGCACTCCCAGCAAATGGTCACTCTTTTACGAAAACTTTAAAAGTCTTATTCATGAAAACGCCCGCTTAACCGATGCGGAAAAGGTTCAGTACCTAGTAGGTAAATTAACAGGCAAGGCTTTGACGGTATGTTCTGGGATACCACCTACTTCAGATAATTATACAATTATTTGGAACGCACTTCTCGAAAAGTACCAGGACGTTAGAGTTCAGGCTTCATTATACATTGATCAGATTATTAATTTTAAACCCAATCAATCTCTTGACGCATTTTTAGAACAGTTTTGCTCGGCAGAATCGGCTTTACGGAGATTAAAGATCGAAAATCTGTCAGATTACTTGTTTACTCATATCGCGCTCAACAAACTTGACAAAGAAGTCGTTAAGTTGTTCGAGCAATCACATTCCACGATAGAAATACCTACTTTCTCACAACTCACGCAATTCGTAAAAGACCAAAGTAAAATACAAACGCTTCGCTCATCCGCATACACAAACAAAACGCACCCCTCAAACACTAATAAAAATACAAATAAAAACAAACAAACACACACTTTCTTAGCTAATACTGGTCCAGTCGATCAGAACTTGCACGCATCTCGCATGTACTCACCGCATACGCAATCCCCCCAAAATTATGTACCGCGCACATTTAATACCGCTCAAAACGCTCAAACCGCTCAATCTCGCACGCAAAACTTACAGTCTCACAATTGTTTGTTATGCAATTCTCACCCTTCACACGCACTATACAAGTGTCAGTATTTTCTGAATGAAACTCCATCTGCAAGAAATAACTTAGTTGCGAAGTATAACTTTTGTATTAATTGCCTAGGATTTCATAATATTGCATCTTGTCGATCACAACATAGTTGTAATATCTGTCGCCAAAGACATCATTCATTATTACACATAAATGAAATTCCACAAATTAGCAACACAACTTGCAATCACTCGTTGGAAAGCTATCCCTCTCACTCGCACACACACTACGCCGCAGCCGCTCCGCTCGCACCTATGCAATCGCCATCCGTTCAGGTTCAGCCGTACACTTCAAGCGCTGCGTCCGCTGCTCATCACTCGTCGGCATGCACCCAGGCAGCGCTTCAAGCCGCTGAAGTGCCATGCGTCAAAGCCAGTAGCAGCGCGCCGCCGCCGATAGATTCAAATGCGCGCGCGAATTTAAATAACGTCGCATTATCAGTTGTTACGACTTCTCGTTTTAATAACTTAGGTGGTAGTGGTACGGTAATTTTACCTACCGCTTCCGTTTTCGTTTATAATAAAAATAAACGTTATAACGTTCGCTTATTTATAGATTCAGGATCCATGAGTCATTTTATAACAAAATCTTGTTGTGATAGATTAAATTTAAAAATTACTCCCGCGTCATCCTCGATTATGGGCATCGGTCAAACTAAGAGTATATCATATGGAGTCACCACTCTTAAATTCCATTCCCGTTTCGATCCTTTGTGTTCATATGATATAGTAGCTCGTGTTATTGATTCGATCACCGATCGACTACCCAATTTTGAATTAGATACCTCTCAATTGACTCACCTCAGTGACTTACCAATGGCTGATTCCAACTACCATATGCCTAGCGAAGTAGACTGCTTAATAGGTAATGAGCTCTTCCCATTCTTGTTGGGAAATAACAAAGTGACTTCACCACAGTCTTCGGTAGTCGCAGTAGAAACCACTCTTGGGTATTTAGCCATGGGTAGGGCTGCGGTGGCGCATATTAAACCTTCTCGCAACGCTTATAATAATAATAAAACTTTCTTTTGTTCTCTTGATCAAACTCCAACTCTAGAAACAATCACGCAACGCTTTTGGGAACTCGAAAGTGTTCCAAATAAAATTCACGTGAGCCCTGACGATGAGGCCTGTGAAAAAATATTTCAGTCAACTTACTCACGGGATGACACCGGTCGCTATACCGTGCACCTCCCATTTAAAAATAATCCTTCAGAATTAGGATATTCTTATTCTATCGCTAAACGCCGTCTTATTAATTTGGAGAAAAAACTGGATGACAACCCAGACTTACGCTCTAATTATAATGACACTATACAAAATTACATAGACAAAGGTTACTTAACTAAGGTTGAGAATGCTTCGCCTACTGATCGCTCTTATTACATTCCACACAGAGCTGTTTATCGCCCCGATAAACAGACTTCAAAAACACGTATCGTTATTGACGCCAGTAGTAAAACTACAAGTGGGAAGTCGCTTAACGATATACTCTATAAAGGTCCGAATTTACAGACGAGTATATTCGATCTTTTAATTAACTTACGCATGTTCTCCGTCGCTATGACTGCGGACATCGAGAAAATGTACTTTCAATTGAAACTTACACCTAAACATCACGCTTTTCAACGTATCTTATATCGTTTTGATTCCAAATCAGATATCGACACATTCGAATTCAACCGCGTATCTTTCGGTATATCAAGTTCACCTTACCTTGCCATGAGGGTCGTCCGCCAGCTGGCCGCCGATAGCCGCGATCAGTTTCCACTCGCCGCCGCTGAAGCCGAAACGCATATGTACATGGATGACTATATATCCTCAATGGATGGAGTAGATAACGCAGTTAGAGCCCAGTCTGAGCTGGTTCAAATATTTGCTTCCGGTGGTTTCAATCTAATCAAATGGATTTCTAATAGCCCTGATCTCATGGACAAGATTCCCACTTCTTACAAAAGTGAAGACGTCATAAAGTTTGACACTGATGCTTCATCTCCTCATAAAATAGTAGGTATGCAGTGGCAACCGACTACTGATCATTTTCAGTTCACAACGAACGCTGATATGCAAGAGTGCACCAAGCGCTCTATACTCTCTGTTACTGCGCGCTTATTTGACCCATTAGGTCTTATAGGCCCGGTAGTCACTTTTATGAAACTATTAGTTCAAGAATGCTGGATAGCTGACCTTAACTGGGATGATCCAGTAACTCCCGCCATTTTAAACAAATGGACACAGTTTCATAATGAACTTTCTTATCTTGAACAGATAAAAATTCCACGACATATAGGGTTGAGTGCTCAACATGTCACTCTTATAGGTTTCGCAGACGCAAGTGAAAAGTGCTATGGCGCTAACGTATACCTACGCGTTAGTCAAAGTTCAAACTCACCTGGATCTGCCCAGTTGCTCGCTTCGAAGTCGCGCGTCGCCTCGCTGTCTAAGATGCCACTCGCTCGGCTGGAACTCTGTGCCGCACTCCTTCTCGCGAACCTCATAGATGTCGTTCGACACACTCTTTCAAAGAGATGTCATATCGATGAGACTTACGCCTTTTCAGATTCATCTGTCACGCTTACGTGGATCCATTCTCCACCTTATAAATTTCATACATTCGTCGCGAATAGAATAACTGAAATCAATTCAAAGCTTCCCGCTAAACATTGGTTTCATGTAAAGGGCACTGAGAATCCTGCAGATATTATATCTCGACCAGTAACGCCTAAAGCTCTAGTACATAATAAGTTCTGGTTTAAGGGTCCCCAGTGGATTGAACAAAGTTTCTCTGACTGGCCAGTTAAACCTTTTACAATTAATTTTAATAGCTGTTTAGACAGCTTAGAGACAAAAACTATAAGTCTAGTCGTTCAAAAACCTGAAACTACTCCGGTTACACATCCAATTGAGACCTTGGCTGAAAGAATTTCAGATTGGTCGAAATTATTACGCTCAGTAGTTTATGTCTTACGCTTTATACGCAAATTGCGCCCTCAAGGGCCAATTACTGTACAAGATTTAGAATTTTCGGAACATTACATAATCCGTTATGTTCAAAATAAATATTTCTTCAAAGAAATTATCGCATTACAAACTAACAAATTATCTAATAATACTCTACTCAAGCTAAACCCTTTCGTCGACCAAGAAGGCATTCTTAGAGTCGGTGGTAGACTAAGAAATTCTCAACTAGATTTTGGTCAAAAACACCCTATTTTATTACCTTCTAAAGACACAATTACTCAATTGATTGTTGACTATTATCACGTGACAAACCTTCATACAGGTCCGTCACTATTACTCGCTCTACTTAGACAAAAGTTCTGGATATTATCCGCTAGGAACTTGGTTCGCCAACGCGTACATAAATGTAATACATGTTTTAGGCTCAGACCTAAATTCACTTACCCTCGCATGGGAGATTTACCTTCCTATAGAATCTCTCAAGCTAAGTGTTTCGTTAATACCGCAGTAGATTACATTGGCCCCTTTTACATAACGCATATTAGACGCCGTGGAATTAAAAGCCATAAGGCATATGTATGCTTATTTGTGTGTCTCGCCACAAAGGCGCTACACCTAGAATTAGTATCTGACCTTAGTTCAGATTTATTTCTCAACGCTTTCAAGCGATTTATTAGTAGAAGAGGCCCGGTTTCCATGATCTACAGTGATGGTGGAACCAATTTTATAGGCGCTAAACGTAAACTTAGCGAAATTTATGATTTATTACAGTCCACAGCTCACCAAAATTATATCAATAATTATTTATTGAACAATAAAATTCAATTTAAACATAGCCCACCATTTGGTCCTCATTTTAATGGCCTAAGTGAAAGTAATGTTAAGAGTGTTAAAACTCATTTAGTTAAAACTATAGGCTCTCAGATCTTAACATATGAAGAGTTCATGACCGTCTTAGTTCAAATAGAAGGCTTGTTAAATAGTAGACCTCTTTGTTTGCTAGGTTCTGAACCTGAAGTAACCGCTCTTACTCCAAATCATTTCTTAAATATCACTCCTGTTCAATTTTTACCCGCTGAAAATTACACTGAAACACCTGATAATCGTTTATCTCGTTATCAGTTGTTATGTAAACTCACTCATGATTTCTGGCGTCGTTGGAGCCAAGAATATCTGACTTCTCTCCAACAGAGAGAAAAATGGACTAAGTCCTCAGAAAATATTAAACTGGGTACTGTTGTCATAATTAAAGACAACAATACTCATCCTTTTTGTTGGCCCCTGGGAGTTATTGAAGAACTCTATCCAGGAAAAGATAAAATAGTTCGAGCTGTAAAGGTTCGCACTTCTTATGGAAGCTACATACGTCCAGTAATCCGAGTTTGCCCTTTGCCTACTCAATAAATTAATTATAGGAATTTATATTAGTTTATAAGTTCTAGTTTTCTTTAGTTAAGTACATACTCATATCTCTTCTTACATTGCTGTTCTCTGCTGGCTATTTATTCAATATATGTAGAGGAAACCTCTAGGCCGGCAGACTTGTCTTCGCCAAAACTTACACATATTCACTCATTCACACAATCATTCCTTTTCCTTCATTCCATTCATTCTTCCCTACCCAGTCCTACTGTGATGGCCGCGCGCGCGCAAGATACGCTCTAAAATAATTTTCAAAAAACCGCAAAAATCTACCAAAACTCAAAAGTTCGGGTGTGTCTAAGTGATAGTGCTCTCAAGAACTTTCTTCCTTTGTACGGGGCGGAGTCCAGCGCTGGAGAGGAGCTGTGCCTTAGATTGAGACCACGAGGCCAGGTACCCAACCTTTTCATTATCCGCCCGTCCATATGGTATAGGTACGATGTTATTTATAGTTTAAAAAAATAATGTAGACATGCCTTGAACTTGTAATAAATAAATAAATAATGAGTTCAATAATTAATACCATTAAATACTTGCAAAATATCACAAGAACATTATCTTTCCTTAGTATGAGACATGTATTTAAGTATAAGTATAGTATTAATAAGTACTTTTATTAATTATGTAATGTTGTAGTTATTATTTAAGTATTGTGTTTATTATCAATACATAGTATAAAACAAAGTCGCTTTCGCTGTCTGTCCCTATGTATGCTTAGATCTTTAAAACTACGCAACGGATTTTGATGCAGTTTTTTTAAATAGATAGACTGATTCTTAAAAAAGGTTTATATGTATAATACATGTAAGTACCACGGGCGAAGCCGGGGCGGGCAGCTGTGTGCTGGAAGAAATTTCTTTTTAGAAATAATCTTTTTGTACGTCAAAAATAAACTATAAATAAATAAGAATGACGTCAATTTCGAAACACCCCCCCCCCCCCCATCTATCATTTACCGTCATCCGCAGACCAACCCCCCCCCCCTAATTAAGAATGACGTAATATATGGACGGCCCCTTGTTACATTGTTCCTTTTGTACTGTACTTTTGTATGTGTGTACAATAAAGTTTAAACAAAAAAATAAATAAATAATTGTTCTTACTGGTGAAAGTACTCATCTTCTTATCGAGTGTGTTATACTAACACTGGTGTCAAATTGGTGTCACCTGAAATTACTTTTGCGACTACCGCCATCTAGTGGCAGTAGCCGCATACACACTAGTAAACTAAACAGTCAGCCTACAGCCTATGTGCAGGTTTCCTCAAGATGTTTTTCTTCACCGGAAGTAGGTGGTGGTCTATGAGAAAACAACCATACATGAGTCAGATTGATCTCATGAATATGAGCAACGTTTTAGAATTTACCCCGTATATTGTTCGTGTCAATGTCAGGTATCATCATCATCATTACAACCGCAAAATATCCACTGCTGGATAAAGGTCTCCCCCAAGATTTTGGGGGGATTTGCCATACTCACCACGCTTGGCAGGCGCGTTGGCGAGCGCAGTTTTTTTTGGCTTCGGAGCTTTCGACGCTGCTGCCCATCGGAAGTCCCTTAGTCGCCTCTTACGACATCCATGGAATGAGATGGAGTGGTCCTATTCTAACCCGGGAACCACACGGGTTGCCAATGTCAGGTGTACTCACGTTGTACTTGAGCGCCTCGGGTGCGGTCCACTTGATGGGCAGCTTGGCCTGCAGCCGCAGCGCGTCGGCCGGGTCGTCCAGCACGGCGTCGGAGCGCGCCAGCCCGAAGTCGGCCACCTTGGCGGTGCCCTCCGCCGAGATCAGGACGTTCCTGGCGGCCAGGTCGCGGTGCACCACCCGCTGGCGCTCCAGGTACTCCATGCCGCAGCACGTGTCGCTGCGAGGGAAAATACAGTTTTTAAATTATTGCATTTTTATGATCGGCAAACAAAATGTCAAGCTAAAAGAATCCGTTTTTGGACCGGAAAGATGGGTTAGGGAAACCACGATGTGGGTACCGCAGCGTCCAGTAGCGAGCCCTGCGTGCAGTGCTCCGTCACAAATATGTAACCATAGGGGTATGCGAAATTTGGACCACCCAAAATAAACTAGTGACTCTGTGAGCTATAGATCTCGCGAATTTATAGAGATTGCAGAACTAAGGAACTTTTCACGCCATGAATTTCATGAAATATTAAAATCTTGATAACTGCGCTATTTTCAAAAATTTCCAAAGAATGTTTGGACTATCGATTTTATATGTTTATTAAACCTGCTCCCAAAATTTCACAGGAATCGGTTAAGAAATGCGACCTCTAGAGGAAAACACACAGACATATCAAAGCATTCTTGGCCTAATCTGAAACGGATTGAACGGCAATAAATATACTCACTAAGCAAAGTTGATCTGGTTGAGCTCAGTGACGTAGTGCCGGCCGCGACTGCGCAGGTAGTCCAGGAGAGAGCCCTGCGCGCAGTGCTCTGTCACAATACAAGTGCCGCCGTTGGAGCTGAACACCAGCCCCAGCAGCCGCACCAGGTTCTCGTGCTTCAGCGACCTGCAAACGATTAATGGTAATGAACATCGATCAACAATACACCTTGATTAAAAGTCTCATAGAAAATCAAAGTGAAAAATTGTCCGTGTTTATTGTGACGTAACATCCAGTCGGGAAAATCTTCCCTTTGTCAAACAAAAATACCTTTGTGGATTATTTGCATTCAAAAATCAATACAACAAATAAATTAAGTTCAACCCCAAACCCATAATTAAATAAAAAAAAATATTTTGCCTACCTACCTGGATGTAAATCTTATGCCAATATGTAAATACAGACATCAAGATCAAATCAAATTCGCTAAAGCATAACAAGTGTTCATAAAAACTTTGTTTTTCATGCGGAGATCGCATCGAGCACGCACGTTCATTAACATCTTGCATTACAATCATTTTAATGTCATGCCATGTTAATAACACCTGCGTTTTGCAGATCAAAATAACATCAAGTAAAAAATAAACCTTGTATCTGCCCATTTGTAAATGCGAAGTGAGAAACGCATATTTTTTGTAACACTTCTGATGGGAAGATATCGATACGTGAATAGTCGGAGAATGCGTGTATTTATACACTTTTTTGCCAACGTGAGATCACTGTTAAATTAGAGCAGCTTTCCATTGTGCACCACTTTTCATCCAACAGACATTTTGTAAGTGATGTATTATTGATCATTTTAAGTCGTTATTCGTAGGTGATTAATTTTTTGCCATATTAGTTTTAAAAAGTGCCCTTTATTTAACTCCAAGTAATTGAAGTCTGTGTCATTTCCATGAATTAGGAGAGGTCTTTCCAAAAAATAAAAGTAGATATGTAGACCATTATGCGATTGAGAAATGTCTTGCCTCTTTGAGTAAATTTCCCAATGAAAGAGAACCGTGAGGTGCAGTTAGTTTAGCAACAAGTACTCACGCCATGACGCTGGCCTCGGCACGGAACTTGGTGGCCGCCTCCCGGTCCTTGAGGATCTTGACGGCCACCTTCTGCGAGCCGTTGAGGATGCCCAGCATCACGTCCGCGAACTCATGCAACAAGTACTCACGCCATGACGCTGGCCTCGGCACGGAACTTGGTGGCCGCCTCCCGGTCCTTGAGGATCTTGACGGCCACCTTCTGCGAGCCGTTGAGGATGCCCAGCATCACGTCCGCGAACTCATGCAACAAGTACTCACGCCATGACGCTGGCCTCGGCACGGAACTTGGTGGCCGCCTCCCGGCCCTTGAGGATCTTGACGGCCACCTTCTGCGAGCCGTTGAGGATGCCCAGCATCACGTCCGCGAACTCATGCAACAAGTACTCACGCCATGACGCTGGCCTCGGCACGGAACTTGGTGGCCGCCTCCCGGTCCTTGAGGATCTTGACGGCCACCTTCTGCGAGCCGTTGAGGATGCCCAGCATCACGTCCGCGAACTCATGCAACAAGTACTCACGCCATGACGCTGGCCTCGTCACGGAACTTGGTGGCCGCCTCCCGGTCCTTGAGGATCTTGACGGCCACCTTCTGCGAGCCGTTGAGGATGCCCAGCATCACGTCCGCGAACTCATGCAACAAGTACTCACGCCATGACGCTGGCCTCGGCACGGAACTTGGTGGCCGCCTCCCGGTCCTTGGAGGATCTTGACGGCCACCTTCTGCGAGCCGTTGAGGATGCCCAGCATCACGTCCGGCGAACTCATGCAACAAGTACTCACGCCATGACGCTGGCCTCGGCACGGAACTTGGTGGCCGCCTCCCGGTCCTTGAGGATCTTGACGGCCACCTTCTGCGAGCCGTTGAGGATGCCCAGCATCACGTCCGCGAACTCATGCAACAAGTACTCACGCCATGACGCTGGCCTCGGCACGGAACTTGGTGGCCGCCTCCCGGTCCTTGAGGATCTTGACGGCCACCTTCTGCGAGCCGTTGAGGATGCCCAGCATCACGTCCGCGAACTCATGCAACAAGTACTCACGCCATGACGCTGGCCTCGGCACGGAACTTGTGTGGCCGCCTCCCGGTCCTTGAGGATCTTGACGGCCACCTTCTGCGAGCCGTTGAGGATGCCCAGCATCACGTCCGCGAACTCATGCAGCAAGTACTCACGCCATGACGCTGGCCTCGGCACGGAACTTGGTGGCCGCCTCCCGGTCCTTGAGGATCTTGACGGCCACCTTCTGCGAGCCGTTGAGGATGCCCAGCATCACGTCCGCGAACTCATGCAACAAGTACTCACGCCATGACGCTGGCCTCGGCACGGAACTTGGTGGCCGCCTCCCGGTCCTTGAGGATCTTGACGGCCACCTTCTGCGAGCCGTTGAGGATGCCCAGCATCACGTCCACGAACTCATGCAACAAGTACTCACGCCATGACGCTGGCCTCGGCACGGAACTTGGTGGCCGCCTCCCGGTCCTTGAGGATCTTGACGGCCACCTTCTGCGAGCCGTTGAGGATGCCCAGCATCACGTCCGCGAACTCATGCAACAAGTACTCACGCCATGACGCTGGCCTCGGCACGGAACTTGGTGGCCGCCTCCCGGTCCTTGAGGATCTTGACGGCCACCTTCTGCGAGCCGTTGAGGATGCCCAGCATCACGTCCGCGAACTCATGCAACAAGTACTCACGCCATGACGCTGGCCTCGGCACGGAACTTGGTGGCCGCCTCCCGGTCCTTGAGGATCTTGACGGCCACCTTCTGCGAGCCGTTGAGGATGCCCAGCATCACGTCCGCGAACTCATGCAACAAGTACAGTGGCCCACATAGAAAAGTATACCACCTTATAAAATTTACAATATTCGTAAAACATCTACTTACATGACGTTATAGGTTACCGCTTTTGCAGCTCCAATATATATTTTTCACTTGTATGTGCAGCAATGGAAACGGAACACGTACGAGCAATGACTCATTCGTTTCTCGTCTACTTATCTCGGTAACAGGCGTGTTTTGTATCACGGATACCGATGTTAAATTTCAATCTCAACGTTATAATTTCTAAAGAGGGTAATTTGATAAAATGCGCAAGAATTATACGTATGATGGTTGTAATAAGTGAATATCTCAGAGATTTAGTTGGCGTTTAGCTGTCTTCAATACGCAATATCAATTGACTTGTGTAAATAAATCTCTGTATTCTATTATGCCGCGTTTAACAATGTTTGTTAGTAAAAATCATTGTTCTGTATGAACAAAATATGAGTATCAGCAATTTGTCGTGAATTTCATATAACCGTAAGTATTTTTAGCCATTGTTGAATTAAGTTATACAGGTTTTATAGATGTTTTCTTTTGGTTTTGAACTATTTGTATTTTTTTAGTAGTCTTTTGTTGATTGAATCTAGTTTAATGAGTATTGAAATTAATATTTGATTATTTTTTCTAGAAACGGACTGTCTGACTGTGGGTCAAACGTTATGGAGACACAGGTGATGTGCAGTGTTTGAGAAGTGGACCGTTGCCTGTTGCTTATACTCCGAAGTCAGCACGTCACAGAGAAATAACAGCTCTTCACTCGCAACAACCATTTCTCCCACAAGAAAAGCCGCCGTGCTGGCTGGATTATGGTCTCTTTGAGACCGTGGGAAGACATCTTAAGGCATCTGGCCTAAAATGTTGCAGGCCATATAGAAAATAGACCTGACACCTGCGCATCAAAGGGAATCGCGTTCGGTTTGCCCAGCAATACTTAAATTTTGATTGGAGTAATAATATAATAATATTTACTGATGAAAAGACATTTAAGTCGGATAAGGATACAAAAATATTATGGAGGAACAGGGGCACACGCTATTGTAAAGATAATGTTCTGCCATGCAGATCAAGCTGTAGGATCACTTTAGGTTATTGGGGATGGATGTCGTCGATGGGTCCCGGTGAGTTAGAAATGCATCCAAGTAAATAAGATTTTTATTATGAGACTGATCAGAGTATATAATATATATGTAATGTATAATTATATAAATAAAATGAGAGTGATGTTATTTGTCACAAAAGTAAGATTTCCTTACTATGTAACATGTTTATTCACTACTCATGGTCAAACGTGGCCTCCTTGTCCGACTTAAACATATTTAGATAATCTGTAGGCATTATTCAAATGAAAACTTTTATTTTTGTAAATAAATTGCTTATGAACCAATAATACAGGTATATTTTATGGATATAAATGTTTAAATTACCTAAATGGACTGTAATGTCTGAAATAAATAAATATTATTACAATTTTTTGTTTTATTTCCTATCATTCTGATAATTTTTAAATTAACTCTTTGAAAACCAATATTATGTTGGTCACGTACATCCGATAAACGCTGTCAAGGAAAGGATATGACGGTAAAGATCAATTATAACTTAAAAACTTATAACTTAACTTATAAACTAATAAGATTCGAACAGTCGATTAATCATTTCTAGGCATAGCGAGCCCCTAAAGGTGTGACTCACAAAATATGTTGTACGCACTCATCTGAACAAGAATCTCTATTGAGAGCACGATTGCGCGCGTATTTTAAATGCCCTCATCTCGAGGTAAATTATCTATGTCACATTATTGTGCGCGTAAATTCAACATGAGAGCGCAATGCCCTCATAAGATCGAAATTGACGGCCACCTTTTGCGAGTTGTTATGCCCAGCATCACGTCCGCGAATCATTAACGAAGTACTCACGCCATGACGCTGGCCTCGGCCTCGGAACTTGGACAGCCGCTTGGCTTTCCCGGTCCTTGAGGATCTTGACGGCCACCTTCTGCGAGCCGTTGAGGATGCCCAGCATCACGTCCGCGAACTCATGCAACAAGTACTCACGCCATGACGCTGGCCTCGGCACGGAACTTGGTGGCCGCCTCCCGGTCCTTGAGGATCTTGACGGCCACCTTCTGCGAGGATGCCCAGCATCACGTCCGCGAACTCATGCAACAAGTACTGGCCTCGGCACGGAACTTGGTGGCCGCCTCCCGGTCAGGATCTTGACGGCCACCTTCTGCGAGCCGTTGAGGATGCCCAGCATCACGTCCGCGAACTCATGCAACAAGTACTCACGCCATGACAATCATGGTATTGAGGGATGACGGCCACCTTCTGCGAGCCGTTGAGGATTCACGTTTTGCAACAAAACATTGTATCTGCCCATTTGTAATTGCGAAGTGAGAAACGCATATTTTTTGTAACACTTCTGATGGGAAGATATCGATACGTGAATAGTCGGAGAATGCGTGTATTAATTTATACACTTTTTTGCCAACGTGAGATCACTGTTATTAAGAAATAAATTAGAGCAGCTTTCCATTGTGCACCACTTTTCATCCAACAGACATTTTGTAAGTGATGTATTATTGATCATTTTAAGTCGTTATTCGTAGGTGAATTATTTTTTGCCATTTTTTTTTTAAAGTGCCCTTTATTTAACTCCAAGTAATTGAAGTCTGTGTCATTTCCATGATTTAGGAGAGGTCTTTCCAAAAAATAAATGTAGGTAAGTATGTATAAGGCCATTTTGCGATTGAGAAATGTCCCGTCCTCTTTGAGTAAAGGACTATGGGCGGAATCGTCCTCACCCACCAACAGAAATGGGTCTCTATTGTTTCCCCTAATTTTTTGAATTCCTAATGTAGGTTATGCACAAACCTTTAGTACAACATTGTTTCGTACATTATTATGAATTCTAATTTAGTTTAGCCTATTTTTGATTCGCCTAAGTTTTTATCGTCGTATATTTACTTTTCAAATAAGTCATTAGGCCTAATAATTGATTATTTCTAATATTCACAAATACTAATTAATATTTCGTACAAAGCAATTAAGCACAAAATTGTAACACCTAATTATTTCTGTTATAATAATTTCTGATAATTATTACAAAGTATTTAAATCTCATAGGGGGGGGGGGGGGACTAAAAATTAAACATTGATGGATTTGTGTTTGATAAATGTCGAGAAGTAAAAGAAAGTTACATTAGGTATGTGAACTAAAGCGTGCAGCATGCAAGCAAGCATACAGCAAGCAAGCAAGCCTGCAGCATGCAAGCAAGCATGCCGCATACAAGCAAGCATACAGCATGCAAGAAAGCCTGCAGCATGTAGCCAGCATGCTGCATGCAAGCAAGCATGCAGCATGCAAGCAGGCATGCAGCAAGCAAGCAGGCATGCAGCATGCAAGCAGGCATGCAGCAAGCAAGCAAGCATGCAGCATGCAAGTATTTCTGGGTGGCTCCACCAGAAGACTCGCTCCGTCGGCCCTTCGATTCATTCGTGCACTCGACCTCGCTACGCTCGAGAGGTCGCCGGCTCGCTTCGCTCGCCACCTCCCCCTCGCTGCGGTCTCGGCCTCGTGCCCTCATTTCTCGCAGGACCTCCTTCGCGAGCTTCTGGTTCCGCGCGAAGGAATAACACTCTAGTATAGGGCAAACTTGAGCCACGTGGAGTCGGGGGTGCTCTAAGTCGGATCTGTGACTTATCAAGATTTTTAAAGGAATTATTATTAGTAGTGCATTACTAACATCATTCTGAAAATGATTGACGACAGACTGGACCGTTCTTATCTCCGGCACTGTTGTAGTACCCATGCCGGTGAGAAATAGCTAATACTTAGTAATAATTTAAATTTACTAATATTCAATTGAGTTATAATTATAAGAAGTGATTATTACAGTAAGTAATAATTGTCTCAAACAAATTTATACGAGGATATCGTTACGTGTAAAAAATTAAAAGCCAAACGATTTTAGAACATCTAATAATAGAGACTCAAAAATTGCATCTAATAATTATTAGGCTAAATTATTATTGTGCAAAAACATCAATTAGAGCGAGACAATAATGTGTGCCTAACATGTTTAGGCCAATAAGGTTCAGCGAAGTGAAATTAGAGACAAAAATTTTAAGCGAAACAAAGGGCACCCAACAGAAATGAACATAGGTCAATCGACATATCTTGGCAAGCTGATATTTTTACTATGGGGTCGTTGCCCAAATGCATGGGGTTTTCATGATATCGAACGTTTTACAAATATTTATCCCATACATTTTTGTATGGAACCTAAATATTTTTACAAAATGTTATTTTTTTAATTAACCCCACTGATTTATGAAAGAAATAGGATTTTAATGAAATAGTAGATACTTTAGGAACTCTTTGGCATCAGTTTCATTTGTATTGGTAGATCCCATACATTATTATATGGAGCCCAATTATTTTTACAAAACTTTTTTTTTTAAATTAACCCCGCTGATTTATGAAAAAAACAGTATTTTAATGAAATAATAGACATTTTAGGAACACTTTGGCATCAGTCCTATTTGTGTTGGTGGGTGGGGACAGAGCCCATACATTGGTGCCCTATGTCCTTTCCCAATGAAATAGAACCACGAGATGCAGTTAGTTTAGCAACAAGTACTCACGCCATGACGCTGGCCTCGGCACGGAACTTGGTGGCCGCCTCCCGGTCCTTGAGGATCTTGACGGCCCCCTTCTGCGAGCCGTTGAAGATGCCCCGCATCACGTCCGCGAACTCATGCAGCAAGGTACTCACGCCATGACGCTGGCCTCGGCACGGAACTTGGTGGCCGCCTCCCGGTCCTTGAGGATCTTGACGGCCACCTTCTGCCAGCCGTTGAGGATGCCCAGCATCACGTCCGCGAACTCATGCGAACAAGTACTCACGCCATGACGCTGGCCTCGGCACGGAACTTGGTGGCCGCCTCCCGGTCCTTGAGGATCTTGACGGCCACCTTCTGCGAGCCGTTGAGGATGCCCAGCATCACGTCCGCGAACTCATGCAACAAGTACTCACGCCATGACGCTGGCCTCGGCACGGAACTTGGTGGCCGCCTCCCGGTCCTTGAGGATCTTGACGGCCACCTTCTGCAGAAAGCCGTTGGAGGATGCCCAGCATCACGTCCGCGAACTCATGCAACAAGTACTCACGCCATGACGCTGGCCTCGGCACGGAACTTGAGTGGCCGCCTCCCGGTCCTTGAGGATCTTGACGGCCACCTTCTGCGAGCCGTTGAGGATGCCCAGCATCACGTCCGCGAACTCATGCAACAAGTACTCACGCCATGACGCTGGCCTCGGTACACGGAACTTGGTGGCCGCCTCCCGGTCCTTGCAGAGGATCTTGACGGCCACCTTCTGCGAGCCGTTGAGGATGCCCAGCATCACGTCCGCGAACTCGTACAACAAGTACTCACCGCCATGACGCTGGCCTCGGCACGTGAACTTGGTGGCCGCCTCCCGGTCCTTGAGGATCTTGACGGCCACCTTCTGCGAGCCGTTGAGGATGCCCAGCATCACGTCCGCGAACTCATGCAACAAGTACTCACGCCATGACGCTGGCTCTCGGCACGGAACTTGGTGGCCGCCTCCCGGGTCCTTGAGGATCTTGACGGCCACCTTCTGCGAAGCCGTTGAGGATGCCCAGCATCACGTCCGCGAACTCGCCCTTGCCGGGATATTCTCCCTGATCTCCAGGTCGCGCTCGTCTATCCCCTCCAATCTGGAAATAATGAATATTACTTTAGTGTTCTCATTAAAAATCGTTAAGTTACTTGACCATTAAGATCTGGTCAGAGAAAGTCAGAAGTGTTGATAATAACGTCAATTTACATTGCTTTGATGTGAGAGTTAATCCCGTTAAACCCGGCGTTTCCAACTCCAAATAAAAACTATACACGTCATGATAAGAGCAAAAGTAGATCAAATACTGACCAAACCTCTAAGGATGGAAATATACTTTAAATTAAGTTTATTTCCATCCTTAGGTTTAAACAAGAAATAAAACAAACTATTATTAAAAAAAAAAAAACCTTTAACTTTCTGCAAGAGCACGTTTTGCAAGCAAATCATTAATTCTACCATCTTCAGTAATCTGATGTCACTCTGGTCGTATTTCCGAAAGAATATAGTTCCATATTAAGGAATATATTCCAGCTATCCATTCATCAATGAAACCAAAGAGAGGAATTCTTATTGTCCCATTTGAATAGACCGATTGTCGATTGTATTTAGAGGGATTGTCCCTTTCTTATGAAAGATAAGTAGATACTATATAGTACTTACGAGCATCAACAAAGTTTTGCGGCATGAGCGCACTGTCCGTCTGGTCGGTGGTCTGCGCGTGAGGCGGCGGCGGGTGTGTGGGGTGCGGTGCGTGGGTGCGACGGGGGAAGTGGGAGGGAGGGTGCTGCGGGGGTGGGAGGGGCGTGCTGCGGGGGATGTGAGGGAGGGTGCGGGGACGGGGGATGGGAGGGGGTGCTGCGCGGAGTACGTGTGCTGGAAGTGCGGCGTCACGTGCGGCGTCGGCGGGTACGGCGGCGGCGCGGCCACGCCCACACCCTATAAACAGTATCACTAAATTAGTATCATCCATCATAAAATAGTTTAAAAAATAGTCGCATCTCACGTCTGTACGCTTCTGTATCTCTTGAACTGAGCAACAGATTTTTATGTGATTTTCACTAACTTTCGAATAATTTCTTCCACTACGACTGTAGAGGCGGATTCCTCAAAAAATTTATTCTCTACTAGCTTTTTCCCGCGGCTTTGCCCGCGTGACTTTCCCACGGAACAGTGCTTTTTCCGGGATGATAGCCTTTTTGTCCTTCTCAGTACTTCTGAACTACGTGTATGTGAAATTTCAGGAAGATTGGTTCAGTAGATAAAACGTAAAGAGGTAACAAACAAATAAATAAACAAACACACTTTTGCATTTATAATATTAGTTAGGATTAGTTTTAATTTCCATTCGCTTTATTGCCCGTTCTTTTTTTACGTTACCAACTGAACAATTTCCTAAGGCGTTTTTCCCCTATTATCATTGTTCTCTATTAAATTTAATTTCCATTCGCTTTATTCCTCAATATTTTTTTACCAACTGAACACTTTCCTGGAGCGTTTTCCCCATTATCATTAATTTCCAGTAACTTTCAATACCAAGAGGAATACTATTAATTTCTGATGAATGATAATAATCATTCATCAAAAATTTCCCCTCAATCTTCTAAACTACCAATCTCATTTTTTCCACGCTTACGTGGTAAGTCAGCAAATTTATTAGCTGCCAGTAAAATATTGACGGTATTTTAAGTGCACGTTATTATTTCGCTTTAAAAATCTGAAAAACGTCGCAATCAAATGTGCACTTGATTACTATTCACTAACTAAAGAGACAAATACACGATTTGAATTATACTTTCTTCCATTAAGATGCAGGTCTAGTGCACACCGATGCTTGACGTGACTGAAGAAGTGCAATTACACGGTATAACGTGTTTAACTAGTGGTACAGACACAGAACTCCATAGTCTTCGGTCAGTCAACATAAATTATCGTTACATGCGTGCGGGGCTGTTGTCGCGTAATTAACGTCTGATTGTAGTAGGGGAGCTCATGATGCTAAATCGGGATTTACTCGAGCGTCATAGAGACCTATTGGATTGGCGAAGTTTAGAGAATAAGAAGAAAAAAATGTCATATAATATATACCTTTTCATCGGTGGGGGGAGCGACTATAGATTTTCAAAAATGTAAAAAAAAACTGTTGCATGGACATACTCGAGCGCGTCAGATATTGATAGCATCTATGTCCTGTGTATTTTTGAAAATGTACGTATGTTAATCTGATTGTTTCCATGATGGGGGTGGTCGTACGTAAGGGTTGAAAGTGAAAAAAATTAATCGAGCGCGTCAGATTTTCTAAGGGGATGTTATTTGCACTTAAAAAAAGCTCTTATATAATAATCTGACGATTTGGATGTGACGCAAACTCGCGGCCATTATAAGAATGTGCAAAAAACATTCGCCATTTTGAAATACTCGAGCGCGTCAGATTAAGATATATATGGTTCTTCTTAATGCCCTAGACGCGCTGTCTTGTAATCTGATTCGCCTAATCTGACAATAAAAAAAATTTATATTTTTTCAAATCATTGAACTTAATTAATTGAAAAGCTGAAGAAATAGCATGCAAATAAAAAAGTACAAAAACTTTTTTTTTGCATTAAACTTTATCGATTATTTTTTCTTACTCCAGCTTATGGAAATCGTCAGATTATATATTTTTCGTTATCCTTGAATTATTTCCTTCAAAATAAAAATAAAAAATTAGCCACGCTCGAGAAAGTCGAGATGACGTTTTTTTTTACAAGTTTGTAACCCTCCTACTTCTCTACGTCACTGGAAAATTGACAGATTAGTGGAATATACACTTCTTAGCATGTAATTAACTCACCCTACCTTAATCTGACGCGCCCGAGAATTTCTGATGATAATTTTTTTTTTACTAGCTGATCCTTTATCCTTGACAGGCGGCCATATATATGGGGCTCATATTCGGTGGGGATACTTTACCTGGTACAATGTATCTCCCTGTATGTTAATCTGCCGCGCTTTAGTAACTCCCGAAATCCCCTCTTGGGCTCCCCTACTATTGACTATGCAACATTCTGTTTGTTTGAAATCTATTTATTATTCTAAAGCAATGATTTTGACATTAATGAAATAGGTATTTTAATAACCGATAAATGTTTTCCTATCACGCACGCAAATAAAACTTGATAGTTTCATTGAGGTGCCTTGAAATGGCTAATACTTATTCTCTGCAAATATCCGAGAACGAGAACTACTCTGGGCTAGTCCTTAGGGATTGTGGGTAGCCTGGCTACCCACAATCCCTAAGGTTTGACTGTCAGACAATGATTTTAGCATTAAGTCCTTGTACTGTACTTTTGTATGTGTGTACAATAAAGTTTAAATAAATAATCTCACGGAAGCGAAGGGCACAGCTAGTAAATAGACTTTGAGTTTACCTGCGGATGAGGTGGGTACGCGGGCTGGCCGCCGGCGATGTTGCTGGCGCCGTTGGGGGCCGCCTTGGGCAGGCAGCGCACCAGCTTCGTGCACAGCCCGTCCGCGTCCTCCAAATAATGCTGGAAAGGTGACATTCTATGAGGAAACCTGTGGGTTTGTGGATACTGCCGCTAGATGGCGGTAGTTGTCATGTCAAGGCATTATTATGAGTACCAAATTTATGTTTTTTAGCGATGTTGTATTAGGTAAAGCCTGTAATGACACGCTGTATAAAATGATAAATGTCAGATTTTATTTATGTAGTTGTATGGCATGCATGTGTCCAGAGTAGCTTTAAGTAATATTTAACTAGTAGCTATAACCTAATATCTAAATTCTTAACCCATTGAGCTGCGTTCGCATCCGGAGGGAAAAAGTCCAGGGAGTTGCTAGCAATTTTCTTATTGGATAAATGTCAGATGCCTTTAGGCGACTTGAGAAAAATCTAAAAGCAGTGTTATCTGTAAAACACTGGATAAGAAGAAGATTCTATGAAAGATACATTACAATTCTGCTTTTAATTAATAAAGCATATTGGTTTAGAGATGTAATTAAAGCTGTCTTAACTACAAGACTCCTTTAGGAAAACACAGAAAGGTCTTCGATTATAAAATATATAAACTTGTATGGCCATATTTAACGTTTTGTTTCAAAAATATTGTGATCGGGACCTGTATCCATAAAAGGAGATTTCATCATAATCATCATAATGTCCACTGCAGTAGTAGACTTATTGTGATCAATTCAGAATATCAACACCAAATATTTAAGGCAAAATGAAAGGATGTCTTACATCTCCGCTAAGGGACAGTAAAACGTTTTACACCCACCATAAAACCACTGTAACTTACATGTATTAAATCAGTCATGGTGTCAAAGAACTCCTCGTCGTCTATTGTCAACCGTTGAGTTTGGCTGTCCGGCGCCGTCGCCCATTTTACGCTGCAATGGAAAAATTATGGTATTAGAAATTATTTTGTCAGGATTTTTATTAACACAATCCTCGCAGCAAGTATCAGTGACAACATATTTAAGACTTGAAACATTCAGGGTAGTTGTTTAACATTATATGTGATACTTAAATGATAAACTTTAACTATTATATTAATAGAGGTTTGGATATTGCGTGTGGAATATTTTTCGTCATCCGTCATTTATTCCATTGGAACCGGTAAACTATTCCATAGGTCATATTTAGCCATTTTAATGTCTCCACTGCTGAGCCAGTGGCCCAGTAGTGATAGCTAATAACATAAGCAAGGGACTTCTTCCGTTGGCTTCTGAATGGATAAGGAGATAATGCCAGCCATGATAACCCACTTGCTGATTAATATGTTGTCGTGGCGCTAGGGGCATTGGCAAGTAACAGGTAGATTCAGTGGGTCGCCACCAACGTAAGTTATCAGCTAACTCAAAACCATATACAGATCTCGGGGAACTGGGTGAAATGGTCCCAGTATGAGAGGGCTAATCACGCTGGTGCTTACTCTGGCATCCCCAAATAGTAATAATAAATAGAGGCATTGGTATAGCTGGTCCTAAAAAGCGGTAATACAAACCGGACCGAGAACCTTGGCGTGCATTCGTGCGTACGTTATGGATGTCATTTTTTTACGGATAATTCTATTAATGTGAGATATTTCAAAGAAGCATCAAAAAAAAAGTTGTCTGGTCCGGTATTAAGCTGTAAAAAAAGAAAAAAAAAAGAAAGAAGAAGAATACAAACCGGTAGTGCTCGACGCGGCCCCGGAAGCGGACACAGAGCGTGTGGTCCCCGGGGAAGTTGGTGCTCTCGCGCACCAGGAACACGCCGTCCGGCGACCCCGACAGCAGCGCCTCGGCGCGCTCGCGCGATATCGCGCCGTGGTGCCAGCTGCACAACACGTATAGTACATTTATAGATAGGTAACCACCCGGGTTAAAACCCAGTTATCACTCATTTCTGCCCATTCGTCGCTAGTATCTCCACGAGAAAAAGGCGTGATAATATGTATACTCCGTTTTTTCCTACTTCTCATATTATGCAAACAATCTTACCATGTCTTTTTATGATTTTACAACAATATACATTAGAATAGACTTTTTAGGAAATAACTTTCGTGGTTAATAAATGTTTTACTTTACAATGTTTAGGTTTGAACTAATATTTGATTTTTTTTTTCAACAGAATTCAACAAAAAGTACATAATAGGACAAGTAAGAAAAAACGGAGTTTAATTTCAATTTCTTTATTTGCTGTTGCTTTAGATTGAAATGGGTGATAATGGGTGATAAACCCAGGTGGTAATCCATCTATACTACTATCATACTAAATACACATGCGAACCTGAACATACTACTACCAGCTAATTACAATAGCCGTTGCATAAACAAACATTTGCAGCAATGTTTAGTAAACAAGAATCAAAATGTTGTCATGTGTGTAGTTTTTAGGCGCCTAAAAAGTCCATTGTATTCGTTGTCCCTTGCGTACGCTTCTGGCTGTGTGTACATTGAATACCGAGCTACGAGTAGTTCTTAGCGTTAGCCATTGAGTATTCTTCATTATACTGATACTGGGCATCAGTTTATCAACGCACATACATAAGCGAAATTGTGTAAACTGACACCTCATTGAATCAACAAAGCATCCTGCTGTATGTTTCACATTAAATTAAATTGATGCGGCAGACCGCATTTTATCAAACCTATAACTCGTTCAGTAACACGTTGGGAATTGTATCTTTTAGCTAATTACTCTAATATTGTGAATGCATAGTTTTAATTTAATCAATGATATAACTAGCAAATATAATATAGCTTTACACGAAATCATCGTAGGCCTGCGCTGGCGGGATATACAATTTCACTTTGTGGGGCTTGTAGAAACACTCGGCAATATCACTCTCCATCGCACTCGCACACGAACTGACTGAACACTGGCTGCTTGGACGCTTTATCACAGAGATAAAGCTGATAACGATACAGTAATGAACTAATGACTGACACGTTTTCAATTGCCGATTATTTTCGGCACAATGTGTTAATTGAGAAATGCGACATTTCTTCACAATGACTCTTTCTTTTAGACTGATTGACGTATCAACGCAGAGCCAAAACTGCTGAACGTAGAAATTTGAAATTTTGCAAACGGATACTTTATAATAGCGTAGGTGAGAATTAAGAAAATAATTTTAATGATTTCACCACTATGAGAGTGAAAACATTCACGCGAAGCCGCTGGCATAAGCTAGTTTTAAAATATAAGTATAATACAAAGTGAAAACATATCTGATAATGGTAAATTACAATAGTTTAAAGCTTATGGTGTAATCTAAATCCCCATTCAAAACAAACTGATCCAATTTTGATACTGATCTACACGAGATAAAACACAAATTCAAAAAACATTTCAACATCAGCACTTTTGATCGTCAGAGAAAAAAGTAATTTATTAAAAAACAAGTTTCGTCAAAGCCATAGTTCCATTTGTATTTCACCAAATCGGTACCCACTTTCTTTCTTTTTGACGGTTTCAGCTTTATCTACCACGTTTTAGATGTATTGTTAATAAAGTCTGACTAAAGTTTTATTTACATTCATAGCACAAAGACAACATGAAATTCTATTGTAGCTTCCATTAGTTTCAGTGCTCGGTTGCCAAGGGCGTGAAAATTTAACGCGTAAACTACAGTAGCCCTGTAGATGTTATATGGGATTGTAGCAACAAATAAACGTACCTATTTCTACTTTATTTTATTCAAGATATTTTGATAAATAAATCCGGTCAAGTGCCAGCTGGACTGGCACACTACCTACAAAAGCTACACAAGTTGTCTAAAGTCCCCTTCACGAGACCTCAGAAAATAAGTATTATGTTTTTCATACATGATGTAAAAGTTTATTGATTTTATACATCCAATAAGAATTCGTATCTTCCTCTCTTGGTATCTATATTCATGTAAGTAATAAATACATCTATACCTACCTAAAGTAGCCGCCAGGAAGGCGTTGAAAATAAGATCGTGATTTACTTATATTCTACGGTCTCGTGGCGGGGCCTATTCTATTTATTTTTGACACGACTGACCAAAACAGGAGCATTATGTTTTCAGGGTTCATGTATGTTTGTATGTATGGTAGTGTCTTTAGTCCAAAATCCTGAACGGCTTGACAGATTTTGACGTGAGAGGTATTTTTAGATTCCTTGCATTGAGTTGTCAGTCGTGTTTTTTATTTTTTAATAATTAGCTTGTTCTAGATTTTATTTAAAATATACTCACGACCACTGCGTCATGTTGACCAGCCTGTTCCCGGCCGCCGGGGGGTTTTGGGCCGCGGTAGAGTTCACCAGAACGTCACTAGCACCTTTTGACACCACTACTAAAAAAAAATATAGAAAATTTATATACGCAAATGCTAAACAATGTTTAGTCTGTTATGACAAGACACACTACTAGCACTGAAATAAATTGTTATTCAACTAACAAAATAAGTAAATATAAGTTCATTTTATGTTCTGTACAAATGTGTCCTTATAGGGCCAATTGAATAACTAGCAGCGTTGTATGTACGTCGAAACGGACTTTTGATTCACATTTATCCTTATACAAAACACGTATGTACTGACATATGTTCTTATACAGTTAAAGGCGTCATTTATTATCGTAACATATTACGTAAAAGTAAAATAATCGCAATTCAATATTCGCAGGACATTTTGTTAATTAAAAATCTCTTAGATATGCGGTTTGAATATTATTGTTTCTGTTTTTAGAAATATTGTCATTTTATTATGAAATAGTTTTAAATACATATCTTCTGTACATAAAAAAATGGACTCTGATTGATTGATCAAAACAGAGACGAAACCGCTGAACGTAAAAAAAATAAATTTTATATACATAGCGTAAGTGAGAAAGAAGACAGGAATTTTGAAAATTCCACCCCTAGAGATGAAATAGACGAAAATCGAAATTCACGCGGGCGAAGCCAAGGCAGAAGCTGGTATCACTACATAGTATAAAACAAAGTCGCTTTCTCTGTCCCTATGTCCCTTTGTATGCTTAAATCTTTGAAACTACGCAACGGATTGTGATGCGGTTTTTAATAGATAGAGGTGATTCAAGAGGAAGGTTTATATCCCGTGCGAAGCCGGGTCGCTAGTTTTATATAATTTCAATTACAATATTCAATTATAATTACAATTTCAGCAAGCCTACTGTATGCTAGTGGTCTTACCCGGCGATGTCTGCGAGGTGTGCATGGCGGCGCGAGGAGACGGGGCAGGCGCTCGCACTGATGACGACATTAGACTCTGTTGACAACGCAAACCGTCAGACCATCAATTGCATCCTTTGCACTGCTAAAATAATACTTTGCTATTTCTTATTTAAGAAGCGGTGTTGGCCCAGTGGTAGGGCGCCCCCGCCTGTGGCCGCAAAGGTCCCAGGTTCGAATCCTGCCCGTGCTACATAAGTTTGTATACTTATCTCACTCATTGCCTATGCTAGTTTTCATCGAGCCCTACTTGCTTCCGGTGAAGGAAAACATCGTGAGGAAACCTGCACTCTGGTTGATGATTCAGCTACTGTGTGAAATGGAGAAGGCAATGGCAAACCACTCCATTAAAATTGCCAAGATAGTCGTGTGCGTTTCATTCCATATAATGACCACGACCCTCAGTCATGAGGAATACGACTAAAGAGAGAGATTTCTTATTTAAATCCCCTTGGCAGGAAGTCTACATTATACAAAATTCATCACTTACATTATGTGGAACGGAGTTCTGCAATGCGGTGGGCGAGAGAGGCGCGTGTGGCCCATTACTGCTCACACCACCTCCGGACTGGAACAATTTGGGATTATGATAAAAATAACTTTCCACTATTTTCGTGCAAAAACATTATGGATAAAACAAACATTGCAGATGCGCGCTCGCGCTCACAGCCCCGACGCCATTAATTGCAGTAGCGTCAGTACTGACTTACTTTCTAGTCGTGGGAACATTTTCATTCATTAACTCCATGGTAAGCGTCTCAGCTTGGCTTGAGACCTAACTATGTACATATATTATCGAGGCGAAGTGCATGGCAAAAGCAATATCACGCGAGCTCCTCTCATTACACCGTTATATCTGACACATCTACTGCTCCACACCAAATAGAATTTTAATGTACACAGTTTAACATTTATATTGGAGCATAGAACCATATAAACCACTTCGCGTTACCAATAATTCGATACACTTGTACAAATACAGACGTTTTTCCTTTGAATTGTATGTAAACGTGGCTGCAATAATAAAGCTAAGTACAATTTATTGTACTACTTCTAATGGATCTTTGTCCTCTAGCTATAGACGTATAGCCGAGAGGATAAATGGAATTTACGAACAAAGAGACATTAAGTCACAACCACCTACTGTTTCGTATTCGATCTGAATTGTTGCGTTGATCATTTGTTATTGGCGACGTGGACCAAATAAAGCAATCACTTTTCTGCAATAATTAAATAAGTATGTTCTATTTCACCTAATTTAAGGGTCTGTTGATGACTCGTACACGTAGAAATTAATAATAAGAATCATTAGCAAAGCGATAATCATTTATTCTTTATAAAGTTGTGTGTATGTTGTAGTCGCACACCGAGCATGGAAGTAGTGTAATTGATTGCCCTAATGTATGTTACTGTCATTAACATTAACTATATTAGTCGACACAAACAAAACGGCATCCTTGACACACTGGTTCCGCTTCGAGAAATGTTCCAACACTTTGTTGTGGATACATATAAAAATATTGTTCAAATTGCTTTTTAACAATATCGTTTTGAACGTTATCTTCTTTAAAAGCCATAATCTACTCCGGCGGGTCATAAAACAGTATAAATTGTATTATTAAACTACGTACCAAGTAGTCATTATATTTAAATGTGATCTTAGAAAACAAGAATATGCATAAACTAGTATACTATACTTACTGCGCGTAACTCAATTGCGGAAAACAACAGTACAAGTAAATACCACACAAGGCAAGGAAACAAACCTTGGATGAAAAAGGAAATGCGTGATCATCGTTATGGCATACGCGAGGCGATGGTGACTGTACCCAAAGTTTTAAGGTGATAAAACATTTTTTGAGTTTCAGGAGAAGCGATCAGTGTCAAATGAGATGTTCAGAAGGTTAACAAGAAAATTTATACCCAAACGTTAGTTTAAAGGCGCACCCACAGCAGCAGAACTGTATTGCACAAAGTGGAGGCTGAACTGCCTTGAAGCTCCGATGTTTTTTTTTTTTTATAACGGGGCGGCAGACGAGCAAGCGGGTCACCTGATGGTAAGTAATCACCGCTGCCCATGGACAACCACAACACCAGGGGTATCGCAGGAGTGTTGCCGGCCTTTTAAAAAGACTTTGGCTCGTTTTTTGAAAGTTCCAATGTCAGTTCCAGTCTCCGATGTTGTACAAATGTGATCAGGCCGTCACATCACACTGATCGCTTCGCCCGATCATGATTTGCGTGCTTGGCGATTTTCATCCTACTAATATTACAAATGCGAAAGTTTGGATGTGAGTTTGTGAAGATGTTTGTTACTCAATCTCGCAAAATCTACTGGAACGACGGATCGACGAATTTCGATGAAATTTGGCATACGGGTGGAAAAATACCGGGAATAGCACATAGGGTACTTTGTATTCCGAAATTCCCACAGGAGCGAAGCCCCGGGGCGTGGCTGGTATGTTTGTTTATAAGGTGGGCACTAACCGGCAGCTGGTGCGGCGGCTGGGCGCGCTTGAGTCGCGCAGGCGCGGTGGGCGCGGCCGCGGCGGACGCGGAGTACCAGCCGCACGGACCCACGCTCTGCGCGCCCGCGTGCACGCCGTGCTACGAAACACTATATTTTACTATTCTTGTTTAATAGATAACAAGATTAGATTCGGGCAAGATTGTGGACCTTCTGGCCTTTTATGGCTATATGCCTAGTAGCTAAGAACTGCTTTAATCAGTTTTTATAGTTATAAAAAACAGTAAGAACTGCTATGGCTTACATGAAAGTAGAGGCAGTGATACCATTTTTTTTACTTTGCAAAAGCATGATTCATTGCTATTTAAAATGTTGCGAAAATATAAACAATATACCGCATATTATACGCCTATTCATTCATAGATGATGATGTCAGAATTTTAGATGAACGGCAAATAAAAATGGTCGTATACTACCAAACGCGATCGTAGTAGCAGATAGTATTTCGGGTTGATAGTGCTTCAGAAAAGATAAATATCCCATACAAGAGAGTGTAATGATCTATTGAAATGCATGCAACCTTGGCGCAGAGCCAAATCTGGCGCAGCAGGTACTTTGTGAACAGCTTGTACATGCAAAATATTTTACATATTCCTTTTATTCGCACGAATCTCAACTGCAGCACAAAAGTTCATTCTTTTGTTTCATTGTTCAGTTATCCTTTTAGGTCCTGACCTGATCCGGAACTAACGGAAACATACATTCGTACTTACAATAAAACAGATAAATCGACATGTTTCTTGCATGATAGAAATGGTGAAATATTATACGAATCTGGAATTACATTTCCGGTCATAAATATTACAATAGATATAGTAAAGAAAGCTATAAGTGGGCGCACCTACGCGACCACTGTGCCCCAGCCTACTGATACATCGGTAAAGAATGTGCCCCAATAGTGGTCTTGTTCGCCATAAATAGACCTAATTTAGAGCGGGATTTACATGTCAATTGCATGATTATGTATGCAACTGGTGACACTGGTGTATATGCCAATAGTATGTTTCTCAGTGTGGGTTTACCTGCGCAAGCGGCGGATGCGCCTGGTGACGGTGAACGTCAGAGTTCATGTCGCGCAGACTCCCTACCAACCCTGTTTACACCTCATCATCTGTGGACAAACAAAATAATTAAATTATTGTACTATCTCATTAAAATATTTCATACACGTCATGTCCATGTCTTTCTTTCACCAATATTTCATAGGTATTTCATTCAATTTTAATATAACTCTTTTATTAATAGAATAATACAAGTATTATTTTATTAATAAAAAAAGTTATGAGAAGTTTCTAAAATGATGTCAAGTGAACGAACATTATTGCTTATTGTTTTCTTGGCCGACTTGTTTAAATTTGGGAATCAGATCACAGATTATAAAATTGTTATACTCAATGTCGGCTTCAATTTAATTTGGCCGTAGCGTAGCTAATAATTTTAGGAGAATGCTTGAAGCACAATAAAACTGAATAGTTATCACGGTCATAAAACATTAACACAAGCACGCTTACTTTCTACAATAGTATCGCAACAGCCGGAACATAACAGTAATAAATACATTTTTCTGAAGCTACTTACATTAATCAAGCACTGATTTTATTACAATTATAAAAAGGGCTATGCATCACGATCATTTTATTTTCTGCTAAGTGATCATCTTTGATCACTGCGTGTTGTGGTTTAGATTTTCACGCTTTCAAGGTCAATATAAGTATCATTTTTTTCAGAAAGATGAGATGAAATTGATTTGCAACACAGCTTTTTGAATACTTATATAAATAAATAATAAGAGTCAATCAAGGGAAAGGGTAATATACTGGGAATTTTTCTCATAAGTGATGGGCTAAGAATCTGACTCTATTTCTTCTCATAATCCAGCTAAATGGACTCTTAGCTCTGTCTACCCCGTAAGGGATAACGACGTTATATTGTATCTGTATGTACATATAAGTAAATAAATAGATGAAGCAAGTATAATAGACAAAACGTGATAAAATCACTTGTCTCTTAATCTAAGCGACAAGTACGAGCCCTTGCCATGTAACATTGAGTGAGCAGATAGGTTGGTAATAGTACTAGGTCTTATGGCGAAATTTCGCCCGAAAGCTGCACTTTGTGATGGAAGCAAGCCACTTTGCACAGTTATAGTAGGGATCAAAATAAGCGATTTCACCCGCAGCAGCGAAAGTTTTATCCCTTAGGATAAGAGATGGCGCCACTTTTACAAAAAAACTTTAAAAAATTCTACAAGTAAAACTACTGCACCGATTTTGATAAATATGGTCTCAAATGACAGATAATTACTTAATCTACCATGTAAAAAAATATTGTATGAATAGAACTTGGAAAATGCCCGAATTTTAGCTTTATTTGAAAAATTATTTAGTTTTTTTCGGATTTTATTTGTTTATAAAAAAATAATATCTTCCATGGAGGATATTTTATTAAACAATGCTATTGCCAATTAAATACAAGTATTTTATAAAAAAACTGCATGTCAATATCTTTTTTATAAATATGGAGATATTAAATTATTAATGAGGGAATTAATTTCTCCGGGCGCCCCAATTTCAATAATCATTCTAGGCATATCGGACGAACGCTTATTTATCATTTTACGAGGAAATGTATTTTAGAAACCATGGTCAACAAAGCATTTATAGGATTTTTTGGAAGATTTAATAAAAAAAATGTTAGGAGTAGGTACCTAGATTATATGAAAAAAAAAAAAAAAAAAGATATTTTTAAGCACATTTTTCGTCCTGGTAGTGCTGGACATATATGATCACAGAATCTATATCTATGATGGTATTGTTGGAACTGAAAAGAAAAATTTATTATTTTAAAAGTTAAATTCAATAGTCAAACAATTTTATAGTGAATAAGTATATCTCTATCTAAATGAGAACATAACGGATTTTTTGGAATAATATTTGAATGAGTAATTTAAATCTTTATACCTATATACTTATTTACTTTCCTTTGATTGTCACAATTATCTTTGCAAAATTTGCATTGCAAAGTGCATGAACAGGCCGATGCATTGCTTGGTAACTTCAGCAAAGAGTGTCGCAGGAAGTTGTGCACCCGCAATGATCAAGAAGGCTCAGTTCTGTCCAAATCGCGGTGGCATCGAACCACTTAGGCCTCCAACCCCCTTAGGAATTTTTTTGCCATCCCCAAGAAGATGGACATGGGATCGGGGCTCCTAAATTTAATAATTTTCCTCAAATATGGCCCCTTGAGAATTTGTTTTTGCCATCCCCATCAGATGGTTGGACATGGGATCAGGGCTCCTAGGAATTTAATAAATTTCCCCAAATATGGCCCGCTTGATAAGCTGCACGCAAAGCATGTTTGCTGATAGCAAGGGCTGAGAGAGACTGATGTCGGTGGCAGGCTTGTTACCAGTCTATTTTTGGCTGCAAACATTTCTTTACGTACAGCATTTACACTCGTGAGCTCTGACTGAGAGTCATCAATTTGCACGTAAATTAAAAAAAAATGAACTATTATTTATACACAAACAAACATATTTTCACCTGATGAAATGAGTACAATAAGCCATCTCTAATTGAGCCATCACCTCCTTCATAGGAGGATTGTTTTAAGGGGTTTGGGACAAGCTAGCAAAAGCAGTTGTTACTAAACAGGGTATGACATCTATGTCTTGAAACAAGATTATTTCCTTTGCTATTGAAATATGACGTGGTATCACATCCTGTAAAAGAGATATTGTGCAGAGCAACTACGCTCTGCTGCCAGAAAATGTGCGCAGAGCGAATCCGGACAAACGAAGCGGCGGGAAGAATTCTGTACCGGAACTTCACCGGGAAAAAACCACCGGTAAAAAATAAGTACCGGGAAGAAATCTCCACGCGGCACCACGTTTGCCCGACTAAAACCTAAATAACTTAACGCAGTCTGCTACCACCGTAGCTTATGAAGGGAGCTACAGGGCCCTATATGATAACCTAACCTATAAATTAATTACACTTAAAAACACTTACCAAGCTAAATGCTTCTTTCTCTTCCGGATCCAAACTTGAGTATCTTCGGGGAAGGGGGAATTCCTAATCACCCTACCTAACCCTTGAAGATCTCAATTCCCCAGGACAAATAAATAGATTTCTTCCCGTAGTTTCACTTTCCGGGAACAGCCAGATGTGAACCGCCAGCCACGTTTCACCTCTCACAAGAAAAAGTCACCATGACGGGTACACAAACACAAAGTTCAATAGTTATTTAACAAACAGGAAATTCACAAACACAACTCAAGCTAATTAGCAATCAAAGAACGCGGAACCTCTCGCGTATTAAAAATCAAACCGATATCGCATAGGGCAATGCAATGGCGACCGTCCGCGACGCCATTCGCGCTAGCAATGTGAAAACCCGAACGCCCTCTGGCGGCAGCAATGCGAAACGCCCGCGTTTAGTTTTACCCAATATATTACAAACATCCCCCCGTCCCGGTCTGAGAAGCAGACCGCTAGCTTACTCTACGGGAAGGCGGGCGAGAGAGGTCACACCTCTCCTTAAAATCGAACCGTCGACCAACACCTCAGCCACACGCGGAGTGCCATCTCCGCCAAGAATCAAACGTAATATGCGAGCTCGTCGCCAAAGCAATGAGGGCAAATTTGCCTCTTTTAACAATACTAAATCACCCTCCCTGGGAGGCTCAGTCCTGTCTGTCCACTTCACTCTTTGCTGCAGCAAATGCAAATATTCAAGCGACCAGCGACGCCAAAAGTCCTGGCTCATTTGCTGCAACATTTGAAAACGCGACAACCGATATACGCGTTCATCCTTCCACGGGTATTCGGGCAGGGCATTCAACGGCCCTCCACCAAAAAATGACCAGGGGTGAGAGCTTCCAAGTCATTTGGATCTGGAGATAGCGGACAGAGAGGACGAGAGTTGAGGACCGCCTCAACTTTACAAAACACTGTGGCCAGCTCTTCAAAAGTTAGAGCCGTTTCTCCGATAATGCGGCGGAGGTGGGTCTTTGCGGATTTCACAGCCGCTTCAAAATCCCTCCCCAATGGGGGCAACTTGGGGGACTAAACTTCCAGGTTATTCCCCTTTGGGCAGCAATTTGACTTAAACTAGTACAATTTTTATCAATAAACACAGAAACATCCTTAAGATAATTTACAGTTCCTTTATAGTTTGTGCCATTATCAGACCTAATAAGGGAAGGTAGACCTCGACGCGAAACAAAGCGATCCAACGCGGCGACGAAGGCCTCCGTAGTCAGAGCCGATACCACCTCCAAATGGACAGCCTTGGTGGCCAAACAAACAAATACACACAAATAGCCCTTCACAATACGGGCATTACGAAAGGGAGAAGCCTTGATCGAAAAGGGACCGGCAAAATCGGTTCCAACGCCGTCAAACGGCCTCGAAGGTCGAATTCGATCAACGGGCAAATCACCCATCTGTGGTTGCATCGTGGATGCCTTCAACCTATAACATGCAATACATCGAAACAGAACACTACGGATTGCTCTTCGGGCAGACAATATCCAAAATTCGCGTTGCAAAATAGCCAACAAAGCATTGCACCCAGCATGGGCGTTACGAATGTGTCGATCAGACACCAAAAGCTGCACCAAGGGTCCGCCCTTGGGCAACAACAGAGGATGGCGAGTCTCATATGGAAGATCCGCCTTCCGGAGCCTGCCTCCAACCCGAAGAAGCCCATCCGAGTCGATGTACGGGTTCAAACGAGCGACCGCGCCCTTCAACTTAGCGCGTCCGTCGCGCAAAATACGAAGCTCTGACTCAAACCGTCCGGTCTGCACGACACGGACCCAATGCAACAATGCGCTCCGGCGCTCTTCTGCACCTGCAATCGGCTCCAACCGCTTTGCCTGTGGGTTTCTACAATTATGTATGAAACGCTTAATCCAACTGGTAACACCCAGAAGCTTATCCAAGCTGCTATACCGAGCAAGTAGCCAATCCGGCTCCGACGTCGTCTCAGCGACTACAGCATGTACACGGAGCCCAGTCAAACTCAAAGAAGTAACATCTGTCTGACAGACAGGCCAAGAAGTTTCTGATCCCATCAGCCACTCTGGACCCCACCAGAGCGGGTGTGACACCAATTCTGGTGCCGTACAACCTCGGGAAGCACAGTCCGCTGGGTTAAGCTCTCCCGGCACATGTCTCCATGTTATATCAATTCCGATATTCTGGATTTGGGAAACCCGATTTCCCACAAAAACCTCCAAGGTATGTGGGGCCGCGCGCAACCATGCAAGCGCGACCTGGCGATCCGACCAGGCGAAGATGTCTCGTATCTCGACCGTGGCCGCCAGCTCACATGCAACGTGATGCAACAATTTAGAGAGAAGGTGAGCTCCACTCAACTCAAGCTTGGGAATAGTCAGCCTAGTCCTGATGGGGGCGACCTTGCTCTTCCCTAACAAAAGCGAGACATTGACCCGGCCATCGGCGTCAACTGTCCGCATATAGACTGACGCGGCGTAGCCTCGCTCCGACGCGTCACAAAAGCCATGCAGGCTGGCTCGATATTTCCCGGGGGGCAATATTCGACGAGGCAAGGCAATCCGATTGACTTCCTTAATCGATGAAAACAACTCGAGCCAATCATCCAATGGAGAGCCAAACAGCGGCTCGTCCCACGAGACGCCCAAAGTCCAAAGTCTCTGAAGAAGACACTTCGCAGAGAATATCACCGGACTGATCCAACCGCTTGGATCAAACATACGAGCTATTACGGACAACACCGTTCTCTTAGTCCAGACTTTTGGTATTTCCAAGTCCACTTGGAATGTGAAAATATCGGTTAGCGGCTGGTACTGCATGCCCAGCACCGCTATCCTGTTGGGATCATCCACATCCTCAAACAGGTGAGGGTTCTGTTGGTGATCCTCCGGGATCCCTTCTAGAACTTTAGGCTCATTAGACAACCACTTACGTAGCTCGTAGCCACCTGTCTTCAATATTTCAATCAATTCGTCCCGCAGTAGGAGGGCCTCCTCAATACTTTGGGCTCCGGTGCACACGTCATCTACATACAAGTCACGTGACAGCACGGAAGCCCCACGGGGAAAGCGGATCCGTTCCCGCTCTGCCAATTCAAGCAATGATCTGATGGCGATATAGGGACTAGATTTCAAACCATACGTGTTTGTGTTGAGTTCATACACCGTCACAGGATCCTCAGGGCGCTCACGCCAGAGTATCAACTGGAATCGCCTGTCCTCAGGATGTATGACTGTCTGGCGGAACATCATCCGGATGTCCGCGCCAAAAACCACTTGATGTCTTCTAAAGTTCAAGATGATGTCAATTATGTCCCTATGCAATTTGGGACCCGAATGCAAACACAGATTCAACGAAACCCCGTTCGAAGTGGGTGCGGACCCATCGAAGACGGTCCGCAATTTGCCTGTTGAGGCCTTCACCACCGCGTGGTGGGGCAAAAAATAATGCTCAGTTGAGCTCCAATCAACTCGAGCCGGAGACATGTGACCCAAATCCTCGTACTCGCGCATAAATTCAATATATTTATCGCGAAGTACGTGGTCACGCTGCATGCGTCGCTCCATGGACAGCAGTCGTTTCTCCGCAAGCGCCCTACTTTGCCCTAGGCTAGGACGAGAGGCAACAAAGGGTAACCTAGTTACAAACCGACCGGAGGGCAACCTCTCCGTGGTCGATCGAAAAAGGGCTTCGCACTCAGCGTGTTCCGGATCCATCCTGGAACTCATAGGTGGCTCCTCCACCTCCCAAAACCTTTGCATGGTCTTGGCCAAGGACGCAGATGCGACAACCGGTGGCTCCTCCGCGGTGCCATTATCAAACACAGGGCCCATCAGGGCAAAACCAAAAATCGTAGACACTGCCATCAGTGAAGACGAACCCAGAGCCTTCTGTGTACCCAACAAAATCCAACCCAATACGTCCGAGCCCAGGAGCAAGTCCACTGGGCCGGGATGAAAGACAAAGGGGTCGGCCAAATCCAGACCCGAAACCAAAGACAACACACCCGGCGGTATGTCTGTCGAGGGGTGCCAACCCGCAATGGTATCCATTACCATAGCCGAAGTCGTGATCCTCATTGTGGAGGACTTCAGCGAAGAAAAGGTGACAAGTGTCTGGCCCGTCAGACACTTCACTTGTATGCCACCAACTCCAAGAAGTGGCACAGGCGAGTCTTCCACGACTAAACCTAACTGGCGTGCCACTCGAGTGGTAACCAAACTGCTTTGAGCCCCTGAGTCCAACAGAGCTCTCAAATTAATGGCTTCCCCCTACGACCCCATACGCGGACCACCGCGGTAGGGAGCAGAACCGTCCGCGGCTCTGTCCCAGCAAGGGAGCAAGCTAGTTACGGGCTCCCCACTCTCTCCAAACCAGGGGCGCGCCACTGACCCGGATAATATGGCGGGCGAGTGCACATCCCCATCTGAGGGGGCATAACCCGCGGCCCGGCCATACATATGGTACGGCGGGTGGTACTCCAGCCGTGGGTACTCGTGCAGCGGCGGAGAAAACCGCTGCGGCTGCATGTGTTGGGTATTGGTAACCCGCGTGGAGGGGGTGTCCCCACTCTCACGTCCGATCTAGGGCCCCCGCCCATGGGGGCCCTATCCGGGGCCTGGCCAGCCACATACTGGCCATGACCTTGGGGCGCGTGGTCCCGGTCCGCCAAGACCCGCGCCGGTACGCGACCCCCTCCCGAGGGGGGTGCGACGAGCGAAGCCGCGTCCTCCGTCCGGTGGTGGAGGGCTTCGCGCAGGAGCGCCCCGCCCATAGGGGACCCCTGCCTCAACATCCGGGTGCCATCCCCGTTGCGGTTCATGCAAAGCATCGCGTGGTGCCGCCCACGGCATGCACTGCATGGTATGGCACTGGGACAGTCACGTGCATAGTGACCGCCCAAACAATAAAAGCAAAGTTCATGCCGCTTTGCCATGCGGCGCCTATCTTGTACTGGCAGTCTCTGCCAGTCCCTGCATTGTAGCAGGCTGTGGCCCATCCGGCCACATTGCAGGCAGTCCGCGTCCCTCGCGACTGCTGCCGTGTGCGCAACCCGCACACCAGCTCCACGCGGTGGCGGTTGCCGTCCCTGTTGGGGCCTACGTTCAGGCGCTCTGGATGGCGCTGAGTCCGTCATGGTATTCTCAGCCGCCCGTGCCTCAAACTCCAAAAACTTCACCAAGTCAGTGAATGTTGGTAGGGTGGTGCTATCCCGCTCCGCATTTTCGCGCTCAAACCGCGAGCGGATGTCATTGGGCAATTTGCCCAATACAATGTGCACCAACAAAAAAGACCATTGGTCCACCGGCAGCCCCAGTGTGCGGAGCGCGTTACAGGCCACTGTAACGGGCGTGAGCAACTGCAGGCGCAACTGTGCCCTGTTGGCCACCTTGGGCAGGGCCATCAACTGTGCGGCGTGCGCATCCGCTAACAAACGTAAGTTTTGGTAGCGGGAGTTCAATAACCTCAAGCCGCATCGTACTGGTCGTCCTCCACCCGGAGGTGCTGGATGAGCGACCGCGCTTCATCCTCAAGAGTGGAGAGTGAGGTAGGCCATCTTCTGGGCCTTCGACAAATCCTGTCGTGCTACGACCAGGGACTCAAACATATTTTTATATGCTACCCACTCCTCCATCCTACCCCCAAAGTGGGACAGCTGAAGGGTGGGGAGCCGACCAGTAACCGCTGGTCCTTCCTGTCTAACAGGTGTGCGAGGGGCTGGTCCGCCAGCCTGTCTCGCCCTTATTGCGGTCACCGCCTCCGCGATATCATCGTGCAGACTCAGGATCTGGTCCATGTCCGCCATGTGACCTGCGTAGGCCTCCGGGGTAAGATCGGCTTCGGTAAGCGCCGCCATGGCCGCTTCCGCGCTAATCAATCGTGAGTGGAGGTGATCCGCTCTTAGCAGTATGGCGCCCTCCTGTCCTTCCGGGACAGGAGTCCTCCGGCCGTCACAAACCATCTCAATTCGTTGGCGAGTGTCGCCCTAGCATTGGAGGCCTTCGCCATCGCGTCAAGTCACAAACAAAAAATAACAAAAGGTAAATAAAAAACAACAAAATCAAGCAACTACACGAAGAACCGCGGTAGGTATGAGAATGGCACAAACCCGGAACGCACGGTACAAACCGCAAACAAATACAAAAAAGGTTACAAATATTCTTATACAAACAAACTAAGAAAAATCTAATAATTTTTACAAACAATTAATTATTTTTTTACAAACGAACAAATAGAGGGTAGATAAACTACGCTCTGCTACCAGAAAATGTGCAGAGCAACTACGCTCTGCTGCCAGAAAATGTGCGCAGAGCGAATCCGGACAAACGAAGCGGCGGGAAGAATTCTGTACCGGAACTTCACCGGGAAAAAACCACCGGTAAAAAATAAATACCGGGAAGAAATCTCCACGCGGCACCACGTTTGCCCGACTAAAACCTAAATAACTTAACGCAGTCTGCTACCACCGTAGCTTATGAAGGGAGCTACAGGGCCCTATATGATAACCTAACCTATAAATTAATTACACTTAAAAAACACTTACCAAGCTAAATCTTCTTTCTCTTCGGATCCAAACTTGAGTATCTTCGGGAAGGGGGAATTCCTAATCACCCTACCTAACCCTTGAGATCTCAATTCCCCAGGACAAATAAATAGATTTCTTCCCGTAGTTTCACTCGGGAACAGCCAGATGTGAACCGCCAGCCACGTTTCACCTCTCACAAGAAAAAGTCACCATGACGGGTACACAAACACAAAGTTCAATAGTTATTTAACAAACAGGAAATTCACAAACACAACTCAAGCTAATTAGCAATCAAAGAACGCGGAACCTCTCGCGTATTAAAAATCAAACCGATATCGCATAGGGCAATGCAATGGCGACCGTCCGCGAGCCATTCGCGCTAGCAGTGTGAAAACCCCGAACGCCCTCTGGCGGCAGCAATGCGAAACGCCTGCGTTTAGTTTTACCCAATATATTACAAACAGATATACTTATGTGGATAATATGAACCTATAAACAATCTCCGAAGAAGTGATGGCCTAATTAGAATGGTGTGTACTCATTTCATCATTATGCTTTAAGGAGGAATTAAAATATGTTTGTTTGTGTATAAATAATAGTTTCATTTTTTTTTAATTTACGTGCAAATTGTATGGCTTTCAGTCAGAGCTCACGAGTGTAAACGCTGTACGTAAAGAAATGTTTGCAGCCAAAAATAGACTGGTAACAAGCCTGCCACCGACATCAGTCTCTCTCAGCCCTTGCTCTCAGCAAACATGCTTTGCGCGCAGCTATTATCAAGCGAGCCATATTTGGGGAAATTTATTAAATTTAGGAGCCCTGATCCCATGTCCATCTTCTTAGGGATGGCAAAAAAATGCTCAAGGGGGCTGGGCGCCTAAGTGGTTCGCTGCCACCCCGGTTTGGTCAGAACTGAGCCTTTTTGATCATTGCGGGTGCAAAACTTCCTGCGACACTCTTCGCTGCAGTTGTCGACGCATCGGCCTGCCATGCACTTTGCAGTGCAAATTTTGCAAAGGCGATTGTGACAATCAAAGGTAAGTAAATAAGTATATAGGTATAAAGATTTAAATTACCATTCAAAATTTATTCCAAAAAATTCCATTATGTTCTCATTTAGATAGAGATATATTTATTTACTATAAAATTATTTGACTATTGAATTCAACTTTTTAAATAATATATTCTTTCTTTTCAGTACCTGGTGGTACCATCATAAATGTCCAGCACCACCATGAAGAAGAATGTGCTTAAAAATATCTTTTTTTTAAATTTTTCATATAATATAGGTACCTATTCTTAACATATTTTTTTAAATTAAATCTTCCAAAAAATCCTATAAATGCTTTGTTGACCATAGTTTCTAAAATACATTTATTAAAATCACAAATAAGCGTTCGTCTGATATGCCTGGATTGTTGAAATCGGGGCGCCCGAGAAATTAATTCCCTTGTTAATAATTTAATATCTCCATAATTATTAAAGATATCGACATGCAGTTTTTTTTTATAAAATGCTGTATTTAATTGGCAATAGCATTATTTAATAAAAATATACTCCATGCAAGATATTTTTTTTTATAAACAAATAAAAACCGAAAAAAAAAACTAAATATTTTTCCAAATATAGCTAAAATTCGGGCATTTGCTAAGTTTTTTTATACAATATTTTTTTACATGGTAGATTAAGTAATTATCTGTCATTTGAGACCATATTTATCAAAATCGGTGCAGTAGTTTTGCTTGTAGAATTTTTCAAAGTTTTTTTTGTAAAAGTGGCGCCATCTCTTATCCTAAGGGATAAAACTTTCGCTGCTGCGGCTGAAATCGCTTATTTTGATCTCTACTATCACTGTGCAAAGTGGCTTGCTTCCATCACAAAGTGCAGCTTTTTTTCCATAAGACCTAGTACTATAATCAATGAAGTGTTATGGCTTCGTCTCCTATGTAGGTCAGTTAGGCGCCGCTCTTCACCAACACCGGTTTATGTTTATAGCAAGTTGCGCGCCTATGTATTTCCTTAAAAGGCTGAATACAAGCTCGTTGCAGTCGTAATTAAATTATCTAAAAAAGCAATCGCCGGCTTGAAAATCTATACAGTGATACCTATGTGAACACGATAGACAACATTTTTTGCTGTGAGATAAAATTACGCTACTAAAACTGCGCTCTCAGTACAACAATGTTTTTAGAGTATTGATGGGACTGCGCCGTCCTTGTAGTGCTTCGGGGTTGCTCGCTGAAGCTGATGTTGACAGTCTGTCAGCTATCATAAGAAAGCGTACTGCATCCCTGATTCACCGAGTGCGGTGTAGTGCAAACAGTTTGGTTAAAACGGTTGCGGCTAGGCTGGACGTGGACACTTGGACAGTGCTGTCAAAAAAACAAAATTTGTTGAAGGTTGGGTGTCTTTGACTAGGTGGAAGCCAACCACCCACCCTTCAACAAATTTTGATGTAGATAAAATACTAACATATAATTTGTCTTGTTATAATTTGTCTTGTTACTAACATTATGGGTTCTGCCTGAAATAAAACTATTTATTTTAAAATTTATGGTATGGAAAAATTTTACCAGGGAAAATAATACAATATGAGTAAAACCTTTACACTCTAGCTCTAGGTAATACTTAGCAGTATTGATGCAAATATTACAATGCTACATTAAATAGATAAATTCCTGTTTACTATGACTGATAGGTACTTAACTACTTAGTTAATTACTAAAACATGTACAGCATTATTAAAGTGACATTAATGGGAAAAACTTTTCATTGTCATTCGAAGAATTTATTACTCGAAGGTTGTGCTTGAAGGTTATACGGGTGTGTATATTTGCGCATTAACATTATCATATTTATCATAGTGTCTAAAATACTTGTAAAAATAATAGTTGCACAATTTGTAGTCAGTTACATAAGTACTCAGAACAGGAGGGTAATGAGGGGAGCGGCTGGTGACTCAGGCTCGTCTCGTCATTTAGGTATATATGTATACCTATGTTAGTACTTATATTAATTCTGTGCCTATGTGTAGGAAGGTGTACGGACAAGCGTCGCCAACGAAGCGTGACGGCTATCGTGACTCCTTGCATTTGCGCGTGTATGTATTGTACACCAGCTTATGTAACGTGGATAGGATGAGGCAATCGTCAATTGGACATAAAAAAAATACGCAGGAATATGATTTCCCCAATAGAAGGCCGTGGTGAAAACCTACGTTTATCGCTTAAAATTAACAACCGAAAGGGCATTGGGCGGCCAGAATTAATTGCGAACAGAATTAGATGTTAGGGCAATCGAGGGCGGGAGCAGCGTCCCAGAAGCGTATCTCAACGATGTAGAGCTATACAAATTTGCAGACGCTAATAAAATCATCTAACCTCCAATGAAATTGAACGACTGGAAGCTAGGTAAGAAAAGAACGAAGTATTTTTTCGCCTTGAAAAAATTTAAAATATCTAGATAAGGCGACAAATATTGCACTAGTGATGCAACCGCAAGTAAACTGATTTGCCACGAAGCGTGACTGTTCGCATCGCCGCACACATTCGTGTCCGATGTTCTCTGTGTTGCACCTTGTTATCATCACGCAATTTTGACGTAACATGTGTCATGGTCAAATGCATCTGAACTGAACACTGCAACTAAGCGACACCATAACACCATATTACAGTACTATACATATATCAAATAACATCGTAGTATTAAAGATGCAATACAGCTTGAACATTGTTTTCCATATTTTCCTTCAAAATATAATGTTATTATTAACTTTTATTGATAAAACTTATAGGTATGTAATGTATTACATACAGCAATGTTGATGCAAGTGTTTCAAAGCGTTATCAAACTTTGTACATGGAATATTATGTATTATGCATGAACAATTATACTTGAATTAAGCAAGTAATTGCACAGTAAAACCAATAAAACAATGGGCATGGTACACCCGTGCGACGCCCGCGCAATAAATCATCAATTGTGTTTGACAATTGACGCATCATCTCTCATGCAACGATGAAGGTCGCAGCGCTTGTAGAGTTGTCTCGTTGTAATTATAATTAATTCAAATTATGACCACTCAATGTAATGGACTATACGAGACGACCAGCTAAATGACACATAAACCAGCAGGAAAATCACGTTTATGACAAACCACTCTTTTATATTGCTCTGTTCTTTGTAAATAAACAACATTTTATATTACTTTGCTGAGTTGGGAAATTCTGAAAGTATTTATTTATTGACACAAAATTGCATTTTAACTTAACAAAAAAATAAAACCATTTTAATTTTAACTCTACGGCTGTGAGATCCCAATATAATTAGTCAACTATTCAAGATGCTGCTGATTCTGTAGCTAGTGAGTAAATTACAGACCTGGACCTCCTATCCCACGGCTGCCTGATTAAATGCTAGCGGACCTGTGGGCATTCTAATCAGGTTAATAAGAAGGAGAACATTTAGATAGAATAATACCTTATTATATTACAGGTAATACTCGGCATGTGTGGATGCCAACCAGGCGGATTTAAATTCAAAACAACATCAAACATCGCTAATAATTCTAATTGACTATGGACGTAAAACCCGGACACGAAACTTGTAGATAAGTAAACTAGGGATCACAAATTTGTTAATCATTCGGTCATCATTTGTCGAGCAAACAAAAAAGTGATCGTGACGTGACTGAAGTATTCAATGTCGTATAGAGGCTATTCGAGATGGATTTGTCGAACCGTGTTTGACATTAGCTCATCGGATTGGAATTCGCTATACAGCCCTCTATGGTATCCGACAAAGAGAGAACACAATGACTAATTAGCACCGCGTTAAACACGCTTCTTTGTACCTTCTAAATTAAAACGTTATTTGAAACTAAATGTTCCAAAATTAATGACACGAATTATGTAAATTAACTCAGTGATTCATATGTAGTACTTAATACGTACATGAAGTAAACAACGCACACCACACAGACCCCGAGACATCCACTTTTGGTATTGTTAAGGCCTGAACAGGAAAATATAAAAATCTTTTATCATGGCGCCAATGAACATTTTAATTTGTGTAATGTTATGGTATGGGCGTTGGTTGGCGAACTTTAGGACTTGAGCGAAAAGCGACTCAAGGATAAAATAATACATAGGTCAGTTTTTATCAGTATAGTTATAAAATAGAGCATGTTTTGCTGTCGGCTCACGACTTCAAATATTACTCGTGGTCATGGATCAGCGAAAGATGTTGTGATTATGACAAGAGCTTATTAGATTAGGTACATCGTTCTCGTTTATGTCATTTTCTTTTCATTAGAGTTATCTAGTTACATAAAAAACTTGATCGGAATAAATGGCTGATTAAATTCTAATAGATTTTCCTGACTTCACCACGAGATTAGCTAGACGTACTCAAAAAGCTAAAAGCCACATGAATTAAAGCGAATCATCGCCAGCAAAGTTGACGACCGACAAAGCCAAGTACGGAGAACTAGCTGGGCATGCGAGGGCAAGATTTGTTGCAGCGAAATCATAAACACAATACGAGCAACGAGATTGGCCGTCGGAGGATGCAGGCGCGTGCCGGGTTGAACGACCACGGCGCGGGCGCACTCGACGCGTTTCACTTTCATCTAGAGATGGGCGCTTGGATAAATTTCCGGAAGGTAAAAATGGGAAAGAATGGGTAGAATTGGTAAAAATTAATTTATACCCATTTATACCCGATATTTTTTATTTATACCGGGAAGAAATTAAAATGAAAGTAAATTATCCTTATTTTCTTTAATACTGATAAAATAATAATTAAAGTATAAATATTAGGTGTGTTTTGATTATAAGGAAGATAAATAACTAGTTGTTTTCGGTTCAAATATTAAAAAAATATAAACAACAGATTTAAAATCATATGTATTCAAATAATATTTTGAAAATAATGATGCATTTTTAGTATATGGCTGTTTAAAGTAGAATTAACAAAAAAATCAAAACATCTTCAGTTGTATTATAGACTAACTTTTGCCCGCAGCTTCGCCCGCGTGAATTTCCTTCGGGAACAGTGCTTTTTCCCGGGATGAAAAGTATCCTATGTCCTTCTCAGTACTTCTCAGAGATGTGACTTATCTAAGATACAAGCAGAAATCTGAAATACAGATACAAGATGCAAGATACGTATTTTCATTTTGTATCTAAAATACTTTTTAAAAAATCATTTTGTATCTGGTATTTAGATATATTTTGTTTGGTATCTTAGTATTTTATAAATACTTTTTCTGATAAAATACTTTTAGTAATATATTAGTAGAAATATATAAAATAAATGCGTAAAATTAAAATTGCTGTGTCATTATTAGTCCAACGTCACATTGGTAGATGGCGACTCTTTCTCTTGCTTTACTGCACTGGCCTGTATCTATACAAGATGTGGCAAATGCACAAGTCGTGCGAGCCAAACAATTAAAAAAAAAAAACTGAAATGTAATTTCATTTAACAAACAGCTTTTGTGAGATTCGAAATCGCCAAGATGGAAACGTAAGTTTAATTTTATATAGATTTCTAAAAGAATTTAAGAAAGTAATTATGATTTTTACTCCGCGGGTTTCTCGACAATCTGGACGACAAATATGTATGTTACTCGCAATTATTTACGAATAATTCGTAAATAACTTAATGTTAAGTTATTTACATACGTAAATAACATTAAGTTATTTACGAATATATCGTGTTATGTTATGTAACGTGTGTGTTATGTTATCGTGTTATGCTCGTGTTATGTCAATTAAGAAAAATAAACTTAGAATTCATTAAAATAAAATCTTGTTTTCTTACAAAAGTATTTGTATCTTAAAAAGTATTTAATAAGAAATTTTAAATTTAAATAAATTAATAATTAATAATTTTAATTAATTTTTTTTAAATTTTTTTTATTTTTTTTTTATTTTTATTTTAAATTATTTAGTCTTAAGAAGATACGTATTTGGTATTTAGTATTTCAGATACTATTCTTGAAAGTATTTTGTATCTGGTATCGGAAATACTTTATTTTAAAGTATCTTGCATTTTGTATTCCAGATACTTTGTACAGGGTATTTTGTACATCTCTGTACTTCTAACTATGTGTATGTGAAATAGGAAGATTGGTTGAGTAGATAAAGCGTGAAGAGGTAACAAACAAACTCACTTTCACATTTATAATATTAGTTAGGATTTGGAGGTAACTTCGCAATATTTTTCTATCGTGAGAAAATTTTATGCAAGCGTGTTTTTTGAGAGAGTTAGTAATTAAGTTCCATAACGACCGGTCCTGCGCTGCCCGCATCCGGTCGTTATGGAAAATCACTTAGGGGGAGGCCTTCTTTGTCCAGCAGTGGACGTCTTTCCTCTGACAGAGAGAGAGAGAGTGTAATTAAGTTGGCTGACATTCGTGTAAGGCGGGCCTTACGATTCGATGATCGCCTAGCCGTTCAATAGAATTCCGGCATTTGGCAAACTTGTTCGTCGCCCCGGCATAACATTTATCGTCTAAAACCAGTTGGCTGCGAATGAGTCAGAATAAAGATACCTATATCTTGTCAGGTCTTTTTGTAACCAAAACGTAAATTGTACACTTTATAAGTACTTTTATACACAGTACTTAATTTAAAAACTAAATATGTGCTTATTTCATAATAAATCTTAACGATATATTGTAAAATATCGTAATTACAAACATTTTAATTGATTTTAATTTTTACCCGGTATAAATTAAAAATTCCTGGGAAAATATGGGTATAAATGGATAAATTTCCGAGTCTCGGAAATTTATCGGGTAAATGCCCATCTCTACTTTCATCGCATCCAGCCACCGCACCGCGGACGCCTTGCGGCACTTACAAACAAATCATGACACCTAATCACAACTTACAGTCTGAATTTACTAGCATAAAAATCAACAGCGCGCTTGGAATCTTTAACGACACATTTCTAATGCAACTATGTTGCGGGAAGGTTTGCTTTGCTCATAAATAAAACAGCACGGGAATTCACCTTTAAATTACGGAAGAAGGCGAAACAGGGTTGACTGCAAATATTTAATTATTTTCGGCTGTATTGCTTTTTATATTCCTGGTCTGGGGAAGATGGATAGACAAGCACACGAACTACAAAGAGGTACACTTTATAAAGAAAGGAGTGGATAAATAAGAAATTTCAATGATCGGGTAGCGATGTGCCGCCGAGAATTTCTCGGTTTCCGAAAATTTCTTTCATGGAAAATTTCCGAAACTTTCCAGTTCGGGAACCATGAAAAACGTAAGACATTTTGCCGCGAATGGAACCGCGGGCAACAGCTAGTACTAAAATATTTTTCTCTGAAAAATTCTCAGGATCTGAAATTTCTTGGAAAATTTCCTGGGAATGAAATTCTCAAGAAATTTCTTGGGTATTTCTCGGAAATTAGGAAAATTTCCTCGGAATATGGAAAATATGCATTTCCCTTCATCCGATTTTCTTGAAAATTTTAGTGATTGTCAATCTTCTTATTTTAAAGACAGCTTCAAAAAGAAAATTCCCTTTTTTTAAATATTTCAGGTACTTTTCCAACTATTTCCGTTTTAGGGAATATTTCCGAGAACGTTTCCTGACCGTTTCCAAAAATTCCCGAAAATTTCGGAAAGGGCACATCACTAATCGGGAATACCGCTGGCTGCAACTAAGGAATGACAATGCAAATTTTAGGTAAAATGTGAATTCATTGATCGGAATCAAATCTGAATCGACTGCATGTGTTTCCGCAAACACATTGTAGAGGTGTATCAAAATCAAATTGTTTCGCTTTCTTCCAAAAAATACACATAAATAGATAAATATTGCACAAATTATAATTATTAACATATTCATATGAACAGAGGACATTGGAATAAAGTGAAACGTGATGGTCGTTGACTTGTGGCCTTTAAACAAATGTAGGAAGCGCTACGCAGTACTGACTACATATCCAAGTTTACCACTGTTTATGTTACTAGCATCGTGTTTACATTTTATTTCAGTATTAGAAGGCATAAAAACAGGAAATTCACATTTCTATTTATGCATGGGGGGGAATATTCAATAGAAATATTTTGATTCCCACGGCAAGACACGCTACACTGCAAGATGAGCTGACTATTTTGCAAGTGCAGCTTTAAAGCGATATACCTACAATGAATTCTTATAAATTATAGAATAAAAATAACTCATCAAATAAAATAGTGCAGAAAAAACAAAAATCAAATCATCATTTTTAAAAGACTGTAAAGATTACCAACTAAAACAAATAATATTCCCGTTAAAATTGATTTTGCAAACGGCAGACGCAGTTTACAAAGAAAATTACGTTGCGGCCTCAATGCTAATAGGAATTACTTCCTTCCCCTCAAGGAGGTCGGTATTGGAGAGACCGAGAACAAAACGTTGAGTAAAACAGTATATTTGTGGAAAATAAGACAACCAATATGGAGCCAGACATTGTAAAATGGCATATTCGTGCTTTCCCTTACAAATGGCGACGTGAACACGTCAGCCATAAATAAACTGCTTCCGAAGGGTATTTTCATGCTTGGAAACCATTAATACTGTTTTGGCTGGGACTGGTGCTTCGATAAATCATATACACCCTATGACGAATACACCACACCCCATTTTCATGGCAACAATAATACAAGTTTTTTGGTTTATAGTATAGATGACTAAAGCTAGCATTTTAAGGTTAATCCCCGATAATGTTTTTTTTTTATTACAGACTTCGATCGAACTGTGTAGTACATGCTACATACATATAGTGGACATCAAAGATAATGTTGTAATCACTACATTTTTACAGACAAGACAAGACAAGACGGGACTCCCATACAAGAGTGTCCGATACAAATGTCAAACAAAACAGGGATTCTGATAGAGATGCAATTATGTAAGGAACTGCGGGTATGAATAAGATGGAAATAGTCGGCCATAAAAATGCTTCCTCGTTTCAAAGATCAGTTTTTTTTCTCTGGAGTTTCGGCACCCTGGTGGACATGCAGTATATGCACACGTTTACTCCACATTTTAGGAGTAAGTACATACATGTGGCATAACAAACCGCTACCCACGTCGCCATCAAGGCAGACGTGTTATGGCCTTGTACCGCATCAAGCCGGCCCTACACCACTAGTTGGTAATGATGGCACTCCAGCTACTTCCTGCCATCAAAAATCATAACAAATTATGCAAACAAAACTAGATGTACGGTTGTTATGTATTTTATTTCATGGTCCTTTTATTTGTAATCATTATCTTTTATTGTACAAAACTTTTGTCCGCGACTTTGTCCGCGCGGAATTAACTATTGCTAATATCTCAGGTTCTGAGCGGCGGCGGCGTATCAAGTTATAACCTGCGCTAGATATTTTTTTTATATTTAGACCAGTTATAGTTTTATAATTTTATTATCATATCTATAGATTTCATACAAAACAAAACCATGTAGGTTAGGTACCATGTTGATAGTTTGTAATGTTCCATTTCCATATTTTCTTTAGGTAAAGCATTGAGATAAAGATACCATAAATAGATTGAAACTAAGCAGACAATTCCGGCTTGAAAACAGAATCACCCTAAGTACGTACATGTACAAATTCAAAGATAAAAGGAGAAAGATAGCATTCCTTCTTGATTATACTATCATACCACCAAACTAGAAAATCTATTTTTTAACTTTTAAAACATTCCTGCTAATGTCGATTTGTACAACATGACCGTAAACAGAAGCATATTGCAAACGTCACGCTTTAATAGTCAACCAAGTTACTGCGCAACGATAAATTAGAACTATAAAATTAAATGTTGCAATAAAACATACCATATGTGAGTTTCAGCATAATGAAATGGAAATCACGTCACAAGCCGTCCATAAATATGCACGTAATATTCAAAATGTGCACAAATTTCCACAGCGGTTGCATTCATCAGATAATTTGTCTTGATTCCATCACAACACTCTTTGTTTACACTAAAATACCTATGCATGAGTCAAGGAAACCTCCAAGTATCTTTGTTTACATGAGCAACGTGACACAAGAGGTACACTCGAGTAGAATGGATCGAGGAGCGACGAAGACAGTGGCGTGCAAACCAAACGATGGCTGAACGCTAACTGCTGTCTGTCAGTGAAATAAGTCAAGTTGGCCAGCGGCTTACCGATCTGCCCACCGGCAAACGAATTTCCCTATTAGTAAAGGCATTACACAAACGACCGTCGACATTTATGCCATTTGTCTTAACTGCGTAATCGAAACCGGGGCCGTGAACATTTGCATATAGATATACACACTATCGTATCGTATGGAAATTATACAAGTATTCAAGAACCTTAGATGAGTTTCGTAAGAGCCAATTAAACTCTTAAAACATAGGTACTGGTTAGCCGGATAGCTGGGCTGGGACCAGGAAAAGTTAGTACACGCCTAGAAAAATGTTCAAAAATACAAGTTCTTACTCAACCCAGATGATGGGCCGATGGCGTTGACACGATGAACTAGACTGACAAGTCCATGGCACAAACGACGTAGAAGAATCAAGAATTTGAAATTTTTGAATTTGTGGCTGAAAAAGTTTTAATTATAACAACATAGGTTACCCACATAAAGGTACCTTGATTAAGTAAACGTACCTTGCCCAAGGTATATAAAGGTACCTTGGGTAAGGCATCTTGATTGTGAGTATCTGTAGGTACCTTAAACTTTTGAATACATGCATTCACATTTACTGATTTAGTACGCATAGACGAGTCACATTTAAGCTACAACATTACCACTGCTTAGCGAGAAATTATGAAACAATCTGATCTGCTACTAAGCTTTCAGTGAAGCAAGATTTTTAAGGTTTTCTGGTTTTTAATAAACAAAGTCATCAACATAAAACGACATCCCTAGGTTTTATCAATTAAATCTCGATTTATGTACATCAATATCGATATCAATGACAAGAGGAAAATTTATGTTCTTTTCCCGTAGTTGGATAAATTAATCTCAAATTCTCAATAAAGTTAGTAATACTTATATAGAAGAAATCAAAGTTGCAGCAGAACTGTAAGCCCTAAAAATAAAGTTCGAGTGTTGATTTCCTGATGCAAATGCAATGTAACTTTGAGTAGGGTCCGGTTACGGCAACCTGATGCTGATCTGTGCACAGGAAACGCTCCACTGATACCTTGCATGTAATTGACACGGGCGCACTCGTTGCCGCGCACTCACTCAGCTAAAACGGATAATTACTTTACGAGTACTATTTAACTACGGTTTCAAAGTATTTCAAACTGACTTTTTATGGTGTCCATTTTTAAATAATACAGACATTATTTTCCTTTTAATATTTACTAATTGGGGACACCAGTTTAAGCACATGGCCGGTCCTCCATTAGTCCTCCCATTTTGGGATAATTTCACCCAATTCCCCGAAATCCCTGCTGGGGTTAACTGGTAACCCTATGTTGGTAACGTCCCAGTTAATCTTCCAGTGGCTTTGCAGAATTCTAGTATCTGCCCTAAAGTTATTCCTTCCAGATCATTCTCGGTGATAGTATCTGAGACCATGACCTCTCTTCTGACTGCAGAATAGGCCGGGCATTCTGCTACTTGTTTCCTATCTTCGTCAGGTGTTAAGGAAGTATAAGTTTTCAGCGGTCTTTCAATTTTATGGTTGCAGTACAGTAGCCGACCAAAAAGGAAAAACAAAACCTTTCAAGGATCAATTCCTTGTCTTTTTCAAACATTTCTATGTGTAGTCTGCAACAAATTCTAATCCCTTTCACACCAAACCAAGCAATAGCACTCGTATGTTATGAGAAATGTTGACGATACGTACATCCGTGAGTTCACATCAGCGCAATGGCAAAATGCAATACAATTAGTGGTGTTTGTGGCAACTGGAGCGTGAGAGGAATCCGGCGTACGGTAGCGTTCGCGCAGCATTGCCCCGTGACCGACTGTCGATGTCGCCGGAATGCCTCCTATTCAGGGGGCATCCAGCGCATCGCCTTGCCACAGAATTAATATAAGTACTACGTAGCATTGCGACCACACAACAGCCAAACAATTACAACAGTATAGTGCAAGCGTTTCAGTGTTGCCAGATGGGGGATTTTCCCCCCAAATTTGGGTTTTTTTGAAAATCGATGGGGGGATTTATAAATCTTCGTTTCATACAAATAGTATCATTTTGGGGGAAAATTTTAATCATCATCATACATTTTGGGAAAATTTGGGGAGATTTCGTTGAAGTTTTGGGGGGAAACCTAGACAGTCATCTGGCAACACTGAAGCGTTTTCAACTGATGTGCCGCGAATTATTATTTATTTATTTAAATACAACGGTACATAAACAAATGCATATTGAATTTTAAGGGGAGGCTTTTGCCCAGCAGTGGGACAAAAATAGCTAGAAAAAAAAATTGAGAAAAATAAACTTGAAGTTTCAATTAATATAGCATTTATAATTTTACACCTTCATTATTAGACTAGTAGCCCGTCCCGGCTTCGCACGGGTTTTTCTAGTAATAAATATAGCCTGTTACTCAGAGATAATGCAGCCTTCTAATGGTGAAATAATTTTTTGAAAAAATATTGACAAGTAGTTCTGGGGATTATTTAGACAAAAATACAAATCTTTCATAATATAATAGTATATAATGTAGTAGTCATATAATAGTGAAGATATAATAGGTGACCTCATAATAATGATTTGTTTTTTCTAATGTCCTGTTCTTTACATAACAACAATGACAATTTGCAATGATCTTTTCTTTCATTCTCAGATGTAGAAAATGGAATATCAATTATCTTCCTGACTTATGATAACTAACAATATTTTCCACATATTGATATAACCATTGACACTCCATTCATCATGGAAATGAAAAAACATGTAATTTTAAAATTGCATTTGGTGGGTTTGTATTGAATTTTCTACATCTTGTTATATATATATATATGTAAATTCTACGGTAGCAGCTGAATGGATTCCAAATTATTAAAGTAATATATATACAGATTCTTCTAGTCATTTCAGAACACAAATCTTAGAATATGTGGGCCTAAGGTTTCTATCAATCAGCTAAGAAGAAAAAAAACTATGAAAATCTCAATGCTGTTAGCATCAATTGAGTTTTATAGTTTTATTTTAGACCTATTATTATGACTTTACATGTCGCATATTTTCACATTTTGGGGATTCTGGAGATAAATCTGGTTTGCCAACAAGTAAAATACAGCATTTGTAAAGGAAAAAGTTGAAAAACAGTAAATATGTTTTTAACTTTGCCAATCAATGCCCATGGTAGTTTTTAGATTTATTCCCTTTCAATAGCGTTAAACAATCATTTGTTTAACAAAAGGTAACCTAAATAAATATCTATCCATCTATTCTTCTCTTTACCTATAGTGCTTTTATGCTAATAAAATAAGTAGGGATTAGCTTGAGGTTGGATAGTTATAGACAGCTTTTTACAGACTACTTAGTTAATGAGAAATAAAGTATGGCAAGTAATATGTTGTCTACCACATGCTGACAATATAAATAAATATATACGGACAAATCACACAGATGGACAATCAATATGGATTCATGGAATTACTGTTTGAAGTAATCATACTTGCAGTATTCATATAAACAAGCCAACTAGGTTTAATAGGAAGTAATGTGTCCTTTACCAGTTGACAGTAACACTATACTGCCCTTTCATATATTTAAATACATATTAATTGGTTACAAAAATTCTGAAAGTGTAATACCACAATACCTATGTACTCTTATACTTTAAAACTATGTCCGTAAACATACAATATTTCAATCACAATAATTTCAATTTTAGTAGAAACTTGTTTTCATTTTTTTGAAATTTCATTTATTTTTGTTTCTTTTCTAAAACATTACTACTATCAATGTGCATTATATGCCTCAGTTTACTACCTTCTTTGCCTCAATCTAGACTGCAAATAAAAAATACTGACCGGGTTGAAATATAAAAAAATCAAAACATAATTTTTTAGACCCTTTACTACATTAATAAATTTAGTAGTACCTAATAATATATGTGAACATTTGATTATCTAGACCTATTCTAAGCTCAAGTCATTATAAAATAAATTAAAAATTAATTAATTATGTAAAAATTTACTCCTCAAAATCTCCTTAGTAGGCACGCCAAGGGAAAAGAATCCCATGCAAATTATTGGGTACCTACCTACCCATTTACATCATTCATCAGAAACGAGTTCTTTGCATTAATTTTCAAAAACACTTTTACAACACAACACAAACCGCTGTTTAGTTGATTCTAATAATCCTCGAGGCGAAAGACGGAGATCTATTCTATCCCGCCTACAATCAGCCTCATCCTCGATTCACCATGACTAACTTATAAATTCGTAGATCTAAGATATTTATGTATGTAACATAACTACACTTACCGAATACGAAAAATACAAGTCCATGCAATATCCGTTTGAAAGTCTTCACTGCATAATGAAACAACAATAATCTTCAAAAATTTGGAAATTCATAAACACACAACACGATACGTCACTCATAGGTCCGCCATTTTATAAATTTATATTGAATGTTCTCATCGAAGTAGGTAAAATGATGCGACAGAACAAAATTAATTCAGCCAAAACTTCAATATCGACAATATTTCTTTTCACCCCAGTCAAAGAAAATACGTCGTTATCTAAAAACCATGGCCAAAAGTCCAAAGTTGGATTCCGAACTGTCAAACGAGGCCCAAAAGCCCAAGTCAGAAAACGAATGAAGTTTTTCATTGGTTTTCTGCTTAGACTATAAAATAATATAGACTAGGCATAACAAGCTTTAGCAAACAGTAGAAATGCGGCCGGTCGCCATGTTTTGTTCCTGTCAAAACAAGTACATAGTGATGTGGTTCGTCATCCTCAAATATCACAACATATCGATAGATGAATGAATTGTGATTTATTTTATTCTATTGAGATTTATGTAATAATATTTCTTATAAGATATACCTATAGTCGGTTTCTTTCTTATGATTTTAGATTGACAACATGTAAAGAAAGAAAAGAACAGTGACTGGATACAATTGGAATCGAAAATTTGAATGTTACAACCAATGATATACTATATAAACAAGAGGCAGATATGTTATAGGCGCGCGCGCTGTGAAGACTCGAATACGACCCAATTGGAACGTCTTGTATTGTAATCAGTCTGCGCCAAGCGCCTCGTCGAGCGTACCGCGTCGTAAGTTCCTGTGTCCTTACCAAGATATATTAAAAATGCCATCGTGTGTGTTTCGAAAGTGTACCAATTATGATTCTAAAGTTAACAAAGTACAAGGGATCTCTTATCACATGTGAGTATGCAAAAATAGTTTGATTGTTTAGTATATTTCAATTATTTTTCACTCACTGACGCCATGTTCAGACAAAGAAAGAGAGATTCTAGTTTTGACGTGAGAGCGACAAGGATGCGTGCGCTGCAGACATAGATTAGTTAGTGCAGAATCGAATACTGATGGTGACTTCAATGCCTAAAATTAATGTTCAGTTGTTTTTTATTATTGTTCGTTATTATTCGTCGGTGCTTGGCGCTAACAAATAGCTATCTAATGTGTGTAATGGACTAATTTAATAAACATTAAAATAGTTTCACTGAATTCGATTTTCTACTATTATAATACATTATACTGATAATTGAGGATTACTATTGTTTTTCTTTTTATCAATTAGGTTTCCGAGTTTTTTCCGACACTGAATTGTTAAATATTTCAATATATATGATTTACTTTTATAAGATAAAATAATTGTCCTAAAATGAGTGTCCTCTCTACAACAAAAAATGTTACTCTATGCATAAGAAACATTTGACGAGGAATCATTGAAAACTATTGCTATCTCTTTCATTCGCATGCTCTTTTATATCTTTTGTCTTACTTATCAGTAAAACTTGTCGATGTGTGTAGTTTTGGATTGCTCGGAACAGACCTAAAACGCAAATTACTATGAACGTAACATATCTGTATTATAATATATCATTGGTTACAATTACAACCAAACATATTTATATTTGTTCCCTGCATTTGAAGAGAAATGTTTCAAGCGAACTTTAAATGTAACAAGACTGCACGACGATGCTTTGCCTTCGAGTGAGTTGTTGGTAAGTTTTAATATAATGATTACTCAGAAACAGAACAAAAAAATTTTACAATCTATTCAACTATGTAAATAATGTTGATCTGTAATATATGAAATTATTCAAGTAGGTAAGATCTATGTTTACTTTTTTTTAATGCAATGATAATTACTCAGAAACTGACAATATAGTCTATTCAATTGTGTAAATAATGTTGATTTGTGATAGTTAGAAATTATTCACACAGTAGGTGAGGTGAAGACGTATTTTTTAAGTTTAATTTATAATGATACTTTCGAACACAGCAGCCTAGTCAATTAGGCAACATACTGTAAATACTATCTCTGATATGAGTAAATAACTGAAAATGTTACATTGAACAAACTGTGATCTTTTGAATACAAATAAAACCTGTTGATTTTGAAAAAAAAGTTGTGGTTGTTTATTTTTTTGTGTTCCTTCCTTTTGTGTTTTATATTAAACCTAAGCTATGCACGCAAAACAGGTATAAAAATCTCTAAATATTTTACGCATTTTCGTTTCATAACCTTCATTATTCAACTGCGAAATATTATTATGGCGAAGTCGAAGTGCATTTAATAGCTTATATTATCACGTAAATAAAAGCGAGGAAAGATAATAGAAACTCAACAAAAATGTCGAATTCTATGAACACCATGCAATTCAATTATCGATATCATCGATACTAAGCGATATTAGTAATACGCGCTGCTCTACGGCAAGCCGCCATTTTTGTTTCCGACTCAAGTTTAGGTATGCACGATTTTTTTGTAGGTATTTCATGTCTATTCTTTTTCTATAGTCTAAGGTTTTCTGACTTGGGCTTTTCAGACTTTTCAACGCTGGAACCAGCAGCCTTGAAAAGTTTTACGTCGTCCGTCGACGGCAGTTGCTGTCAGATCAGTGGACGATCACCCTGAATCACCATAGACAATTTATCGGCAAATGCCAATGTCACGTCGCAAACAAAAGTCATTTGCATGTTTTGATTCTCTCTCCCTCTCTTTTCCAAGATTTCTTTTTTGAATAATAAAAATTGACTGATAAAGTAACTACTGTAACTACTGTAATTTTATAAAAGGAAAAACAAAATAAAGACAAAAACTGTCAAGGTTTGAAAAGATAAAATATGACTGTTAAAGCAAGCAAAATATTTGAGTCTGTTGATTCCTTTCGAAATTATATTTCGGTTATCAGTAAAAGGAAATCTTTTAGATTTGGTCTGCCGTTCATTTTATTCGTATTAGGAGGCTCTTTCGGTCTACGAGAATGGACACAAATAAGGTTATCTTGGCAAACATTTTACTTAATTCTAGCTGCGCCCCAGGGCTTCGGTACCGTTTGAATATCGGTATAGAAGTTTGGGCACTTTTATGTGTTATTTACCAGGTTGATTCTACCTGTCTACCAAATTTTATTGAAATCGTCCAAACAAACAAACTTCCATTGTCAAAAACTTGCACCTTTTTTTAGTAAGATGAATTTAAAATGTAATCTGAATTTTCCTTTATTTGTATGCCCAAAGGCAGACTTTGTAGCCACTTCGTATTGTTGTATTCTTGCAAATAAATAATTGATTGAAGGATTAAGGAATTTTGCCAAGGCTAGTGATAAAATTTAATATGGGACATCGAAATACAACTACTACGTAATTATATCTCGATGATATGGGATGATATATTTCACCAGACTAGGAATGTGACCAGCAAAACTTTTTTTTTAAATGTATTTTGCGTATTAGTTACCATGCCCACTAAAGACTAGCTAGAGTACTATATATACCTTTCAGTATACCTACCCCATTCTGTCACCAAGCAACACTGTAGGGTAGCATGTATCATCAAGTTTTTCAAATTGTAATTGTTGCATATTATTATTTTTTTATTGCTTGAGCAGAAATTTCTGATAAACCTTTTTTTCTTCAGATATCAGTTTTCTCAAGTAAAAGGAGTCAGTAAGGAGGAAGCTCAAAAAATGGGCCTTAATAAAACTAAAGACGTCACCATAGAAAACACATATGAAGAGATAAAGAAACTGGATATTGATAATTGGGAAAATAAACGAGGACCTCGGCCATGGGAAGAAATCAGCAATCAAGCAAAACAGAAATAATTAAAGAAAATGTTTAACTATTACATTGTTGATGTTATGGTAGGTAGTATAGATGTTGTTAAGAATGTATTTAGATAATTCAAATCTAAGTCACTATGTAACTGTAAAATAAATTTATTTAAATACACAAATATTTGTCTTTAAATATTTTTTAAAGAAATATTATACATGTATTGATTGCTACACTTTATAACAGTCAGTAAAGTGGCTGCTACATTGGTAATCGTCTGTTACAAGGTCACTAACCGCGTCCATACAAACAAAGGTGATCTTTAGCTCTTCAGATCACTATCCTTATCACATTTATTTAGCTGATACATTTGATCCTACATGTGTATGATACAAATCACGTCGCAGATATCGCAATCCATCAATGTCGGACAATACACTATCAATAAATATGATGATAAATATTGAAGTGTATGGTTTGCCTTTGTGAGTCGCGGTTGGTGACCGTGGTTTACAACCGTGTAAATGACGGAGGATAATAAAATGTGTGTCATTCAAAGGTCGAGGTTTTGTGTTTCTAAACTACTTCCTATTTCATCATATATTTATATATTTCACTTTCCAAATCAAACTTAATAAACGTTAGTTAAGTAAAATAAAATGATGGGACTAAAAATATTTAAGATATCCCATTTTTCTCCTAAATACGAGTAAATTTTCCGTAGCCAGGGGTCTAAAACAGCCACAATGATAAATTAGAATATGATCCGTTTCTCGTTTCCTAAATATTTAAAAATGGACCTTACAATACCACTTATTACGTACATTTTTAAATGTGCATTACGATACATCAATGTGGCTGTTTTAGACCCCCGGCCCAGCTTGGAACACAAACCCTCCACCTCATTTTCCGTCGACATAGCGATAGTTGCTTCTCTCTCGCTTGCTCCATCATACCATACCACAATACAGTGATACCAACTTATGATATTTTACCCTAGATTTAGTGATACGTGTTTTCACTATTGTATTGTTGAAAGACTAACTTAAAATCTGGCGCAGCAGGTTATATCTTCATACGTTACTTCGAAAACTTTATTGCACAAATTACAAAAATTATGTACAAATAGTGGACTTAACGGCATTCCCTATTCCTCAACCATTAGACCAAACAGAGAGAGAGAAGTAAATTATACGCGGAAGTAGTCGCGAGCAGGGGCTTTTTTTTTCTAGCCTGTTGTTGTGTCCCACTGCTGGGTATAGGCCCCCCTTTCTTCTTCCACAATTCTCTGTTGAGTGAAGCCCGCTCCCACTCCCGCAGATAACTTTCAGCACCCCCATAAGCACCAGCATAACTTTGCCCCTAGATTATTATAATTTAATTTATTGACCAAGCGAGCGAGGGCTATTATTCAAGTCGGGGCGAAAACACATTGTTTGTATGTATATTTATTCTTCGATAACTCTCGAACCGTTGAATTAATTTCGATGATATTAAGACAACTATCCATAGAATTTTTAAAAGTTCGTTGCGCAACAATATTTTTAAAATCATAATCGCCAGGTCTAAGTTCGCGGTGAACCATTAGTATAGAAAAAACAATATAAAAAAAATATTTAGTATATTTCAGAATTTCATATAGAATATAGAGTAAATTTGAGACAGCCTAGGGTAATGTAAAAATCTAAACAGGCAACACTGCCACAAGTACTTGTCAATACGAGATGGTTATGTTATCAATGCGCAGTTCATTGTTTTATATTTAATCAGTGCTCTCGAGACGAATAGATAGCTAGTTTTTGTTATTTCCGAACTTCAAGTCGCCTTCTGCACCAGTGTGTGTAAAGGCTCGACTTTAACGTGTACCCTCGCTGAACAACGCTAAATTAAAATTAATTTATTCTTTCGTCAAAGTGTCTGTGATTTCATAAAAGATTTTGAGTATGAAGGCTATCCTGTTAGCAGTCGTAGGCCTCCTGGCTATCGTCGCCCAAGCATTCGCCACACAATGCCACGTGAACCCTGTAACCATCCCCAGCGAATGGCGCACCGTCCACCGTTCCTGTGGGGACAGCATGCGTCGTCAGATCCAAGAGGAAGTCAAAGCTTCTATGCAGTACTTGGCTATGGGTGCTCACTTCTCTAGGGATACGGTAAACCGCCCCGGCTTTGCCAAGTTGTTCTTCGACGCCGCTTCCGAAGAACGTGAGCACGCGATGAAACTTATTGAGTACCTGCTGATGAGAGGAGAACTCACTTCCGACGTCAGCTCGCTCATCCAGATCAGGCCACCAGAACGCAAGAACTGGGACACCGGTGTTGAAGCACTAGAGCATGCTCTCAAGATGGAGACCGAAGTCACCAAGAGCATCAGAACTGTAATCATTAACTGCGAGAATGATGACGCCTATAACCATTACCACCTTGTCGACTACCTTACCGGTGAATTCTTGGAGGAGCAATTCAAGGGCCAACGCGACCTCGCTGGCAAAGCCTCCACCCTCAAGAAGATGATGGACCGCCACGCGTCCCTGGGTGAATTCATATTCGATAAGAAACTTTTGGGCATGGACATCTAGATAGAACTGTGCCCATATTATGTTTTTATGCAGTACAAAAAGTTTCCACTCTTATAATCAAGAGTTTTACTTTAAAAAATTTAGAATGCCCAGAAATATGGCTATAAGGTACATTTTCCAAGCATTTTTGTAATGTCACGGTAATGCTCTAATTTCAGCATTATCTAGTTATGTTATCTGTATCCACTATTAGCTATAAGTAAAAACAAAGTGTAGTAAAGCCATTTTTATTTATCTAGGAATGTATAATATGCATATAATTTTGTGTATATTTTTAGATTTAATAGTACCTTATTTTTCTTAATGATTAAAGAACTTTTCATGAATTGTTTTGGAGATAGGATCAAATTTAAAATAAAAGACAATACAAAAAATCTTCAATATTTTTTTTTTCAAACTTCCCTAAACTAAGTACATAGTTTGATATCATAACGATTTAAATCTTTACTTATCTATCAAAGACCCAAGAAAGCAACAAATACCTATATAAAGAATATTATATAGGTAGGTAATCAATTTCAAGTTCTATTTTGAACAGTTTTGGTCTTGGCACTGTGTTGATGTGCGCCATCCATCCCCCTTCCTCATGATCAATTCATGACCCACCTATACCTGAATATCGGTGAAAAATTGAATGATAATTCATTAAGTTACTTGGGGCAGGACAGTCTTCAGTTTTTTAAGTCTGGTCTGGTTATGGTTGGCGAAATGCCAAGAACCGTTCATTGACGCGAAAACGTAGATTGTGAAACTACCACGCGGAAATCGAAAGACAAATAAATAGGTAGGTTTAGGGTTTAGTAGACAAAAAAGTAGGTTTTTAGGTAAGCATCTACGGTACCTACTATTATTTTAGTGAAAAGTTGTCATCGCCTATGTTTTTTTACTAGAGGTGTTATATTAGTGTCTAATATCAGTATTCATGTTATCGAATATAACGTTTAGTCGGTATTACGTTCCGTTAACGGTTACCCAGGAACCGTCAAGAACCGTCAGCATATATGTAGCGCATTCCTGGCACGGATCGCTTTAAGAGGCTTGGTTGAGAACTTCCGAATACGATACGAGTTCGCCGCGTTCTTGTTAGGCCGGACAACCGACTAATATATTTTATGCGAGTCATATGTACGTAGGTACCACCCAGCCAACCGAATAGACTGATTGGGCTGGCTGGACTGAATGGGCTGGATTGAATCGTGAGCCACAAAGATGATTAGGTAGGTAGGTACCTACCTAGGTATTTGATCGCAACTAAATAGACTGATTGGACTGGAATGAATGGGCCGAATGGACTGGACTGAATCGTGGGCTACAAAAGATGATTAGATCGCAATTCACGAAAGTAGTACCTATATTTAAATTCCAAAAAAGAGTACCAGATCACAATCCACAAAAATAGGAACAGATCCCACTTCATATTTCGGAGACGACGCCGCAAAGTGCGTTCCCAATATCAAATATTCAGTGATATCGGTATCGTTCTGTATCATAGTAACTCTTATAACTAGGAACGGCTAGAGGTAACCGTTTGAGGTGCCTGATATATAACTGTTACCGGATAACCGGTTACTCAGATAGCTAAGAACCTAATATATTCGTATTATGATATTATCTCTAATATCATGTTCTCGATAACGGTTACGATATATTCATAACACCTCTGTTTTTTACCAATACCTAGGTACTATGATTGGCTTTAATTGACAGACATTGAAATTTAAGCCCTGCCGACTGGACTTACCTTTGTTTTATCTAGAATATTTGTTAGAATTACGAAGCTTAGCACCAGTCTAGCTAGCTAATGTTCAAAGATTTAAATCTTTGCTAATGTTATCCACCCATCGTTGCTTGAGCTGAAATACATGTAAATTTTTGTATGTAAGTATACATACTTACCAGGTAGGTACCTATTTTAGTTTGCTTTTGCGCATTATCAACAAATTCAAGGAAGGATATTAATAGGAATTAGCGGGAACGTGTTTGTCTTTGTTCTGTTGTTTTCTACAGACGTAGGTCCTAATTTAATTAGTTATATTTGGTGTTACCCTAGCCTAGTAGTAAGTTACCTAATTTTACACCTACCTGTGCCTACGACGACCACTTTGAGGAATCTAGTTTCAGAGTTTTATGCATTTTCAAAAAGTTGAATTTACGTAAAATGGGTTTTTGTTACTATAAAAGGCCTTAAATATCATTTTGTGTAAAATAACAACTAGGTAGGTACCTATAAGTAACTAATAATTCAGTATCATAATGGGTGTGGGTGGTTACATTCTCTTTGCAATGGGTTAAAAAGTTTAGTAAGTACCAAGGGTAGGAGGTACCACTTTGTTGAGGTAGCCTAGCGAGCTAGCGAAGTATTTTCATGCTCGATCGCTCGGCAGGAGTATCGCGAATCCCTAGCGATTCGATACCTGACCGTAACCTATCTAGGTAGGTACCTACCCAAAATAGGAAAAAAAAACAGTTTCAAAGAAATTTGATGTTCTATCTATAAAAAAACCAGAAAGAAAACACTTGTAGCAAACAAAGGAGGTTTTGCTGTGCTGAAATTTCCAGAGTTTACGTCACAAAGAAGACGTGACGCATGCTTTCTAGAAGTTTAATATTAGATTACTCATCTTTCTTCATAGGAGGAAATGAAACAAAACAACGATCGGCCAATCTCGTCAACTCTCGTCATTGTTCGCCTCAAAAACATTGATCGCATTATCAGGCGTCTATATAAAGAACGGCGCCCCTATTGGTGGCGCATTTGAACTTAGTGACTGATTCGAACATTGACGTGTGACTCTTCAGAGCTGTTATTTTGAGGACATTATTTATTTTATAAGTGTGAATTTACCAGATTGGACAAAATTCTAGTGATTAAACGGTGAGTTTGCAAAATTCATTATAATTTAATTGTTAATTCACAGGAAAGTCTAGTTTTCACTTACATTACGCTATACGCCTCGATGAATATTATGGTGAAACTTTCGCCATTTTGTCACAACGTTGTTTGTGCATGGGCATGAACAATGATCGACAGAAACTAAACTATTTATAGGTGTGGATCGTCAATACAGTATTCTGTAAATAAGAATATTGTTGCGAAATATCGTTATTATTGTTGTTACCGTATTTAAACGCCACTATAATTGGTTTATCAATTCGTTCGTCATGATATGAATGCGCTTCGAAACTGCGCAATAATAAATAAGTATTGCGTTGCGCGGACTAGGAACCTATAACCTTAATTTGCAATATTGTATGTTCTTAATTTTTAAATTATTATAACCTATTGATAATGTTTAATTTAAATAGGTACCTACAAAATAGATATACATATAATAAATTATTTAAACCAGTGTGTAATTTTAATTTGTATAAATATGTGCGCATTATGTAAAAAAAAAATTCCAAAATTTGCGTACCTATAAAATTCACTAATTTATAATTATTCTAGGTACCTACCTAAGTACTAATTAAACATAACAATAAGGAGAAAAGTACCTATTTGGTATTACTTGCATACTTTTTGGTATGACCAAATACTATATAAACTCAGAGTTTATATAGTATTTGGTATGACCTAGTGCCCTACTTTTCGTATCGTCAATCTTTTGCTATTTTGCTAATAAAATCTATTTTATGTTATTACAGGCAAAATGCAGATCTTTGTGAAGACTTTGACGGGAAAGACCATCACCTTAGAAGTAGAGCCATCTGATACGATTGAGAATGTAAAAGCTAAGATCCAAGACAAAGAGGGCATCCCCCCAGACCAGCAACGATTGATCTTCGCTGGCAAGCAGTTGGAAGATGGACGCACGCTTTCTGATTACAATATTCAAAAAGAATCTACACTTCACTTGGTGCTGCGTCTCCGAGGCGGTATGCAAATCTTTGTAAAAACCTTGACTGGCAAGACAATTACCCTAGAGGTTGAGCCATCAGACACTATTGAAAATGTGAAGGCTAAAATTCAAGACAAGGAAGGCATTCCCCCAGACCAGCAACGATTGATCTTCGCGGGCAAGCAGTTGGAAGATGGACGCACATTATCTGATTACAATATTCAAAAAGAATCTACACTTCACTTGGTGCTGCGTCTCAGAGGAGGTATGCAAATCTTTGTTAAGACCTTGACTGGTAAAACAATAACACTTGAGGTCGAGCCTTCGGACACTATTGAAAATGTGAAGGCTAAAATCCAAGACAAAGAAGGCATTCCCCCAGACCAGCAACGATTGATCTTCGCTGGTAAGCAGTTGGAAGATGGACGCACACTTTCTGATTACAATATTCAGAAGGAATCTACACTGCATTTAGTTTTACGTTTACGAGGTGGTATGCAGATTTTTGTTAAGACCTTGACTGGCAAAACAATCACACTTGAGGTCGAACCTTCAGACACCATCGAAAACGTAAAGGCTAAGATCCAAGACAAAGAAGGCATTCCCCCAGACCAGCAGAGGTTGATCTTCGCTGGCAAGCAGTTGGAAGATGGACGCACACTTTCTGATTACAATATTCAGAAAGAATCTACTCTTCATTTGGTGCTTCGTCTCCGAGGCGGTATGCAAATTTTCGTCAAAACATTGACCGGTAAAACGATAACATTAGAGGTAGAGCCGTCAGACACTATTGAAAACGTGAAGGCTAAAAATCCAAGACAAAGAAGGCATTCCCCCAGACCAGCAACGTTTGATCTTTGCCGGTAAGCAGTTGGAAGATGGACGCACATTGTCTGATTACAATATTCAAAAAGAGTCTACACTTCACTTGGTGCTGCGTCTCAGAGGAGGTATGCAAATCTTCGTTAAGACCTTGACTGGTAAAACAATAACACTTGAGGTTGAGCCTTCGGACACTATTGAAAATGTGAAGGCTAAAATCCAAGACAAAGAAGGCATTCCCCCAGACCAGCAACGATTGATCTTCGCTGGCAAGCAGTTAGAAGATGGACGCACACTTTCTGATTACAATATTCAGAAGGAATCTACACTGCATTTAGTTTTACGTTTACGAGGTGGTATGCAGATTTTTGTTAAGACCTTGACTGGCAAAACTATCACACTTGAGGTCGAACCTTCAGACACTATCGAAAATGTAAAGGCTAAGATCCAAGACAAAGAAGGCATTCCCCCAGACCAACAGCGGTTGATCTTCGCTGGCAAACAATTGGAAGATGGACGCACACTTTCTGATTACAATATTCAGAAAGAATCTACACTTCATTTGGTGCTTCGTCTCCGAGGCGGTATGCAAATTTTCGTCAAGACGTTGACCGGCAAGACAATAACTTTAGAAGTAGAGCCGTCAGATACAATTGAAAACGTTAAGGCTAAAATCCAAGACAAAGAGGGCATTCCCCCAGACCAGCAGCGATTGATATTCGCAGGCAAGCAGTTGGAAGATGGACGCACGCTGTCTGACTACAACATTCAAAAGGAATCCACTTTGCATTTGGTTTTACGTTTAAGAGGAGGAATGCAAATTTTCGTTAAGACTTTGACCGGAAAAACTATTACTCTAGAAGTGGAGCCTTCAGATACTATTGAAAATGTTAAAGCAAAAATTCAAGACAAGGAGGGAATCCCCCCTGACCAGCAGAGACTTATTTTTGCAGGGAAACAATTAGAAGACGGGCGCACACTTTCAGATTATAACATTCAGAAAGAATCTACTCTTCACTTGGTACTGCGTCTCCGTGGAGGGTTGTAATAAAACTAAAGTGGAATTATAATCTTTTACGCCAAGACTAATAAAATTATGAAAAAATATTTTGTTTGTTTAATTGTTAAAAAGTCCATTAGTTTGGTGGTTTTACTAAGCCACCTGACCTGCCTATTAATATACATACATTAGTAATCTGTTCTTAGGCTTTGTTACTCTTTTTGAGATTAAATATTCAAAGTGCTTAGGCTTAAGTTTTTTTAATATGATATTGAAGTTGTATCGGTTCTATCCGGTGAATGGAAAAACTTTGTTTTTTTCCCGATCTAGTAGATGTGACAAAACTTGATCGAAGGCTGAGTACATGTTTTTCCGATCGCTTCTATATTGCCCCCATTTTTGGTATCGTGATGTTTAGGGATACACGGAGAGAAAAAAATCACTACGGGGCTATTTACGGCACAGAAGTAAATTTTTTTTTAAATATAAGCAGAAGGAACACAAATTTCACACACACACTGATGATATTTGACAATATTTGCATCCTGTTCATGATAAGGACTGTCACATAACTCTGTCCCTTTCCTTCCTTAGAATTGCAATGTATTGAAACACGAACCACTACACTGAAAGATTTATCATCCAAGCCGGATTTTTCATGCGAAATGATCCTTAACTGTCATATTTGTTGTGTTGTCACAGTTGTCATAAATATTTAAAATTATTTTTTACTGTTTTGTGCTTTTAAACTCAATAGAAATGATAAAATGCAACGTGTACAATATGTGGAAGTGTTTCATAAAAAAATATTCGTGGAATATCGTTCCTTCGGTAAGCAATACATGTTTTTTTGACGTGCCCAATGATAATATACAATTTTGTGTTATTTTTGAAACAATAACCATTATTAGACTTTTGAATGCTATTTATCAGCAATATCATTATTTATTTTATAAAGTAGTGTATTAATTATAACCATTTCATAAGAAATACTACAAGTAATTTAATAATTTCGTAAATAGCATAGATCATTTGACGGATCCAGTTTTGTTTACTATGGCTGAGGCCGAATCAAGGCAAATATACGAATTTAGTACCTATTCTATAAAAATCTCAGTGAATTCTTTTCTTTGAAGATTTAAAAATGCACATTTTATAAAAATACTGACAGAGAATTTTATTTCAGGACAAGGAAAATATGCCAAAAAATAATACCTCAAGAAAGAGAACTGTTATGGGGAGTATTTCTCTTACGTACTACGAGTACCAGGACAGTGAATGGACGCCAGCAACCATTAACATCATTGCAATGCACGTGATTTTTAATAATTTAAAATAAATTTTATTGATTTAATGACTAGTATTTTTTCCCAAAAGGGATAGAATTTCCCATCGTAAAAAGCTGATGCAGATCCGTCCGCATACCGCGCACGGCTTAAGATTCAGCGTCTCAAAATTTTTGGTTTTGCTACACTGTACCGAATATAATTAATTATCTTAGATCCGACCCTGTATTCTGTCGTTGTGTGAATAATAATCTTAGTGTGTGTTTTTGCCATGCAATTTCAAATGACATGTTCAGTCTGCTTACTATTATTATATGTCTGTGATTTACGGGGATACATAATGTTTGAGGTCTCAAAAGACGCATATTGACATTTAACATGGTGAAAAAAAAAATCAAAAAAGTTGAAAACTTTTTTTGAAAATCGCAAAACTGAAAATTTTTATCAATTTTTTTGGGTCTTTTGTCATAAAATCAACTGTATCTCACAAACTAAATGTGATATCGAAAAAATGAAAAAAGCCCTCGCGTTATTGAGTTGACATTTAAAAAAAAGTGAATCTATGTATTACACAGACATATAATAGTAAGCAGACTGAACGAACATGTCATTTGAAATTGCATGGCAAAAACACACATTCACACAACGACAGAATACAGGGTCGGATCTAATCTAATTAATTATATTCAGTACAGTGTAGCAAAACCAAAAATTTTGAGACGCTGGCGGTATGCGGACGGATCTGCATCAGCTTTTTACAATTGGAAATTCTATCCCTTTTGGGAAAAAATACTAGTCATTAAATAATCAAATTTATTTTAAATTATTTAAAATCACGTGCAATGATGTTGATGGTTGCTGGCTTCCATTTAATGTCCTGGTACTCGTAGTACGTAAGAGAAATACTCCCCATAGCAGTTCTCTTTCTTCTAATGTTTGACAAATTTGCGTCTTTTCTAACATATCTTTTGCTGTTTTGCACTCCATAACATAATTAATAGGTATATTTGTCGTTTACTGAGTTTAAAATCTAATATTTAACTTTGCTTTGGCATTGTTTTTTACAAAATCTTTATCTGTAATATTTTCCAAATAGGATCGGAGGCCAAGATCCACTTCGGGTCGCGGCGCCGCAGTAGTAAGTAAGTAAGTATGCCTTTTAATTCAATCAATAATTTTAATTTCATTTGTTTTTTCCTGTATTTTCTATTCAAATAAAAGTCTCGAGGTTAAATTTATTAAGTTTTTTTCCGAAGCGTTGCGACGCCCATGACCTATAGATTGTGGGCAGGTTGTCTTCTTATTAAAACTGCTTGAATAATTTCATTACATTATTTAATTCACTATATATCTCTTACAAACACATTATCACTCGTAGAAAATTCTGATCAGACTGCTACTGACATAATACCAATCAAATACCTATTTCTTTCTTTTCTTTAACATAAAAAAGCTAAATACTTATAACAGATTTTTTATTATTCTGTAACCCATGAGATATTATTTGTAGTTGTATTTCGATGCTGTAATCCATAAAATCATACTTTAATATTTTACATTGCTATCTTTAATTTCTGATTCTCAACGGGATTACTGAGTTTCGCTTAGTAACAGTGTTACTCAACGGGAATACAGAGTGCCGATGAGTAAGAGTGTGACTCATTGGGAAAAACATCAGTTGCAATGAGTAATACTGTGACTCATCGATACTTTTTTTCCCTTTGAGTCTCAGTGTTGCTAATCTGGGTATGACTCATCGGGAACAAACGGCGCTGCTTAGATGCGCTTCGCGTCGTAGATTTATGGCTCTGGGAGTATATAATAAGAGTTTGATCGTGAAATGTATTTGTATTTATTTGTAAATATGTGTAAATATGTTAATATTGTGGGTGAAGGAATTAACTACAAAAGGCAATAGACCGAGTGTGCTGGAAAAAGGGTAGGGACGACACCTTTGCCTTGCAGTGGGACAATACAGGCTCCTAATAATATCCTAATCCTAACTAATATTATAAATGCGAAAGTGAGTTTGTTTGTCTACTGAACCCAAGAACCAATCTGTCCTGATGAAATCCTGAAATTTCGCATACACATAGAAGTACGGAGAAGGACATATAGGGTACCTTTCATCCGGGAAAACAACAGCTTTTATTACTCTTGCATTTTTTTTAACTTTTGTTTATTTAAATAGTACTAACAACTGATGAAACAATATGTTATTAATATTCAATGAATAAAATAACCATGTAAATCTCTTGTAATTTTTATCACATAGGAAAGTTTACATGACAACGAACAACAAAAAAGCTTAGCAACATATTTTTATAATTTAAAAATTCTTAGCGGCTAGGACTAAATACAGGAGGTTTTAACACTGCCCCTTACTCGAGCAAACTATGCACTAAAACTCTGAAACAGAACTGCAAGCATAATGCGAGAGTACAATATCAAAAGTAATCAAAAAGAAGAGCGTTATGTTAAACCTAAACACTTAACGAAATAATTGTGTTTTACCCTAGGTAAAGCTTTTGTGAAAAGGTCTGCTTCTAACTCAGAAGAGGGTTTGTAATCTAAACGAATAAGTTTCCGATCAACACATTCTCGTATGAAGTGATGATGTACGTCTATGTGTTTGGTCCTACGAAAGCATTCATTTTCCACCATTTTCAACATACTACGATTATCATTATAAATGGTGATGACCTTTCTTGATTCTATACATTGTTTAAAATTAAGCTCCTGCAAGAAGTTGCGGATAAATTTCGCCTCCTTCACTGCATTGCCAAGGGCATAATATTCGGCTTCTGTGCTAGAACAGGCCTCGTTTTGTTGCTTATGGCTATGCCAGTTTATAATGCAATTACCGAACCTACTTACAAAACCCGAATAAGATTTTCTATCAGTAATATCCCCCGCCCAATCTGCGTCGGATGAAATAATAACTTCGTTATTTCCTCTTTTGAAATTGAGTCCGTAGTCAGTTGTACCCGAAAGATATCGCAGAACTCGTTTAGCAGCGATCCAGTGAGATTCATTATAACATGTGTTATATTGACTAAGCTTACTGCACGCAAATGCTATATCAGGACGAGTGCAAACCGCGAGATACATCAAGCTTCCTATTAGTTCCTGATACGGAAACCTTGAATCCACAGTATCTGCTTTTGGAATATTAAAATTAACTTCCATTGGAGTCGCTATGCTGTGACAATCATTCATACCAAATTTAATTAAAAGGTTTTTAACGTATTCAGATTGACTTAACTTCAAGGTGCCTTGCTCTCGGTTCCTCTCAACCTTCATGCCTAATGCTTGTTTCACAGGTCCAAGTATTTTGATTTTGAAGTTGGAACTGAGTAATTTATAAAGCAGTTTCTTTTCATGATCATTGGAACTGAATATGAAGAAGTCATCTACGTATAAGGCTATAATTACCTTATTTTTGAAGTAAACACATTTCTCAGTTTTTAGTTGTGTGAAGCCATTGCTAACTAAAACTTTGTGTACTTTTTCATTCCAGGCTCTACTTGCTTGTTTGAGTCCATATAAGCTTTTCTTTAGTAAACAGACTTTATTCTGCCCCTCAATTACAAAACCGGTGGGTTGTTCCATATAAATACGTTCATTGAGGTCTCCATTAAGAAATGCTGTATTAACATCAACATGTTCAATGTCCATATCATTTTCAATACCTATTGCCAAAAGTAAACGTAAAGTACAATGTCTAACGACAGGTGCAAAGGTTTCTTCAAAGTCAATGCCATATTGCTGGGTAAACCCTTTTGCAACTAAACGAGCTTTAAATTTCTCAAAATTACCACTCGGATCAACTTTTTCTTTGAAGATCCACTTGCATTTAATTACGTTACTATCTTTTGGTCGATCTACAAGTTTCCAGACTCCATGTGATATGAGAGAATTATATTCCTCTTTCATGGCCTCTAACCATTCTCTGTTTTTATCAGACTTCATAGCTTCATTATACGTTCGAGGTTCACAGCGCCCCATCAAGCCTACTTCAGTGAAATAGTTCATTTCATAATCGTCAAAATGTTTAGGACGACCGCGTGTACGTACAGGTCTAGCGTGTTCATGTACCTCTGATTCTGATGCAAAACTCATAGGCTCAGAATCAATATTTGGGGAATTTTGAATATTATTCAATGGTGAATCAACAGCACCTTGTTCATGAAATGGTATCATTTCTTGAACAATAGGTTCATTAATAATGGGTTCCTGAATTTCAGAATGGATAGATAAAGCATCTGGTGTAGCATATTCATCAACGTCAGATTCCATAATATTTTGTCGAGGAGTGTTCAAATTATATACCGAAACTTCAACAGTATTAACTGAATCATTTGAATTCTCTTTCGACTCTATTGCTTTGCACAGAATACCTCTGACAGTTTCTATAAACTCTACTGAACGAGCTTTTATAATTTTGCTACCATCAGCTGAATCACCAAGTCTATAACCTTTTGTGTGATCACAATATCCTAACATAATGTAAGGCTTTGATTTAGGATCAAGCTTTGTACGCTGACATTGTGGTGTAAGGGCATATGCGGCACAACCAAAGACTCTAAGGTGACTGAGGTTAATTTTAGAACCAGTCCATAACTCTTCAGGAGTAGCTTTATTTAAAGCAGCAGTAGGACTACGATTCTTTAAATAACAAGCAGTGTTGACTGCTTCAGCCCAATATTTTTTATCTAAACCAGCGTCTTGCAACATTGCTCTAGCTTTTTCCATTAACGTTCTGTTAAGCCGCTCACTGACGCCATTTTGTTGGGGTGTGTATGGAACAGTTGTTTCGTGGATAATTCCGCATTGCTTAAAATAATTCACCAAGCTTTTGTTACAATATTCTGTCCCGTTATCACTTCTAACACGCTTAATCTTGAGATCGGTTTGATTTTCAACAACCTTTTTGAATTCAATAAAAGTATTCAAAACAGTAGTTTGATCTTTACGATCCAAAAAATAAATAAATGATTTTCGCGTAAAATCGTCAGTAAAAGTAATAAAATAACGGCTACCGCTCCAACTATTAACAGACATAGGTCCACAAATATCTGTGTGGATTAAATCTAATTTTGTCACGCTCCTATGAGTCGGACCATGAGGAAAAGTTTTACTCTTCTGTTTTCCTTCAATGCATGGAGAACAAGAATTTAATTTTCCATTTGGAAATTTAATACCGCGGGCTAAAGAATCACGAAGGACTAACATACCTTTAAAACTTAAGTGTCCTAGGCGACGATGCCATAGCTCCAATAAATTATTATTGGATACAAAAGCTTTACCTTCAGTAATCTTAGGCTCTTGGTTTAATAAAGTTGTATAACATTCCTCTTTTCCATCAACCTTGTAGATACCGCCCACATTAGTAGCTTGTAGCTCACAGGACCCAGTAATAGACACTTTATCGCTCCTGTAAACATAACATTTATTTATATCAAATATTAAAACATAACCTTTTGCTGCCACTTTGCTTACAGACAAAAGATTTGCCGCTACTTGTGGTACAAATAAAGTATCAGTAATAACTTTAACTTCGTTATTACATAATGTCACATTGACATTCCCTACGCCTTCGCTACACATTGTATCGCTATTGGCAGTAGTAATTTGTGTTTTAACATCAGAAGAGTAATTTTCCAACCAATCCTTTCGATTAGTCATATGACTAGTGCAACTTGAATCTAAAATCCAGCTATCGCGATCACAAACATCACTAACTAAGGCAGTCTCAGTTAAAAATAAAGAAGTATTAATTCCCTTTTTAGACGAAGAAGCCTCTTGAGTTGAATCGTTATTTGTATTCTTCTTTAAATTCTTCTTCAACTTAGGACATTTGGGCTTGATGTGTCCTTTTACATGACAGTTGTGACAGATAGGAACAAATTTGTTCTTTGCCATTAAAATCTTTTCAGATGGTTCCAAATATGAACTGGACGACTGTTTCTTGAACTCACTTTGAATTAATTGGCATTTAACAAAATCAGAAGTTAATTTTGTGTTTGAGGCTTCCATTGCCATGATCAGTGGATCAAACTCAGTTGGCAAGCCAATCAACATCAATTCTGCCAATTCTTCGTCATCAATAATGCATCCAATATCAGCTAACTCTTGCGTTACAGAAATAATATTTCCAAGATAATGATCCATGCAATCATGCTGTTCATATTTAATTTGAGCTAGTTTTCTCTTTAAAGAAAGTCTACGACTTATGCCAGCATTCTCATATGCAGATTTTAAGTTTTTCCATGCTTCAGAAGCTGTCTTTGCATTTTTGACATGTGGGTAGCAAATGGGTTGAATGTTCAAACAAATCTTTGCATATGCTTTTTGATCTTTCGTGGGATTCTTAGTTGCATCACCAGATCCATCAGCAAACTCCCATAAACCATTGTCTATCAATAACAACTTCATTTGGAATTTCCAAGTGGCATAATTATTTACTCCTTCTAATTTACCAATGGACATATTAGAACCGGTACTTACAATTAAATTGTTTAGTGAAATATTTTCGTTTCCGATGTTTTCAACCATTTTGTAAAATATTATTTTACTATAAGTACTCACAAATAATATAATATATTAACACATACTAGGTATAGGGATTTACAGTAATCGGCCCATAACCAATGATGAAACAATATGTTATTAATATTCAATGAATAAAATAACCATGTAAATCTCTTGTAATTTTTATCACATAGGAAAGTTTACATGACAACGAACAACAAAAAAGCTTAGCAACATATTTTTATAATTTAAAAATTCTTAGCGGCTAGGACTAAATACAGGAGGTTTTAACAACAACGTTATTAGTAAGCAAGTTTCGATATCTATATGCGAAAACCTATTAGCTGTGAATACTGGGGACTCCCGCTCTGGCTCATTTCTGGTGTAAAGGATGGCCATAGCGATTCAGCGCGGTAACGCGGCAAGCGTCCTGCAGGGCTAGCATGCGCGCCACGACAAAGATTTATCGTGGCATTTTATCTATTCTAAACGACTAATAGTCGATTTGTCATCTATGCTAACATGGCTGCCCTAATTTGTTGTGTCTTCCTGTCAAATTTCGATAAACGTTTAAATTTTCGAGAAACCCTAACATGACACCATTTTTTTATCTATTTTAATCCACATTTGACAGTTCTACGGTGCTAATTTGTCGTCGACGGTTTGAGCTCACGACAACGAATGTTTTCATAGGTATCTTGTTATAAATAATATTAAAAATTATGCCAGTTCCATATTTTAATTATTTGTTGACGCGATACGAAGAACGGGAGGCTCGCAAAATCCAAAGGAAACGAATTAGAGACATTTGTGACATTTGTTTTTACTTGACTTTAGTACTAATTGCATCTGAGATCGTTGGGGATCATCGTGGCGGAACACTTTTCGGGAGCAATTTGATCGTTGGAATGGCATCGCATCGACACGCCAAGAAGAAGAAGAAGATCTGAGTTGCTCCCTAATCCAAAAAAATAAAACATTTGTGACCCTTTTGATGTCCCGGACAACGAGTTCCAGCGCCTCTGGCGCATTTCAAAGCCCATGGCGTTTTATATTATAAACAGGCTTAAGGTGGACTTAGAACCTCAAAACGGCCAGGTTCTTCCAGCCCATTTAAAGGTAAGTCATGCATCATTCAATCCAATTATCACTTTGACATCATTCCTACTACCTACTCATCCTATCTTATGTTAAGATTTTTATTGTGTTAGTAGTACCTACTAACATCAACTATAATATAAAAGAAACTCGAGTTTATATAGTACTAGCTTTCGCCCGCGTGAATTTCCCACGGAATCAGTGCTTTGTCCCAGGATGACAGGTAATCTATGTCCTTCTCCGTACTTCCAGCTATGTGTATACCAAATTTCAGGAAGATTGGTTCAGAAGATAAAGCGTGAAGAGGTAACAAACAAATAAACAAACTCACTTTCGCATTTATAATATTAGTTAGGATTAGGATTTGCTAACATGTATCTAAGCAAAAACTTTAAACTATTTTCATGTTTTAGGTCCTTTGTTCCATACAATTTTTGGACCGTGTATGCCAGGGTCAAACAACTGATTTTTGGGCCAATTTGTCAAATCAGTTTATTTGAGGTAAGTACCTATTATGAGATTGCAAATGTACTTTTATTAAGATCCAAATATATAGATACTAGCTATCGCCCGCGGCTTCGCCCGCGTGAATTTCCCATGGGAACCGTGCCTTTTCCCGGGATGAAAAGTACCCTATGTCCTTTTCCATACTTCTAGCTATGTGTATGCGAAATTTCAGAATGATTGGTTCAGTAGATAAAGCGTGAAGAGGTAACAAACAAATAAACCAACAAATAAACAAACTCACTTTCATAATATTAGTTAGGAAGTTAAGATTAGGATATATATTATGCCCAATACCCTGGCAGAGTACACAATGCATTTATTGGGGCCCACTGTGCTGTAAAAGCAGAAATGCAAAGATTATTTCATGCAAGAATAGGAAATTACTTTCTGTTATGCCAGTTCAAATAAACAAATTTTACATTAAACAATTTAATCAAATAATATTTTCATATATATCTCAACATATATATCTCAACTATCTTTGTCCTTAAATATAATTTTAAATTTATCTCCTTAAATATAATTTTGAAAAATCTTCTTTCAGTCTTGCACAGACTCGCCTTCGCATCTCTGGCTTAGAGAGCATTGGAATTGGAGGTTTTGCAGATGTAATGGTGCACGTACTAGCACTGACAGCATTGGAAGTGGAGGTGGTGCAGATGTAATGGTGTATGTAACCGGCACTGGTGCATCCATTGCAGAAGTTGGTGAAATAAACTAAAAGCAAAAAAATCTTGATTTGCAAATAAATTTATTTCTTCAAATATCCAATCTCTTTATTAGTTAATATATATAATTGCCCGCGGTTTCGCCCGCGTGAATTTCCTACGGGAACAGTGCTTTTTTTCCCAGGATGAAAGGTACCCTATGTCTTTCTCAGGACTTCTGACTATGTGTATGCGAAATTTCAGGAAGATTGGTTCAGTAGATAAAGTGTGAAGACATAACAAATAAACTCACTTTCGCATTTATAATATTAGTTAGGATTTTATTAGATGATAGGTAATATTACATCGGCTCACTTGAATAAGATTACAGTTAGTTGCAGTTTTACACCATACATGCAGGACCATTTAAGACCCATGGCCAACTGAATACTTGTTTTAACTCACTACAGAAAATATCTAAACTCCTGCACCGAGGTTTCCATATACTAAGACCAACTAGTTTAAAAAACGAACTAACTTTGAAGTTCAATCCCTAGGAATCATACTGCATCAAGCGTTATAAGTTTGATTTATTTATTTTTTGCTGAAAAAGACTATAAATCCGAATCCTAATAATATTATAAATGCGAAAGTTTGGATTTGAGTTTGTGAGGATGTTTGTTACTCAATCACACTGGACGGATCACAAATTTGGTATACGGGTAGAAAAATACCGGGAATAGCACATAGGGTACTTTTTATCACGAAATTCCTACGGGAGCGAAGCCCCGGGGCGTGGCTAGTATTCAATATAATTTCAACTTGATACGAGCCTCTTAAGTGTTCCTGAGAAAAGTTTGACAGACAAGACGGACAACAAAGTGATCTTATAAGGGTTCCGTTTTTGCCTTATGAGGTACGGAACCCTAATAATATTTACACAGGAGTTGCAGTGATAGGAAATGTTCCGTAGTATATAATGATAAAACTTACAATTTTCCACTCCTCAACTGACCTATCGGGCCCACTTCGTCCAACGCAGCTTGGAGCTGCACCCATTGGCGGTCAATGTGTGCCGCACCTTGTGGAGATTTATATTTCCCAGCAACAAAATCTTTATTTTGATGCACGTAGTTGCAAAGGTAATCTATTTGCTGTTTGTTACTACGTTGTTTTCTGCAATGCCATTTGTTGTTAACTTTTTTTGGTAGTCTGTGAACCTACACACAATTTTCCATTGTTACTTTTGCCATTAGATAATTCACTACCTTTTTTCTTCAACTTTTACACTTGTAAAACGAATAACTTGACTCAACTCAAAGTTTACTTTACAACCACAAACTAAATAGAGAACTACCACAAACAATGGTCAAAGTCGATTTTTTTTTTAATTAGTGTTGAAAAAAGAAAAATATCTTAATCGAGCATAAAATTGAACGAATGACTGTAAAAAGTACTGATGTTGCCACACAGAAAATAGTTCATTTTTTTATTATGGCTTCATCGATTTGTCGTGTCGATGAACGTTTGTCACGAAGACAAATTTTGTCGGAAGGGGATGCCATGTTAGGGAAAACGACATAATAGTCTTCGTCGGCTAATTTTGTCATGTCTATCGACAAACTTGTCATGGCGTGCATGCTAGGCCTGCTGGGCACCTTTGCACCAGAAACGCTAAGGGGCGGGTTGTAATTAAATTTTAGGATGTATATTTTTATGACTAATTTTATATTTGAAATATTTTGACTACGTACTGTTTGTATAATGACTTAAATTATTACCTATTATGCATACTTATATAAATTAAAATTAAATTAAATGTGTTTGTAGATTTAAGTTTATTATGAAATTTAGTTAGTAAACTGTATGGTCTTCCAAATAAAACAAAATAAAATAAAAAGCACTGTTCCCGTGGGAATTTCACGCGGGCGAAGCCGCGGGCAAAAGCTACACTAGTAATAAATAAACGTGAATTACCTCCAGAAATGGAGAAATATCGATACGATACATAAATAAATAACAATTTAGGTTAGCGATACTTTGAAAATACTTATTAATTAGAACTTTATATTCCGAACACGAAAAATTGTATTAATTAAACCGAGACTAAAATCATTAACTTTATGTTCATTGAACGAGCGAGAGAAGTGAGCGAGGTCCCTCCTCATTGACCGAACGAGCGCAGCGAGCGAGGTCTCCGTTTCAGCTTGGCCAAAAATTATTTGTTATTGTGTTCTCCTCTAGAGGTCGTATTTCTCAACTGATTCTCGTGAAATTTTGAGAGCAGGTTCGATAAACGTATAAAAAAATTTGAAGTTGGCACAACCCGGCCCAAGCTCCTTTCGATTTTATGGCTCTACGTTTGATCTGAAATCTCTATAGCGCGCGAGGTCTACAGCTTTCAGAGCCACTACACTAGTTACGACTCGAAAAGAAGAAGAAGAAGAGCCACTAGTAACTATTTTTTATTGCTTCGTCTTCTCGAACGGTAACGGATAGCATGGCTTAGCTGACGATGTCCACATCTGGGTATGCGCGGGAATCGAGATATAGCTGAGCGTCTCGCATTGTTAATGGCGCAGTCCGTTTAAAATAGCGGTACTCATCGAGATATTGTTAGTACAATATCTCAAAGAGCAAAGCCATCTATATATTTATAAAAAAAGCGGTACCTGCTACTGACCCTTGCGTTTGTTTGTAAAAAATTATTATTTTTAACTAATGGTTATAGGTTCTCCATTGTTTAATGCCGGCGCCAGATATAGCTTCAAAGATTTGCACACTTATTTGAAGACTTTGCAAAGCTTTGAAAACACATTTGAACACATAATGACGGAACCTGCCAGACATGCTTCGTAAACACTTTTCCAAACAGTATGTTGGTAGACAACAAACAAGATGGACGACGATTTTATTCTTATTTTTAGGGTCCAATATAGATAATTCCCCTTGCAGCAACTCGAGAAATTCAAGGACGGCGTCATTCATTATTCCAGCTCATTTTACAATTATCGTCTAGTCCACGAAAACACAACAACGCTCGCGCAACTAGAACTTTGTCCAAGTGTGGCAGGCTACGCACACATTTGATCACATTCAACTTTGAACGCTTTGATGTGCGCTAAAAAACCGACACCACATGGCAAAGTGCAAATGTTTGTTCAAACTTTGAGCACATATTCAAAGTCTCGTGCCATGCCACACACAGTGTTCAATTCAAACAAGTGTTCAAATATGTGAAGCTATATCTGGCGCCGGATTAAAGACAATAGGTGTTGGCGACGAGCGTTAATTAAGTAGTATTAAGATTTTAATTTGTAGAAAATGTTTGTAAATAAAGTTGTCGCACATAGGTTAGGGTTTTGTAAGGACTAGTTAGGCTAATTTTTAATAAGTGTATGTAATAGCCTCAAGATCGATGACGCATGACATGTTCGTCTTTGTTTGTGACGTCAATGTATTACGCAATTCACATAATAGCCGATGACGCATGTTATGTTTGTCTTTATCTATTGACGTCATCGTGATTGCGTAATTCACCTTTTATTGTATTCCGATTTGCGTCTTTATCTATTGACGTCATTGCGATGACGCAAATTGCCTATTGTTGTGTACCGATTTACGTAAGCAAGCGCACGTCACACACCTCATGCGTCATTTGTTCTTGCGTCAAACCATTGTCGTCATTGAATGTGCGTCACTAAGTTACTATAAATATGGAGCCCGTCGAGGGCAGTTATTCAGTCTTCTGTCGGCATTCAAACTATTCAGTCTTCTGTCGGCATTCAAAGTATTCAGTCTACTCTCGGTATTTGTACAGTTCACTGTAAGAATAAAGGAAGAAGTCTTCCAGTGCATTAAGTAGTGGTTTTATTTAGTGCGAGTGCAATCCCTGGTCGAACCCCGGGCACCTAGTTCAGTAGTGGCATCCTGGCCTATATCCAGCCAGCGGTCCGGCCCAACAGCCCATACAGTCCACTATCGTTATAGTGGCATCCCTCGTGGCGCGCCCTGCTAGGCGGCTGGCTCATCCTCCCCGCCTACCTGAAGTGTCAAGGCTCGCTCTGGGTGCTGCTATCGACCACATTTCCTGGTCCTTCGAGCCGGATCTTGGTGGAAAAGATGCCTACAACGAGATCAACGTCCGCAACAGGGAAAACTACCACTTCAATAAGGAGCCGAGAGACGCCGGCAGAAATGGAAACAGACGTCTCTAATCGATCGACGTTAACGCAACGAACGCCGCCGCGTACGCACGCCGTCGACGAGGCCCATTCTGATCGCGCCGCGGGTGTCCTCGCAGCGTCCGCCTCGTCTGTCGCGCCCGCCGCGCCTCCTAATAGTTCCATAGGAGCGCGCGCCGCGTCAGTGCCTTCCGATCGCGTCGCGGAAGAGTGCACCCGGTTGATATCCCCTAATCGCGCCGCGCATGGGGATCGTGTTGCGGAAGGAGGTGATACCGCGCGCGCCGCCACTTCCCTGCCCCCCGCACCTGAAAGAGGGCACACCTTTGCGTTACGTTCCGACGTCACTGCCATAAGAGCCGAATCGCCCACGCTTCGATTAACACGTTCGGTGGTGAATAAGCCAGAACTATTGGCGCGCATCACTGAAGCAGAAAAGCGAAGAATATTAAGGGAAGTCGATCACGAACAGTCTGCTATAGATACCAGACTAGGTGCTCACCCGAAGGAAACGCGATTTGGAAGACCGAATCCCGATACACAATCGGTACGTTCATCAAAGAGGGCTGCAATAGAAGCAAGGATGCAGATAGCCAAAAGAGAATTGGAAATGGCTGAAGCTAGGTCAAAGATAGCACAGGCCGAGCTGGAATTATTGCAGTTGGACTCAGATGATGATGATTTCGTGGATGAGCAGACCCATCAATATCAAGTGGAACAATGGCTTGACAGCACTGCCCCTACATATACGAAAGCTTTACCGCCGCCAGCCCATTCGCCTCCAAAAGAGGAAAAGGAAAGTGATATAAAGGAGTTGGCTCGAATTATAACTAAGATGTCACAGCAGTCTACAGAGCATAGCATCTCGAAGCATATGATAGAGCTGCCTAATTTCAACGGTGCCAGCGAGGAGTGGCTTGCATTCAAACGATCATTTGAAGACACCGAGCGCTCGTTCACACCCACGCAGAACTTGGCTCGACTAAGAAGATCGCTTCAAGGAAAGGCTAAAGATGCAGTGAAAAGCCTCCTATTCACAGCTGAAACACCGCAAGAGGTAATGAAGGGACTAGAAACTCGCTTCGGGAGACCAGGAGCTATTGCACTAGCGGAGCTGGAGAAACTGAAGAATCTACCACGGGTTCAAGAAAATCCAAGTGACATTTGCGCGTTTGCTAGTCATGTTAAGAATTCGGTGGCTACTATAAAGGCGCTTGGCAGGGGTCAGTACTTAAGCTCTCCAGAAACAATGAAGTCATTGGTTGAAAGAATGCCACCTAATATGAAATATAGATGGTTTATATACCACAGAAGTCGCAAAGAAGAAGAGAAGCCGGAACTAGAACTAGTCAGCGAGTTTTTAGAAATTGAAGCTGACATATGTGGTGATTTCGCACCTCCTGAAGTGTCCTGGGAATCTAAGAATACTACCAGAAAAAATGTGAATGCTGCACATGAAACAGAAGCTCAACCGCAAACAAAGAAGGTAGAGTGTCCTGAGTGTCACGGAGAGCACTGGATTTACGAATGTAAAATATTCAAAGAAGGAAGCATAGACAAGAAGTGGGAAATAGTCAAGAAGGCAAGGCTATGCTTCAAGTGTCTTCGCTATCGACATTCAAGAAGAATATGCAGAGCTTCGACTTGCAAGAAGTGCACAAGATGGCATCACACAAGTCTCCATTCTGATGTTCCGCCGGCTTCTACTAAGATTCAAGAAGAAAAATCCAGCTATAATACGCTCAAAAGTGAAAAACCTACTGATGAAATTGTATCTTCAGTACACACCTCTACAGATGGAAGAGCTTATTTGAAGGTGATTCCTGTGGATTTGTATGGACCGAAGGGATCAGTTCGGGTGTTGGCATTGTTAGACGAAGGATCTACCGTGACACTTTTAGACTCTTCCATAGCCAAGAGGATTGGAGCAGAAGGAACTGCAGAGCCAATCACAATAGAGACAATCGGAGGGAATGCTTTTAAGAAAGGAGACTCTCAGAAGCTGAAGATTAAGATAAAAGGAGCTCATCGTAAGGATAAGAGAGCAATTGAAGTGAGAACCATCGATAAGTTGAGATTGGCGAAGCAAGAAGTTGAAAGTGAAATCATAAGAAAGTGTGAGCATCTCCAGCAGATCAAAGATCAGCTCGTATTTGAAAGAGAAGAGCCACGTTTGCTGATTGGGCAAGATAACTGGAGTCTCATCGTAACAAGAAGATTGAAGAAGGGCAAGAAATCAGAGCCAGTCGCTTCACTCACAAGTCTAGGCTGGGTTCTTCATGGATGTGATAGTGGAAGCAACGCACCAGTCAACTTCGTGAATCACTGCCGCCTGGTAGAAGATAAATCCGCAGCTCTAGTTCAACGTCACTTCGATATTGAGTCCATGGAAGTGATGCCAAACGACGAAGACGTGAAGTTGAAGACATCGCATGAAGGACAGATAAACCAGCAGCCAGATAAGCGTGCGACTAAGAAGAAAGTGACAACAACACTTCCTTTAGCCAAACAAGAGAAGATATTCGAGTCTTTGGGAGAAATCCATTATAGAAGAGCCAAAGAAGAGTTGATCAAGAGGAGTCAGAAAAAGAGCTTCGCGAAAGAAATTGACTGCTTGAAGAATAATAAGTGCCTAGAGAACTCAAGTAGACTTCGGAAGATCGACGTGTACGTCAGCGAAGAAGACATCCTCAAACTGCGGACTCGAGCCAAAAAGATTCAAATTGAAAACCTAGAGAAGAATCCAATAGTGCTAGATGGGAGAAACAGAGTTTGTCGCCTCATCATAGAACATTATCACCGCAAGTTCTTCCATGGAAACACAGAGACGGTGATCAACGAAATTAGACAGAAGTATTGGATCCTGCGCCTGAGAACTACTGCGAAGGGAGTCCTGCATAAGTGTCAGTGGTGTAAGGTCAATAAAGGCGTTCCTCAAATCCCGCCTTTAGGTGACCATCCAATAGAGCGTCTACAACATCACCAACATCCCTTCACCTGCACGGCTGTAGACAATTTTGGGCCAATGCAAGTCTCCGTCGGAAGAAGAACAGAAAAGCGCTGGGGAGTGCTCTTTACCTGCCTGACAACAAGAGCCGTTCACCTGGAGCTATCCAATTCACTCAGCACCAGCTCCATGATCATGGCACTGAGGAGGATGGCGGCCAGAAGAGGAACACCCAAAGTGATATTTAGTGACAATGGGACAAACTTCATAGGGGCCAACAGGGAGCTAGAAGAAGCAGCTGCTCAAGAGAACATCAGATGGAAGTTCATCCCGCCTGGCAGTCCAAACATGGGGGGAGCCTGGGAGAGAATGGGGCGCACTGTCAAAACTGCGCTCATGGTCGTTCTTCACACCCGAACGCCACCCGAAGAAGTCCTGCATACACTCCTGGTAGAAGTTGAACACATAGTCAACTCGCGTCCACTCACTCACATAAGCGTGGACCCTAACGACGAGGAAAGTCTCACACCAAACCACTTTCTGCTGGGGAGATCCTGTGGAGCAGCGGCGCCGGGCGAGTTTGAAGACCGAGATCTCATTGGCAAAGCAAACTGGAGGACAGTGCAGCGGCTGACTGACCACTTCTGGCGAAGATGGATCAAAGAGTATTTGCCAACCCTGCAACCAAGGAAAATCAGCGGGCGACCCTCCGATGACCCTCAAATCGGAGATATCGTCCTGATAGTCGACGCGTCGTCACCCCGCAACACATGGCCGCGAGGAGAGGTCCTGAAGGTGTATCCAGGACCAGATGGAAGAGTGCGCATCCTGGACGTTAGAACACAAGGAGGAGTGCTGAGGAGACCTACACGTCGAGTCGTCGTCCTGGTCCCAGCAGCCACGTCGCCACCTCAGGATGGAGAGCTTCGCACTGCGGGGGAGAATGTTGGCGACGAGCGTTAATTAAGTAGTATTAAGATTTTAATTTGTAGAAAATGTTTGTAAATAAAGTTGTCGCACATAGGTTAGGGTTTTGTAAGGACTAGTTAGGCTAATTTTTAATAAGTGTATGTAATAGCCTCAAGATCGATGACGCATGACATGTTCGTCTTTGTTTGTGACGTCAATGTATTACGCAATTCACATAATAGCCGATGACGCATGTTATGTTTGTCTTTATCTATTGACGTCATCGTGATTGCGTAATTCACCTTTTATTGTATTCCGATTTGCGTCTTTATCTATTGACGTCATTGCGATGACGCAAATTGCCTATTGTTGTGTACCGATTTACGTAAGCAAGCGCACGTCACACACCTCATGCGTCATTTGTTCTTGCGTCAAACCATTGTCGTCATTGAATGTGCGTCACTAAGTTACTATAAATATGGAGCCCGTCGAGGGCAGTTATTCAGTCTTCTGTCGGCATTCAAACTATTCAGTCTTCTGTCGGCATTCAAAGTATTCAGTCTACTCTCGGTATTTGTACAGTTCACTGTAAGAATAAAGGAAGAAGTCTTCCAGTGCATTAAGTAGTGGTTTTATTTAGTGCGAGTGCAATCCCTGGTCGAACCCCGGGCACCTAGTTCAGTAGTGGCATCCTGGCCTATATCCAGCCAGCGGTCCGGCCCAACAGCCCATACAGTCCACTATCGTTATAGTGGCATCCCTCGTGGCGCGCCCTGCTAGGCGGCTGGCTCATCCTCCCCGCCTACCTGAAGTGTCAAGGCTCGCTCTGGGTGCTGCTATCGACCACAATAGGATCTCCATCATCCTCTACGATACTATCGACAAACAGAGTCAGGCTATGAGCGATTTTTCTGACAGCTAATTGGACGTAGTTATGCAAACCAGATCCAACCCACACCTTGGCCAAAATTGAGTTCTGTACACAAAATTATTCAAAAATAGGCCTTACGTTTATGGAAAAAAAGACCAGTGTCTACAGTGTTTCATTGGTCTAAAAAAATTATCTTTTTCAAAGATACCATCTTAAAACAACATATTTGGAACGTAAGAAAAGATCCAAGCAGCGTGATTTTCAGGAAATAAAACATAAAACTAAATCCATGTCACTTGGTTCTATATATAATTATGAAATTGTGATTTTATGAGGATCATGCCGATTGGATCTTATTTGCATAATAAATATATTCACAATTGTATATTTTGAATAAGATCCATTTCACATGGTTCTTTATTTCGTTTTGAATAAATACAGTTCTTACGAAACATGCGGTTTGGATCTCGTCTATGTAACGTTTTACGTAGTTATGCAAACCAGATCCAACACAAAAATATAGAATGTTGGGAAATTGATGTTTTACTTTGGGACTTAATATTTTAATATTAGGAAAGTTTATTAAATACGCTAATAAGTAATATCATAGATAATACTTAAAAGTACACAGTCAAAATTCTATTACAGCGATTGAACAGTAAAATGTCTGAATTTTCATGGAAATCATTGAATGGATCCTGTTTGCATTAAGTTAGTTTGCAGTTTTTTCTTAATTGCCTATATACCATGTACTGTGAAACAATTGATTTTGTTTTATACATTGATGCAATGCTTTGATATTAAGACAATATAATGAAGAGGCATCGGCGAATTACAAATGGCTTTATTTTTAATCATAAATTTAACCAAAGTTTCAAAATGCTTTGTTAAAAGAATAATATTAAAGAATAATATCTGAAAGCTTTTGCAGTTATTCTCGGAGAATGTCTAAAAAGCTTTCAGATATTATTCTTCGGGTTCATCTAATTCAAACTCGAAGTCCGGCGCTCCCGACAAACCGTCGACATCATCAACAATCCTGTTGTAGGGTTACGTACCTACATCACACTGTACCATTATGTCATATATATACTTATGTTTGTTTTAATTGTTTATGTTACTTCAACGGAGCGGAGACTACATCAGTAGTTCTCCGGCGTCCATATTAAACGGTCAACTCAATCCAGTATTTCAATCAGTGATCCTGCTAGTGCCCAAATGAACTATTTTTAAGACAGAACACGCTTAGACCCTTCCAATATTACAGTAATTACACAGAGACAATTTAATTATACTGTTCATACACAATCACAGTATATTGGTGCTAAAGTGTTATAAAGTGTGCAAAAATAAAAATAAGTGAAAAGTATGTATTCAAAAGACAATATCTATATCATGTGGACAAAAGACTATATTAGAAACATTAAACAAACTTAGTTCGTATTCTTAAACTTATGTACCTACTTAAAATTGTATTTACTTTAATTTTTTTTTTATTTTGTGTATAGACATAGACATTATATGTAACCAAACATGTTAATTATTTTAAACATTTAATTTAAATTAGTCACTTTTTAGTTTAAAGAAAATATTCTGCTATAAAAAGGTTTAAGGTTTTAGTTATTACGATTTTGTGATGTGTTTTAAAGTACATATAAAGATACCAAAAGTTGTATTGTTGCAATTTTTTAATCAATATTTACACTGATTTACAGTTCCTTATTTTTAATGTACAATTTTTTGTCAAATCATTACTTGTTACAAAATACTTTTAGTTATTATTTTTTATGTATCATCCTTCATTTTTTTTTTCTCATAGCTACATATGTGTAAGCAATCACAGCATACATGTTTATAAAGTTAAAGGAATATATTTTATATTTTTTTTTTAAGGGGATGTAGATGTAGGGTTACGTACCTACATCACACTGTACCATTATGTCATATATATACTTATGTTTGTTTTAATTGTTTATGTTACTTCAACGGAGCGGAGACTACATCAGTAGTTCTCCGGCGTCCATATTAAACGGTCAACTCAATCCAGTATTTCAATCAGTGATCCTGCTAGTGCCCAAATGAACTATTTTTAAGACAGAACACGCTTAGACCCTTCCAATATTACAGTAATTACACAGAGACAATTTAATTATACTGTTCATACACAATCACAGTATACTGTCATCTCTAGTCAAATTCTTCTAGAAATTGTTTACTTCGTTTGGAATAACATGTAAAAGACTTCTTATGTCTTCCAGTTTTACACTGGGTATGGGCTTTCCATTAGGCCAAAGTGAATCCATTCGGTTCTTGGACATAATTGGTTGTCTACCACGGGTATTCTATCTGTATGTTGAGCTCCTTAAAATCTGCTTCTAAATTTGTTCTCATATAAATTCCTTTTGAAGAACTAGTTCCTTAGTTTTAAGCCATGAAATTTTCGATTTATCGACTGATATTTTCTTATTTGTAATAATGTTTTCTAATTTGTAACATGAAAGAAAATCTTCTTGAGTCATTTTTGTCACATGCATGGGTTTATTCTTCTTGCAATTTTTTATTATTTCTATGTAATCTTGTAGTGTATAAAGTCTTTGCTGTAATTTTAAAGTATATTCTATCCTCCCAAAGTCAGTGTCATTAGGCTAAAAGCTATGCCCTGATTCTAAAAATCTAATACTTATCTGTTGCAAAGTCGGATAATCGCATAACATGGCTTTAAGCATTAGGGTTAGCTTTATATTACCATTCTGCCTACCAGCCTAATCACTACAAAGTATTAGGTGTCTTACATTAGGCTTAAGCTTCTCAGTAAGATCTCAGAATCAGGGCATAGCTTTTTGCCTAATGACACTGGTTTTGGGAAGATAGAATGTGCTTTAAAATTACAGCAGAGACTTTATACACTACAAGATTACATAGAAATAATGAAAAATTGCAAGAAGAATAAACCCATGCATGTGACAAGAACAAGAATGACTAAAGAAGATTTTCTTTCTTGTTCAAAATTAGAAAACATTATTACAAATAGGAAAATAGCAGTCGATAAATCAAATGAAAAGCCCATACCCAGTGTAAAATTGAAAGACATAAGAAGTATTTTACATATTATTCCAAACGATGTACAGATGTACACAATGTTTATAAGAATTTTACTGGAGATGACAGGATTGATGATGATGTCGACGGTTTTTCGGGAGCGCCGGACTTCGAGATTGAATTAGATGAACCAGAAGAATAATATCTGAAAGCTTTTTAGACATTCTTCGAGAATGTCTACAAAAGCTTTCAGATATTAGTCTTTTAACAAAGCATTTTGAAACATTTGTTAAATTTTTGATTAAAAATAAAGCCATTTGTAATTCGCCGATGCCTCTTTATTATATTGTCTTAATATCAAAGCATTGCATCAATGTATAAAACAAAACCAATTGTTTCACAGTACATGGTATATAGGCAATAAAGAAAAAACTGCAAACTAACTTACTGCAAACAGGATCCATTCAATGTTTTTCATGAAAATTCAGACATTTTACTGTTCAATCGCTGTAATAGAATTTTGACCGTGTACTTTTAAGTATTATCTATGATATTTCTTATTAGCTTATTTAATAAACCTTCCTTATATTTAAATATTAGGTCCCAAAGTAAAACGTCAATTTCCCAACATTCTATATTTTGGTGTTGGATCTGGTTTGCATAACTACGTCCAATTAAGAAAAAAAAATCAGTACAAAAAAGTCTCAACAGATAGCGTTTTATGAAAGCCGAGTAGTAATAAATAATAGCTGAACCTATAAGCTGAGTTCAGACTACGCTATAATATTGTGCTCTATAGTATAGCAAAGAATGACGCAATGCTATACTATATAGCATGGCATTCACATTACGCGATATTATCGCAAGCATTTAAAAGTATATAGCAAGCTTCATGGCGGCGCGTCGACACAGGATCATGTCCAAACATGTCACTTGCGCGGGCTCGTGTTGCTTGCGGGACGGGCGGGGAGAGGGCGGCGCGATATAGCACAGCGCATTGAGCGCATCGCACCAATTTATAGCTTATAGCAAGCCAATAATATATCGCACAGTACAGTGTGAACGTGTCCATAACAATGTATGGTGCGCGTTATTGTTGTGCTATGAGCTATATGCTATATGCTATCATATTATAGCGTAGTCTGAACTCAGCTATATGGTGCGCTTTTACTTTTCAACCAGAGGCAGAAAAAAAAATCACATAACAGTTTGACAGTTGCACAAATCACAATATAGATACTTTTTAGTTTTTTTTTTTACTAAGTTTTATTTTTTTTAATGCCAATCCCGTGGATTTTTTGCTTTTTGTATGGAATTTTTTCTCTCGGCTTTTACTAAGCGCCATCTATGAAGTCATTTGGAACTATTTCTTTTTTTAATTTGTGTCACGGAAAATCCCTCATTAGTATTGATAGTAAATAGTAACGACGAACGATGCAGCAACAGCAAGCAACCTAGGTCTCGCTCATGGAAATAATAAGTAGGTAGTTGTATGAAAGTAAGTACTTATTACTTCCATGGTACCGCTACAATTCTGGCAACACTACCTACTGTCAAAATGTTTGCATTGCAGTCAGCTGTCATGTCAACAGTCAAGTGCCAAGTCTCGTCTCAGCTCAGACAGAACATTAGCAAAGAGTATATAATCACTACGTTTTAAACATTAGCTTCAAAGAGTATATATAATCACTATAGCTTAGTTCTGATTCTGAGTGCTAAGTCAAGTGTTTCTTTCTTTCTCGTCTTTTTGTAGGTCTAATTGTATGCATTGTATGAACCTAGTTCTCTATTTAGTTTGTGATTGTATGTAAATTTTAGATACACTCGCATGTTTTTCCAAAAATGTGGTTTAACAAGAGTCTTACAGCAATTTTAATATCATTTGTTACATGTTTCGTATACTGCGATTGTAAGTATATATTACCTACCTAACTTGTAAATATTGTATTCTTCAACAATAAAATAATTTTGTTCCTACTTTTCTAGGCTCCATTCAAAAGAATTTAAGATACTTTGAGACTTTGCATGTCTCAAGTTTTACACATCATATAGAAAAGCGAGGTGCAAAATTGTCCAATCACCCATTCAATACCATCAAAGAATTACACTTCAAAACTCATGGAAAACAGTTTCGTCTGATTCTACATCCGCACAGTTCCGTGTTACATTCCAATTTCAAAGCCTATGAAGTTGATGGTGATGGCAAAGAGAGTACAATTCATGTAGGTAAGTGTGTATGCCTGCCGTATGCCACTCGTACAAAAGAGGGCTAACGGTACCAAATTCTCATATAAAGTACTGGAGAGTACTGGTACTTTCCAAGAGGTTATATGGAGAATTTGGTACTAGTAACAAGCCCTGTTACAAAATATTTATTTTACATCATCTGCATGCTGAAAATAGGTTACTATGTATATTGATAGAACTGAAGATTAGGGTATTTGACAAAATGTATTTTTTTCAACATAGCCATACTAATATTACAAATGCGATAGTTTGTGTCTGTAACACTTTCACGGCTAAACTGCTGGTTCGATTTTGATGAAACTGGTATGGATATACTTAGTTGAAGATCTGGGGTCAACCATAGGCTACAAAAAAAAAAAGGGGCTGAACTCGCGGTCAAAGCTTGTATGAAAAACACAAGATATACTTTTTGTGCTGGTGGAGCCACAGGGCAACAGCTAGATAAAAAAAAAATGGAAGGACATTGTATATGATAATATACAATGTCCTGGACGTCCATCATAACAATGACCTAAAAAAAGATTGAGCCAACACAGCTACAACCCAAAACCGCACCACCTGGCGGAGAATGACAAGTAGAGCCGACCCCAAATGAAACGGGAGAAAGCTAGGCAAAGAGAAAGAAAAGATCATATACAAGTTTTGTAAGAAACTGTTTTTATTTTCGCTTTATTTGCTAAGTTTGATTTAATTTCTTGTAGATGTGACATCATACTACTATGCGAAATTATGCCTCTCTTTTTTAGCATATTGTGAAATCAAAGGGGAAAGATAAATATCAATGTCAAGGTTATCTGGTTTCCATATTTTTATTTATTTTCTCTGACATAAAAAATCTTGAGAAAGATAATTTTTTATTTAACTCCTGTTGACTAAACTGGTACAAACACTACAAATAGTAACAAGTTTTAAGTATTTCTATGTTTTTTTTTTATCAATTGCAGCCAAACATATTTTTGTTTTTTGTATAACATGTTTCATCTTTGGACCAGATCGTGATAACTTCTACACTGGCAGAGTATTTGGAGAACTAGCCTCAGATGTAAAACTGCATATGGAAGATGGCATGATAACAGGTGCCATTCACCTGCCAGAGGACACTTATCATATAGAGGTGAATTACTGTTGAATTTTTAGAGGTTGCATTTGGTATATATGTATCACATCACATTTTTGAGGAATGCTAAAAAGAGTCTCGAAATTCCCATGGGAGCAAAGCCATAGGACTAGGAATTGGCTAATTGGCCAGAGTAAGTGCTTGCATAGTGTCATCCAGTGGCCACAACAAATAGAATCATGTAAAAGACACCCAGAACTTAAGAATATCTGAAAATTTAACTTTACTAATATTTTTAAATGATGTTTACAGCCCTCTTGGCGCCACTTGCCTCACCTGGACGACAGGACCATGATAACATATCGCTCCTCTGACATTAAATTCAGTTGGTCTGACACTGCAGATGACCATGCCAAGCCCAGAGTTTGTGGCTATGTCAAAGATGGACATGGTAGTATTTTTTTAAATAGTGAAATAAACTTATAAAGTACTTTATTTATACTGCATAATCTGCATATCATGTTACTAAGATGTGTAGTATGTCAGTTACTTAGCTAAGTTTCTAATGATTATTCATTTATTTTAAGAATTGGATTCTGATGAGGAACATGAGGAAGACCATGAACTAGATTTGGAGTTGGAACAAGAACAATTGGAGAAATATAAATATTTAAATCAGTCATTATTTACCGAGAATGGGTCAGAAAACGGGAAGCGTGTGAAAAGGCAAAGTGACTACGAATACACACCAACCAAGACCAGATGCCCTCTGCTGCTTGTAGCCGATTACAGATTCTTTCAGGAAATGGGAGCTAGTAACACAAAAACGACTATTAGTTATTTGGTAAGCTTTGATATGCTAATGACTTATAGCACCACAGTACTGTGAACACCCTGTTGATGAACAATGCAAATCTCTTTTCCATTATATTACTACATTATTATTACTAGCTTTCTACTGCTGGTTTCTTAGCTCAATTTTAAAGTTAGCTGTACATTTTTCTTTTCAGATCAGTCTCATTGATCGAGTACACAAAATATACAATGATACTGTTTGGCAAGATCGTCAGGTATGTCTATATAAATAAAAAAATATATTTACCATAAAAGGCTGGTACTGCTTATGTCTGATATATTTAATTTTTTATGATAATAATTTTATATATAAGATTATTGCAGATAGAAACCTGCAACATACGAAAAGTACCTGTTACTTGATATGACAACAATAATAGATGGACATATACTTCTTTAGGCGCACTGAGCACTTATTTGATGGATATTCAAAGTGACTTGATGAAATTTTACACTGATTTTCTCCTCGGCTTATAGGACATGGACAGTTAAGGCATGGGATTCGTGATAATTTTATGGGTATTGAATGAGACTAAGGTGAAACTCTCAGCTATGTAACGCTCGTTGGAAGTGACCTCGCGTTGACTGATTTCTCCTCGGTTGGTTCAAAGGCATGGGGTTCGTGATAATTTTATGGATATTGAATGAGGCTAAGGTGAAACTCTCGGCTATGTAACGCTCGTTGTGAGTGACCTCGCTTTGATTGCCTTTCTCCTCGGTTGACAGGACATGGACGGGTTCAAAGGCATGGGGTTCGTGATAAAGAAGATCCTGGTACACTCCGAGCCCACGCGCGTGCGCGGCGGCGAGGCGCACTATAACATGGTGCGGGAGAAGTGGGACGTGAGGAATTTGCTCGAGGTTAGTTTGAAAGAAATAATACATTGTTACCCTAGGGGTGAAAGTAACTTATTTAGTCTCGAGACTAAAAAAGGCTTTAACTCGAGGTAAACACTGTGCTTTTCATTACGAATAATAGGAAAGTACCTGAGGAGTGGGTTGAAAGTAATACTTTTCAACCCTAGTTAGAATCGTTTTCTTACAGCTGTCAAATTATAAAAAAAATAATCATAAATGTCAGTAAAAACGATTTTCCCTAGGGCTGAAAAGTATTACTTTCAACCCGCTCTTCAAGCAACTTCAGAGCTACTTTCTGAGTATGAGTAATAAAAAAATCATTTATTTGGCTATTAAAACACCAAAACGGCCTCTGCTCAGCATGTCGTGACCATGGTACGATCAACAACGCTGGTCTTCCGCGGATACCGACTAATTTATTATACTTATACCTAATAGATATAATAAAATTAAAATTACATTGATGGAGAATATAATAAATTAAATTACATGACCATCCATAACTTACTGTTAAACTGTTACCCATTAACACTTAACCTTTTGCTCGCTTCTATTAACTACTCATCTTCTTATCCTTTAAGTACCTTTTCCCACTTTTATGTAGGGTTGGCACAGTACGTCAGATCCCTAGTGGCGTACCGTGAGTTGTCGACGCCCAGGGCGGATTATGACTATGTTTGGCCGCCAACTGGGGGAATGTGCGATATCCGTTACCAAAATGTATTCATCGACCACAACTTGCTTCCGGCGAAGGAAAACATCGTGAGGAAACCTGCACTCTAGTTGATGATTATCAGCTAGTTTGTGAAATGGAGAAGGCAATGGCAAACCACTCCATTAATATTGCCAAGATAGTCGTTGTGTGTGTTTCATTCCATATAATGGCCACAACCTTCTGTCATGAGGAATACGACAAAAGGACATGTGTCACACCGCACGCTGCATCGTTGTGCGATCGCGAGACTAGCCACATAATTAATATAAGTACTACGTACAGAAAGAAATCTCCCTGCCCCTTCCGCAATATGGCGTACCTCGCACTTCTGTGTGCGTTACCCTGGCAGGAAAGTGTGTCCTGGAGTTAAGTGAATGGAACCAAAACGTTGTGCGTAGTCTAGTGTACATGTGCCGCGAATAAAACTTTTGTGCGTCTTTTAGTTTAGGAAAAAAACGGAAATCTAGGATTCTGCTAGGGTAACGTTGTTCTAGCAGGAAAGTTCTAAACGAATGATCGGAGAGAGAAATATTCTGAGGGGACAGAGAGCTTAGAGCTGTGCATTGATCTGGGCTGAAAAGATCATTTGTGCGTCTTCAGGTTTTCGGGATATTGCATTTCCTGCTAGAGTAACGTTTTGCAAAATCGTGGATCTCCTAGATCCATCATATGTGCGCCTGTAAGATAAATATACATGAGTAGCTATTCATTTGTGCCCATCTGTGCCATAATTAGATTTAAGAAAATATTTATAATTTTCAAGTAATCGCGTTGTCTTTGAAATCACGAAAAAAAATCATAGCGCCTAAATGAAAAGACGTGTAAGCTCGCTGAAAACTGTATTCGATTCTTCTATACACCTATAATAACCACAAAAAGTTTCTGAAGTGCACATGTATTCATTATTGAATAATATTACTAAAAGACAAAATTAGGTGACTTAACTTTGACGTCAACATACAAGAAACCGGCTCAACCCAATAAGTGTGCGTGTGAACCAAAGATTAGTGTGTTAAGTCATATGTTATCGTGGAAATTTTCAGCTCAAAATGTTAAGGATATAAGTAAATAAACACAAATCCAAAAACATATGAACAACGGCAGATTATCCGGCCAAATTAGAATGACTACAAAAAAGCGACGGTTTCATACATATCGATAACCTTCTCTATTTAACGTATTATACCTAAGCTGTTCGTACAGTCGCATTCAAACGTTTATTAACAAATGCCAACCTGTAACTTTATTTGTGGGAAATAGTGGGAGTAATTAAAAAATATGTATTGTTGTTAAATAGGGATTTGTATAAAAGTTAAGGTCGTGTTCCTTATTTGTCGAAATAGGTAGATTAGGTACCTACTATAAAAATACAAAATGTGTTTTTTAAATGTGAAAGTTTATTAAGGTACCACTATTATGAACTAGCTACATGGCTATGGCTACTGTTTCTTCTTCCATGTCGAGTCGTACAATTCTGCACACCGACCGATGTTTCCTTCCTCCGCGCGGCACCCGATGACGTTGGATTAGTTTTCTGTCTACGGATAACAAAAACAATAGGGAGGGAGTCGCTTTGTCTAGCTAGCGTGAAGAAAGTGAGATAACTAGTAAGCAAAATGGTATAAGTGGGACAGAGATAGATATATAATCGTCATTCTAATCTATTTTCAATAATGCGATGTATTTTGCTTTTTACTAGAAGTGAGTCATCTTTTCTCTTGGTAAACAGTTTGCTGTTGCAGTTGATTTAAAAATGCAATATCCCAATAAGACTGGAAATCCTTTCCGCAAAATATGCTTGGTAGATATATAAAGTACCCAGCCAGCAGATCATGAGACATATATATTTTATGCTTTGACTACTGGACCACCGAGGCATCTACGGTGTCAAATCCGTGTGTTTGTTACCTCTTCATGTTTATCTACTGAAATAGTTTCCTGAAATTTCGCATACACATAGTTAGAAGTACTGGAGAAGGACATAAGGTACCTTTCATCCCGGGAAAAAGCACTGTTCCCAGTGTCCACAGTAGTACTTTGATCTGTGATTTGATGCCATAATATTTACTATTAAAATTACCTATGTATAAGAGAATAAAAATAATAATTTCCAAATCAAAAACCTCTTTTTTTATTTTATATGGCCACTATGTGCAAGTGCATGTCCTGTGCATTTTATAACCATACTAGCTTTTGCCCGCGGCTTCGCCCGTGTGAATTTCCCACGGGAACAGTGCTTTTTCCCAGGTATCTTATGTTCTTCTCAGTACTTATAACAATGTGTATGCGAAATATCAGGAAGAATGGTTGAGTAGATGAAGCTTGAAGAGGTAACAAACAAACAAGTAAATAAACAAAAAAACTCACTTTCACATTAATATTAGTTAGGATAGGATAATTAGGATTTTTTAATTATTTCCTCAAACTTTATCGTGAATTCCCAGTTGGGAATTGCCGACAGACGTTTGATAGCGACTGTACGGCCAACAGCTTAGGTATAATGCGTTCAATAGAGAAGGTCATCGATATGTATGAAACCGTCGCTTTTTTGTAGTCATTCTAAATTGGCCGGATAATCTGCCGTTGTTCATATGTTTTTGGATTTGTGTTTATTTACTTATATCCTTAACATTTTGAACTGAAAATTTCCACGATAATATATGACTAAACACACTAATCTTTGGTTCACACGCACACTTAATGGGTTGAGCCGGTTTCTTGTATGTTGACGTCAAAGTTAAGTCACCTAATTTTGTCTTTTAGTAATATTATTCAATAATGAATACATGTGCACTTCAGAAACTTTTTGTGGTTATTATAGGTGCATAGAAGAATCGAATACAGTTTTCAGCGAGCTTACACGTCTTTTCATTTAGGCGCTATGATTTTTTTTCGTGATTTCAAAGACAACGCGATTACTTGAAAATTATAAATATTTTCTTAAATCTAATTATGGCACAGATGGGCACAAATGAATAGCTACTCATGTATATTTATCTTACAGGCGCACATACGATGGATCTAGGAGATCCACGATTTTGCAAAACGTTACTCCAGCAGGAAATGCAATATCCCGAAAACCTGAAGACGCACAAATGATCTTTTCGGCCCAGGTCAATGCACAGCTCTAAGCTCTCTGCCCCCCCAGAATATTTCTCTCTCCGATCATTCGTTTAGAACTTTCCTGCTAGAACGACGTTACCCTAGCAGAATCCTAGATTTCCGTTTATTTCCTAAACTACAAGACGCACAAAAGTTTTATTCGCGGCACATGTACACTAGACTATGCACAACGTTTTGGTTCCATTCACTTAACTCCAGGACACACTTTCCTGCCAGGGTAACGCACACCGCACTTCTCCCCTTTCGTTTGCGGATTGGGACGCTATGACTATGAAGGCGGAAACTTTTGACGTGTTCACAGATGTACAGTTTCATTAGTAGTAATAGCAGGTATATTTGACGCCCCGTTTCTATGAAGTGCCCTCCCTGTGCCGTAGCTTAAGGCGTGTAAATGTGTAGGTGTTCAGCCGCGAGTACTCCCACAAGGACTTCTGCCTGGCGCACCTGTTCACGGACCTCAAGTTCGAGGGCGGCATCCTGGGGCTGGCGTACGTGGGCTCGCCGCGCCGCAACTCCGTCGGCGGGATCTGCACGCCTGGTACGCCACACATATAAGTCAAATCAATTGTTTTTATTTGAATTCGCTTAAAAGTGGCACTTTTAAATCGTCGTATACTAATAAACTAGATTAGATAGTTGACGTCAGAAAATTGCACGAGTACTACCGCCTCCAAAGCGCAAGTGGAGGAGAGGCGGCGCAACAAACTCCACTGCTGCATTTTCTCCAAAGACGTCACTTTACAAAATATGTGTCTTATAACCGATGTCTGATCTGAACTCTCTCTGGGATATTTATTCTGTTTCTCAGATTGAAAATAATAGACATAAGTACATATGGATAGGTTAAATCTGTATCAGAAGAAAAGAATTTCATTTTTGGTAACATGTTTACTGCTAAACAAATCTGTTAATGAGTAGTCGCCAGCGTGAGCGGAGGGCTAGCGAAGCTTAATTAAAGATATGACGTTGGTACTGATTTAGGTTTATTTTTATTTAAGATTAATAATTTTCATTTTATTATTATTTAAATATTTTTGTTTTTGTTTTCAGCTGTTTTGGCGCAATAGTGTGAGTTTTTTGCTTTTTATGTTGTTTTTGTTAGCTTTTGTATTTTTTGTTTTCTGTTTTTGTTCATTAATTTTAAAAAGCTAATCGTCATTTGTTATTATGTATTTTAAAATTTGACTACTAAATAATTGAACTACAGGTTTGATTGTTAGACAATGCTCTTATTTACTTATGCACGTGTGCAATGAAATGTAAATAAATAAATTTGACAGAATATTTCAAGAACGGTTACACGCTATACCTGAACTCTGGTCTGAGTTCGTCGCGCAACCACTACGGGCAGCGCGTGATCACGCGCGAGGCGGACTTGGTGACCGCGCACGAGTTCGGACACAACTGGGGCTCCGAGCACGACCCCGACGTGGCCGAGTGCTCGCCCGCCGCCTCCCAGGGCGGCTCCTACCTCATGTACACCTACAGCGTCAGCGGGTACGATGTTAACAACAAGGTGAGCTACATTCAGGATAGTTCGCCACAACTGGGGCTCCGAGCACGACCCCGACGTGGCCGAGTGCTCGCCCGCCGCCTCCCAGGGCGGCTCCTACCTCATGTACACCTACAGCGTCAGCGGGTACGATGTTAACAACAAGGTGAGCTACATTCAGGATAGTTCGCCACAACTGGGGCTCCGAGCACGACCCCGACGTGGCCGAGTGCTCGCCCGCCGCCTCCCAGGGCGGCTCCTACCTCATGTACACCTACAGCGTCAGCGGGTACGATGTTAACAACAAGGTGAGCTACATTCAGGATAGTTCGCCACAACTGGGGCTCCGAGCACGACCCCGACGTGGCCGAGTGCTCGCCCGCCGCCTCCCAGGGCGGCTCCTACCTCATGTACACCTACAGCGTCAGCGGGTACGATGTTAACAACAAGGTGAGCTACATTCAGGATAGTTCGCCACAACTGGGGCTCCGAGCACGACCCCGACGTGGCCGAGTGCTCGCCCGCCGCCTCCCAGGGCGGCTCCTACCTCATGTACACCTACAGCGTCAGCGGGTACGATGTTAACAACAAGGTGAGCTACATTCAGGATAGTTCGCCACAACTGGGGCTCCGAGCACGACCCCGACGTGGCCGAGTGCTCGCCCGCCGCCTCCCAGGGCGGCTCCTACCTCATGTACACCTACAGCGTCAGCGGGTACGATGTTAACAACAAGGTGAGCTACATTCAGGATAGTTCGCCACAACTGGGGCTCCGAGCACGACCCCGACGTGGCCGAGTGCTCGCCCGCCGCCTCCCAGGGCGGCTCCTACCTCATGTACACCTACAGCGTCAGCGGGTACGATGTTAACAACAAGGTGAGCTACATTCAGGATAGTTCGCCACAACTGGGGCTCCGAGCACGACCCCGACGTGGCCGAGTGCTCGCCCGCCGCCTCCCAGGGCGGCTCCTACCTCATGTACACCTACAGCGTCAGCGGGTACGATGTTAACAACAAGGTGAGCTACATTCAGGATAGTTCGCCACAACTGGGGCTCCGAGCACGACCCCGACGTGGCCGAGTGCTCGCCCGCCGCCTCCCAGGGCGGCTCCTACCTCATGTACACCTACAGCGTCAGCGGGTACGATGTTAACAACAAGGTGAGCTACATTCAGGATAGTTCGCCACAACTGGGGCTCCGAGCACGACCCCGACGTGGCCGAGTGCTCGCCCGCCGCCTCCCAGGGCGGCTCCTACCTCATGTACACCTACAGCGTCAGCGGGTACGATGTTAACAACAAGGTGAGCTACATTCAGGATAGTTCGCCACAACTGGGGCTCCGAGCACGACCCCGACGTGGCCGAGTGCTCGCCCGCCGCCTCCCAGGGCGGCTCCTACCTCATGTACACCTACAGCGTCAGCGGGTACGATGTTAACAACAAGGTGAGCTACATTCAGGATAGTTCGCCACAACTGGGGCTCCGAGCACGACCCCGACGTGGCCGAGTGCTCGCCCGCCGCCTCCCAGGGCGGCTCCTACCTCATGTACACCTACAGCGTCAGCGGGTACGATGTTAACAACAAGGTGAGCTACATTCAGGATAGTTCGCCACAACTGGGGCTCCGAGCACGACCCCGACGTGGCCGAGTGCTCGCCCGCCGCCTCCCAGGGCGGCTCCTACCTCATGTACACCTACAGCGTCAGCGGGTACGATGTTAACAACAAGGTGAGCTACATTCAGGATAGTTCGCCACAACTGGGGCTCCGAGCACGACCCCGACGTGGCCGAGTGCTCGCCCGCCGCCTCCCAGGGCGGCTCCTACCTCATGTACACCTACAGCGTCAGCGGGTACGATGTTAACAACAAGGTGAGCTACATTCAGGATAGTTCGCCACAACTGGGGCTCCGAGCACGACCCCGACGTGGCCGAGTGCTCGCCCGCCGCCTCCCAGGGCGGCTCCTACCTCATGTACACCTACAGCGTCAGCGGGTACGATGTTAACAACAAGGTGAGCTACATTCAGGATAGTTCGCCACAACTGGGGCTCCGAGCACGACCCCGACGTGGCCGAGTGCTCGCCCGCCGCCTCCCAGGGCGGCTCCTACCTCATGTACACCTACAGCGTCAGCGGGTACGATGTTAACAACAAGGTGAGCTACATTCGAGATAGTTTCTTTAATACTCTGTTTGTTTGATAACTTACGTTGAGTGATCATATTCAGCTATTTTAATGTTCCCACTGTTAAATAATATATAATAGGCACTGACTTTTCCTTCACTGAAAATGATCGCCGCGTCGCTCGCTGCCATTTTGGTTTGAAGCGGACCTTAGTTGCGAGACCGGCATAAATACGAAAGTTTGGATGTGAGTTCGTGAATATGTGAGGATGTTTGTTACTCAATCACGCAAAATCTACTGGACAGATTTCGATGATATTTGGTAAACGGGTAGAAAAATACCGGGAATAGCACATATAAAGTACTTTTTATACCGAAATTCCTACGGAAGCTAGTAAATAATGTTGTGTTGGGCAGCGTTTCTCACCGTGCAGCCTGCGCTCGATCCGCAAGGTGCTGCAGGCCAAGTCGGGCCGCTGCTTCTCCGAGCCCGAGGAGAGCTTCTGCGGGAACCTGCGCGTCGAGGGCGGCGAGGAGTGCGACGCCGGCCTGCTTGGTAAATTATATCAGAAGAAGACGAAAGTCAAAGTCAATTTTGTCAAAGTCAATTATTTTTATTTGAATTGGCTTAAAAATAGCATTTAAATCGTCAAATTCTTGTTTTTTATTTAGTTGACGTCATAAAATTACTTAGAAAATCGTTTATTTGGCATCACTAGTCTTTGCTCGCGGCTTCGCCCGCGTTAATTTTCCACGAGGACATTGTTTTTTCCCGGGATGAAGAGGTACCCTAAGTCCTTCTCAGTACTTCTAACTATGTGTATGCGAAATTTCAGGAAGATTAGTTCAGTAGATAACGCTTGAAGAGATAACAAACAAATAAATAAACAAACTCACTTTCGCATTTATAATATTACTTAGGATATCATATCATCAATATAATATACTAGCTTTTGGCCGCGGCTTCGCCCGCGTGAATTTCCCACGGGAACAGTGCTTCTTCTCGGGATGAAAGGTACCTATATCCTTCTCAGTACTTCTTACTATGTGTATGTAAGAATTTCAGTAGATAAAGCGTGAACAAATAACAAATAAACAAACTCAGTTTCGCATTATAATATCAAGATTAGGATATCATATCATCAATATAGTATATGTCTTTCGCTACTAAGAAAACGCACAGCTAAAACTACCGGGCGCAGAAAGATGTGGTACCTAGGTCCCTTGGGAAAGTGTCATAGAACATAAATTCCTATGACAGCGGAGTGGAAATCCGGGATTTAAATGTATGGCTTCCACCATCTACAATTTTGGCATTGTTTCTTTTCCAGGTACTGAAGAGATAATGACATGTGTTGTGACAAAAAAATAATTGTAGAAGAGGCCAGGGGGCTGTTTGCAGGTATTTATAGTTTTATCTACGTGTTGGAGAAATGCTGACCATAACATTTACAGAATTTCCCATATCTGTGTCTTATTTCTCACTGAAATAACAAAGATTTGGAACATGTCAAATTAACTGTCACAAAAAAGAAGTGAAAGAAAGGGATCCACCCTGACTTTCCCACGGCATTCCGAACTTTACTCATATCATCTTAAATAATCTTCAAGTAACACGAACGAAGTAACTTTTTATTATCTCACTGTCTACACAGCTGCCTACTTATAATTTTGGAGAAACAAGAACATATCAATAAAAGCTAAGACTGAGTTATTATGGCGTTCGAGTACGGCTTTACCGACGCGTACCGTTCTGTGAAATGTACTGTTTTACCGACATTACTTGATTGATTTTCAAAGCAAACGACTAGGTATGTAAATCTCATGTTTTTGCAAATACTGTCATATGTATCTAGTGATATGCCGCCGAAAAATTCCGTTTCCAAGAAAATTTCTTGCTTTTGAAAATATCGAAAAGTCTAAAGAATTTTTTGGTAGTTTAGGAAATTTTCCGTTTTTGAGAATATTTCCTAGAAAAACCCTAGAAAGTTTCCGTTTTTTCTTGAAAAATTTGGGAATGACACGTCACTATAATGATGTAAGCGACCCGCCGCGGCTTCTTGTCTTAAACCATTGGAGAGAATTTGTAGAAAATGCAGCAGTGGAGTTTGTTGCGCCGCCTCTTCTCCACTTGCGTTTTGGAGGCGGTAGTAACTAGCATTAAGTAATTTTCTGACGTCTACTAACTAGAACACAAGTATACGACGATTTAAGAGCGCTATTTTTTACACGACTGACCGAAAAAAGGAGTGTTATGTTTTCAGGGTTCATGTATGTATGTAAGTTTCTTTATTCCACCATAAGATCCTGAACGGCTAAACAGAATTTGATGTGTAAGTGTATTGCTAGATGCCTTGCATTCCTCTGAGTGACATAGGCTATGTGAGTTTTCAGTCGTTTTTTATTTTTAAATTAAATTTCAATTGTCAGCGATAAGAACTCTCTCCATGCTGCGCGGGCTGCGTGTTCGCGCCGCCGGGGCTGGTGTGTCGCGAGGCCGCGCACTCCGCCTGCGAGGGCGAGGCCACCTGCAACGGAATCTCCGCTTTGACTGCCCCAAGTGTATCTCCACACCACACGGCTGCACGACTGGCCTGACAACCTGGGGGGTTAAATGACCACTTTGATGAATCGGAATATATGATACATTTCTCATTTCCTAAATATTTAAAAATGAAACTAATTAAACTATACATAAGGATAATTTTTAATATTACTTCTTCTTCTTGAGTTGTATCCTCTCATGACTATGAGGGTCGTGACTAGGGCCTTCCAGGCAACGAACTTTCCTAGAACTTTCTTTGAATATTTAGGAAATGACAAATGAAACATTCCAATTTATCAAAGTGGTCGTTTTAACCTCCCTGATGTGTCACAACCATTCCTTTTTATGTGTCGTTTCACTTGACGAAATACAAAAAAATATCGGACTTCGTAGAAGTAATATCGCAAGTTCACAGGGAAAATGCAACTTTAAAATATCCCGTGTCTATTCGTACGTGTGTTGTACAGAAGTATTCTATACGGATTTCAGACGTTGCCAGAACCAAAAAGCTACGTCAAATTTCAACCTGGTACATTCGACAAAATTTTCGAGAAGATCTTCTCGAATTTTTTTTATCTTTTTTCTAGAGATTGCATTATTCAGCACCGTGCATTAAATTTTTGGACACTAGATGTCAAGTACCTTCAGCCATGAAGTTGGTGTGTGTACATGTGTGAGTTCTGTTCGGTATTTTAAAAATCCACTTTAAGGTTTTCCCATACAAAAAAATACTTATGGGACTCTATAACATTTTTTAATTATCAATTTCTGACAATCAGTTTCTATGAGTATGAACTTGAATTTCAAAGACTTTCAGTTGTAACCTTAGCATTAAGTAATTTTCGACGTCTACTAACTAAAACACAAGTATCGTGCGATACGTTATTGTGTTTCTTTATTCCACCATAAGTCCTGAACGGCTAAACAGAATTTGATGTGAGAGGTATTGCTAGATGCCTTGCATTCCTCTGAGTGACATAGGCTATGTCAGTTGTCAGTCGTGTTTTTTATTTATAAATTAAATTTCAATTGTCAGCGATAAGAACTCTCCATGCTGCGCGGGCTGCGTGTTCGCGCCGCCGGGGCTGGTGTGTCGCGAGGCCGCGCACTCCGCCTGCGAGGGCGAGGCCACCTGCAACGGAATCTCCGCTGACTGCCCCAAGGTATCACCGCCACAGTTTTCACAACCTGGGGGATTAAAATGGCCACTGATGAATCGGAATATGATACATTTCTCATTTCCTAAATATTTAAAAATGAAACTAATTAAACTATACATAAGGATAATTTTTTAATATTACTTCTTCTTCTTAGTTGTATCCTCATGACTGAGGGTCGTGACTAGGGCCTTCCAGGCAACGAAATTTCCTTGAACTTCTTTTGAATATTTAGGAAATGAGAAATGAAACATTCCGATTTAGCAAAGTGGTCGTTTTAACCTCCCTGATATGTCACAACCATACCTTTTTACAAGTTTTTTATGTGCCGTTTCACTTGACGAAACACAAGAAAATACTGGACTTCGTAGAAGTAATATCGCATGTTCACAGGGCAAATGCAACTTTAAAATATCCCGTGTCTATTCGCACGTGTGTTGTACAAAGTATTCTATACGGATTTCAGACATTGCCAAACCAATAAGTACGTCAAATTTCAACCTGGTACATTAAGAGAAGTGATTCTAGAGATTGCATTATTTGAATTTTACTCTCAGCCATGAAGTTGGTGTGTGTGCGCGACTCTGAATACTTATGGGACTTTATACCATGAGCCTAAGACTTCAGTTGTGGTTCGACCACTGTATCGTGCGATACGTTATTGTGTACTACCTACCATTAATAAATACAGTTTGAGAACATTATTTGTCTATTTTTATTATTGCTTTTAACTAAGATCAATAAAAGAACCTTAGAAATCTGACAGCTATTATTGTTTTATAAGGAGAATAGCGATACAATATGTTGTGATGCGTAGGCGCCGGCGATCGCGGACGAGCACGAGTGCGCGGAGCGCGGGCGCTGCCGCAACGGCTCGTGCGTGCCCTACTGCGAGACGCAGGGGCTGCACAGCTGCATGTGCGACATCGGTAACTATACTACCTACATTATTATTCAATTATCTTTAGGTTTGAGTGAGTTAATTTATTGTCTTGAAGAAGGACGATTTTTGTAAGAGCTGTTTGTCAAATATTTCATGTCAACAAAGGTGAACCACCACAGAAACTCCAATATGGTCGTGTCTCGGAATTTTTGGACCCTTGGAGCGCATAGTTGACGCCGATTCATTACTGTCCCTAAAAAAATAATACTAGTAGTAAAAAAAATAGTAGTAGTGTAGTAAAGAAATTAATTACTGTCCCAGAGCAACATAAAAGCGATTAATTATATTACTAAGTAGTTACACGTCCACTAATGAATAAACGCAACGCGTGTTTTCATACGAAAGTTAAATAAAGAAAAGACACTTGTTTTAATTGTTCAGGTGCGCGTTTTCAGCCTACAATCTAACCAGGGCTTGAAACCGGTTAATAAAAAACCTAAAAAATCCTGGTTACGCAGTAACGCTCGGGCCATTACGGTCGGAGTGAAAACCCTTTTGAATCGGTCTCGCGAGCGGAAATTACCTGGTTAATCCCGCGAGGGCGAGTGACAAGGACGGGTATATCGCTCAGCGTTTTATCTCACTTACGCATTTGCAAGTCTCAACGTGTAGTTTAGTTAGATTTATATCGAGCGAGAGTGAGAAATAATCATAGTTAGAGCGAGATAGAACACGATCGTCGAAAAGAGCGAAATGTTTTGGATCTTTCCGGTATTTTGAACAGGAACTGAAATGATATCGCGCTTTGAACATAACCAGAAATAATATATGGTTTTGCTCAACCGTAACTGATTTAAAACGCTCTTTTTTTAAATGTATGGCGCATCGAGTGAGCTGGTTTAGAATTTTAACCAGGTTAGCAAGCCCTGAATCTAACCCAAGATATATCACAGCAATATCGCGATTGAAAGTATCCATACCATAAAGGCCCATTTAGACTGTTCAAGTTTCTTGCTTGTTGCATACAATTAAATTGAAGCAAGTAAATACTTGCATGGCCTAAACAACAGTTGCTTGCAATTATACATAGTCAATTGTTGCATCGCAATTATTGCTCTTGTATGTACAGTCAAGAGTCAAAAGTGGAGTCATACCTTAAATATCATATTGCCTTGCAGGCGCGCAGTCCTTCATTGTGTGCGTTACGTCCATATTACGGACGTATAATTACAATAAGAACACTACTCACACTAAGCTAATTATCATATTACCCACCCACACCAAGACACAACTCTGCTGCATGCTAGTGCTTCGTGCTCATACTGCCTACGTGCTGCCATCTATCAAATTTACGGGGTACTAAGTAGTGAATTCTGACTCAGAAATAATAATACACTAATACACTACCTATAGTTTATTATAAAGCAAACCAATAAGTGGTGAGTACGGTGACACGCAACCAATTGATAATTTCGTCACAAGCTAATGCATCTGCTGGTCTAATCGGTAGTCGGATGGACTGCAGTTGATACAGGTCAAAGTTCGAGTCACATCCAGATATTTTATTTTTCATATTAAACTCAATTCATAAGCCAAGAGTATTTTTATATAATGTAATTGATATGCTTTTATATATTTGTTATGAAATAAAAATTCTCAAAAATCATGACAACTATTTATTCATGTAAATAGGTATAGTATACTTATGTAAAATTTATTATTATAAACAACACTAACAAATTCAAAATTTATGTTTAATCACTTCCCTATCTAATTACAGAATAAATAAGAACTTAAAAATAAGCATTCTGTAGTAAGTTACTTATAAGAATCTGTTCATTTATTTTATATATTATTACTAAATTACTAAATTATACTTTCGCTTTTTGTTAGTAAATATTGAGGTTATAGCTTAAGTATTCATTTTCATCATGAAAAGAAGATTGAAACTAAACCTCAACATCTAACAATTTAACAATTTATCTCCTATTACGAAACATAACCTTGTATTTGTAATGCAAAATACAAAAACAAGTAATAAGTATAAAAATAATTTAAATAATGTTTATACTTTTATAAAACCAGATTTGATACAATAGAAAAGAGGACAGTTGGAATATACCTACTTAATGAATGAACTCACTGATTAAATTTAAACACAAATAATTAACTCACTATTTTGTAAAGTTGCCGTTGTTGTCTTTTCTACACATATTTCAATCACAAAAAAACTGTCCTAAACATCCATACAGTGAGAAACTAATTCTTCCTTGCTCATCTTCTATGCACCATCAGGCCCCATAGATTTTCTATGGAGTTGAGGTTAGAAGACCGCGCTGGCCAAGGATGACATTTATTTCTGGAAGCGAAATAAATTATCCAGTGTTTTTATGCACGCCACCAGCTTGATATGCACGACGAACAGTAGATAGGCATCGAAACATCAAATAAATCAGCATAACGCCTGGTAGGTAAAATCATCGCCTTCATATTCTTCCAACATTATTGTTGCTGCTGCTCAGAGATAATAGCCGGTCTTCTACTTTGCGGCAAGGCTACCCTGCAGCAAGTCGCTACACCCAACGTGTTGTCCACTAAAAAAATATAATAATATATAATTACGTATTTAGTTTATATTTAATTACAAAACTATCACTTATGCAAAGCAAAATCACGAAGAAAAATATATCAATACAATACATTAATATTATGTTATCATTTTATGTTTGAATTAATCACAAAATATTACACATTTACACACACATATTTCAAATCACAACTATTTATTTGTTTAAAAATACTCACACTTAATCCAGTTCCTTTCATTAGAAATTGAGACTATTTTGCAACCACTATCATGCAAAGTAAATCCGAATAGTCTCCATAATACCTACTTATAATGGCCTATATTGGCAAGTGTTGGTAAAGTAATATTCCACAAATACTTAGATAACTATCACTAACAAATGCGTTCAACTAAAACGAGAACTCGGTTGAAGTGATAAATTTGCGTCTGTCTTTTTTTCATTCACCGTCAAATATTCATTTTCATAGCTGGTCCATACTGACCACCCATACGAAGTAACGATACCATAAAGTTAGAAGAAGCAAGGATTTTATAGACATACTATGAACGTTCCGTATCATTCATAGTATGTCTATGAAATCCATAAAAGTATGAAGCGCTCGCCGACTCGCCGCGCCAGCCTACCTACTTCTATGGAAACATCGTATTCGGTCGGTTGACATTGCACAGACACATAGGCGTTTTACAAATAACACACAATCATAAGGTCTTAAGTGCAAACACTTCTATAATCAATTAGTATGAGAAATTCTGACTCCACTTCTGGAGATGTCTGTACAAGAAACTTGCACCGTTTAAATGGTCCTTGAGTCTTTTGCCTGAATTAAATTTTATAGTTTATCATTGATGGCCTTACAAATAAAAAAAATCCTCAAACGCGCCGCATCGAGCCAGTGTGCCCAGGATATAGGATGTATAGTATAGCAAATAGTAACCCAATAATATATCGCACAGTACAGTGTGAACGTGTCCATAACAATGTATGGTGCGCGATATTGTTGTGCTATGAGCTATATACTATATGCTATTATATTATAGCGTAGTCTGAACTCGGCTTTATGCGCTAAGCAAAAAAGACGCTCTTGGGTCTCCAGTTGCCTCGTTGAGACGCGTTGAGACTTGATGGTGTTAGTGACCACAGTGTGTGTTGCCAGTGGCGGACGCGTGCAAGCGTTGCTGCCGCAAGAGTCTCAACAAGACGTGCTTCCCGGTCGCACACAACGACATCCTGCCCGACGGCACGCCCTGCATACAGGGCTTCTGCAATAAGGTACGGTTCACATTTCATTTACACTATTTATTGATAATAAAAACATTTTCAGGATTTTTAGATTCGAGAAATTTTAAAATTGTCCTTCGCCATATTATAAAGATGTCAAGTTGGTTAAGTCGTTTTTGAAATCCGTTTTTGGACTAAATTCATTGGGAAAATGCACACACAAATTGTTTGTAATAAAAGTGTTGATGCTTATAAAATCTATGCAATGTCGCATGGTAGCTGCGCCGTGTATAGCTGGCTTTAGTATAGCCATTGCGTTTGCCTCCTGGCAACATTGCGCAGGCGGCTTCCGCCCGGGTCGACCTTCAGTCGATCTTGCAGTATTGGTTTTGGACTGCGCGCGCGAGGCCGTGTCGCGTGAAGTAACGGCCAGGTGCTCGGCCACCATTTTGCATGGTTCGTTTGTAGCCGCGTGGCGTGGCGTGTTAATTTTATTTGATTGTAATCATCGTTTGTATTGTACTTCATCGTTGTTAAATAACTATTAAGGTTGTTGTGGGAGCTATGTATAATGAAAGATCAATGAGCTAATGGATAATTTATTTATAACATACATTTCTTATATACAAATTGAAATCCTTAAAAATAATAAGAGTTGATATTCGACCAATGACAGTCGAGAACGCAGGCAGCGGTTGCGCGCGCGCGCATAAATAGTGCGCGTCTAGTTCGATCCGCTGACAGTGCGCGCTGGTAGCGATACGATGCGGTCGTGTGTAGATGTATGCCATATATCTCCCCCTCAAGCGAAGCGTATAGTTTTCTTGACCACTCTGCCAGATCGTGTGATGTAGTTGTCCGATGTCGATGTGTTTTTCTCGGCTGTAGTGTTCGTGTTAGTGGAAGTGACTACATTGGCAGGAACGTCTTCATTTTCTTTGAGAATATAGGCTGGCTTCAATCTGTCGAGCGACACGGTGATTGTTCTCAGTGGCAGTTTTATCTTGAAGAATTTCTCGTGTTGTTCAAGTACTTCATACGGACCATCGTAGGGAGGTACCAGCGGCGCGCGGACGGTGTCGTTCCGGAGAAATACGTGTGTACATATAGATAGGTCCTTGTGCATAAATGGCTTTTCTATAGTGTGGTTGCTTGCATTTGTAGGTCGCAGTGATGCCATTGTTGAAGTGAGACGACGAACGTACTCCGCATCTTCCATGTCGGTATTTGTTGGCTGCACGAAGTCAGACGGTAGGCGGAGTGTCGAACCGTAGGTCATCATAGCGGGTGAAATATTATTTTCTCTGAGTGCGGTGCGCAAGCCGAGTAATACTGTGGGTAGCTCGTCCGTCCATTGTGTAGTTGCGCCTCTTGCCATCAATGCAGCTTTGAAAGTGCGATGCCATCTCTCAATTAGCCCATTTGATTGTGGATGATAAGCAGTAGTGCGTATTCTTGCAATTCCAAATTTTCTTAGTAGTGATTTGAATAGTGACGATTCAAATTGTCTTCCTTGGTCGGTCGTTATGCGAAGTGGGCATCCGAATCTTGATATCCAAGTGTCATATAGTGTTTTTGCGACGACGTCAGCGGTGATATCTCGTACCGGAACGGCTTCCACCCATTTGGTGCATCGGTCAATCATAGTGATGCAATATCGGCAGTTGTTTGATAACTGCATTGGCCCAACGATGTCCATGTTTATGTGTTCAAAACGTCCAGATGGTTGAAATTTGCTAAGTGGAGTGATAGTGTGACGACTTGTCTTCGCTCTTTGACATCCGGGATGCAGGATCTGGCCCATTCGCTTATGTCCTTGTTCATAGATGGCCAGAAGAATTTTTCCGTTATTTGTTTTCTTGTTGCTCGCACGCCTGGGTGACAGAGATCGTGTTGTGCTTTATAGGCTGCAAAACGATGATCGGTCGGCAAGTAGGGGCGGGCGGTGTTTCGTTGAGATCTCGCATGTGATTGGTCGTCTTACTCCGTGCATCTGTATATCGATGAATTTCAAGTTTGGCTGTTTTCTTAATTGTTTGAGTTCGTCATCGTTTTGTTGATCGTTGGCTATCTCTTCGTAGTCTAATGATGATGGGCAGTCGATCTCTTCTAATCGGGACAATGAATCGGCGACGACATTATTTTCTCCCTTTAGGTATTGTATGCGCGTGCAAAATTGGCTGATGTAGTGCAGCTGTCGTTCGCGGCGCGGTGTGTCGCTGTTGCTAGGCGGTTTGCTCAGTGCATAAACAAGAGGTTTGTGATCAGTAAATATCGTTACTTCACATCCTTCAATGTAAGGTCGGAAGTGTTTCGTTGCTGCGTACATAGCCAGCAACTCTCTGTCATATGTGCTGTATCGACGTTGTGTTTCGCTCATTGTTCGAGAAAAGAAAGCCAGGGGAATCCACTTGTCTTCACATTTTTGTTGCAGTACGGCACCCAGACTGTGATTAGATGCGTCAGACATGATGCTCAGCTGCGCTCCATGGATCGGATGAGTCAGCGTTGTGGCTTCCAAAATGCTTTGGCGGCAATTTTTGAAAGCTTGCTCGGCTGCAGTAGTCCATACGATCGGCGATTTATCATTTTTCTTCGTGTTATGTAAATATTTATTTAGCTCTGTTTGCATCTCGGCTTGGTGGGGTAGACAGCTTCGGTAAAAATTTAAAATTCCAAGAAATCTTCGTAACTCCATAATTGTCTTTGGTTGCGGATATTCAATAATGGCTTTTATTCTTTCTTCAGTCGGCCTTATTCCTTGTTCAGATACTTCATAGCCGAGGTAATTTATCTTCTTTTTGCCAAATTCACATTTCTTGATATTCAGTGACATGCCGAATTTATCCAGTCGTTCTAGAACTTGTTGTAGGACAATCTTGTGACGTTCTTCATCTTGTGTAAAAATTAAAAGATCATCAACGAAGCAAAAGCAGTTGTCTTGGCCACGGAGTACCTCATGCATAAAACGTTGAAAAGTTTGGCTTGAATTTCTCAGTCCCATGGTCATACAGTTGAATTCGTATAAACCAAATGGTGTTATGACCGCTGTCTTCGGTGCGTCTTCTTTCGAAATGGGTACAGAAAAAAAGGCTTTTTGTAAATCCAGCTTGCTGAATACTCTCATGTTGTGTAGTTGATAAGAGAAGTCTTGAATCCGAGGAATGGGAGTCAGGTAAGGTAACAGAATTCAATCGCCTGTAGTCGCCGCATATTCGTAGTCCGCCGTCCTTTTTATTCACAATATGCAGTGGGCTCGCCCATGGGCTTGAAGATGGCTTGCAGAGTCCCTTCTCCACCATTGATTCAAATTCTTCTTTGGCCGCTTTGAACTTTTCAGGAGGTAGTGGTCTGGCACGGCTGTACAAGGGATAGCCTGTAGTTTCTATATGATGAACGATGTCATGTTTCGGCGGAGTCTTCAATGACGTAGGTCTCAATAAGTCTGGAAACTTCTTCAGTATATCGTAGTACTGCTGATCGCTGCTTATCATGTGAACTGTTTCTGGTATAGTTCTGACTTGCAAGGCATCGACGTGTAGCTTGGTGATAGTGTCGATTAATTTTTTTTGGTGCAAATCGACAAGTAACTTGTAGTGACGTAGAAAGTCTGCTCCGATGATAGAAGAGTTCACGTTGGCGACTATGAAATTCCAGCGAAACGCACGACGAAGCCCCAGATTCAGTTGCATAGTTTTCGTTCCGTAGGTAGATATAGGAGTGTTGTTCGCCGCGTATAGTTGGTACTCGTTCGTTGCAGGTTTCTTCTTATTTTGGACGGCCAGTACGGATATTTCGGCGCCCGTGTCAACGAGGAAACGTATTTGAGAGTCTCGGTCGTAAACACAAAGGCGGTTACTTGTATATGGTACACCGACGTCCGCCACAGTCGGTGTAGATATTAGTTTTCCGACTTCTTTATTTTTCGCGCGCATGGTGACTCGCATCGGCGCGCCTTATCTCCAAACCGGAAGTGATATCTGCATTCCCATGTTGCATCACCGGGCTTCTTATTGTTCTCACGATGTCTGGACCTTGACCTTCCTCTGTGGTGAAAGTTACGGCGATGTTGCTGTCTCCTTCCTTCACGCAGCTCCGATATCTCCATAGTTAATTTTTCTAGTTGTTTTGATAGCACTTCGAATTGCATTGATGAGACAGTTGTGTCGTGCTCGCGCGGCTGTGCGGACGTGTGCGACGATGCGGTTGTTTCGGTCAGCGAAGCTATGTTTGCCGATTGCGAATAATCCAGCATTTTGTCAGCCATGGCAGCCAGTGTGTCCAGTGATGATTCAGTGTTGACGGATAGGACGACTCGTACTTGTGCGGGCATTTGTTTCATCCATTCGACCTTCAATCCTTGTTCCGTGATCATTTTGCCACCTAGTTCCCTCATCCTGCGTAACAGCTGCGTGGGTTTTTGGTCGCCGAGCTCGAGTCCACTGACGAGTTTCTGGAAGTTCTTGATCTCGGATTGTTCGTAGACGGATAGCAGGCGGTTTTTAAGGGTATTGTACTTGTCCTTTTGTAGGTGGGTTGTACAGGATATCTGTGACTTGCTCCAGATCCGCTGGTTGTAACTTCTGCAGTGCGTAGTTATATTTCTGGTCATCAGATGTCTTCAGGGGTTCCACAACAGCTTCAAATTGGATGAACCAAGCCCTGGGATATTCGCGCCAGAAGGGTAGTAGCCTGGACTGCACGGACACGGCGGCGAGGTCTGGAACTGGATTGCATCCTACAGGAACATGACTTCTTGATTTATGTTTTTCAGCTCCACCACATTGTTCATCGTCGGACATGATGAAGTTTGTATGATTCTTCGTAAGTATTTATTTTTGGAGGGTCACCACTATGTGGGAGCTATGTATAATAAGAGATCAATGAGCTAATGGATAATTTATTTATAACATACATTTCTTATATACAAATTGAAATCCTTAAAAATAATAAGAGTTGATATTCGACCAATGACAGTCGAGAACGCAGGCAGCGGTTGCGCGCGCGCGCATAAATAGTGCGCGTCTAGTTCGATCCGCTGACAGTGCGCGCTGGTAGCGATACGATGCGGTCGTGTGTAGATGTATGCCATATTGTGTTTGTGCAAAAAGCCTTTATTTTGACTGTTTGTTGTGAGACGGGAATTGTGGCTGCCTGCTTCACACCCAGCCGTCGCCGAGTGGAACTGCTAGACGGATCAGGTATTTGTTCTGGGGACTGGAGATCTCAGGGGGTAGTTTGGGTGATTTAGGGACCACCTCCTCCTCCGAAGACACCCCCACTTGGACCAAAAGAAAAGTCAACTTGGTGAGTTGAAGATCAAATTTATAGTTATAGTTTATAGGTTAAGGTTTAATGATGTAGGGTTCTATAGCTCCCTTTTATAAGCTATAGTGGTAGCAGACTGCGTATAGGTTAGGTTTTAGGCTCTAGTCGGACAGACGTAGTGCCGGGTCGAGGTTTTTACCGGTATTTTTTTACCCGGTAAATTTTTCGGTACCGAACCCTCCCGCCATTTCGTTTGCCCGGATTCTCTGCGCACACAAATAATAAAAATCAAATAATGTTTTACAATAATGTAAAAACATGTAACATTTTATAGTGAACTAGTTTTGCCCGCGGCTTCACCCGCGTGAATTTTCCACGGGAACAGTGCTTTTTCCCGAGATAAAAGGTACCCTATGTCCTTCTCAGTACTTCTAACTACATGTATGCGAAATTTCAGGAAGATTGGTTCAGTTGATAAAGCGGAAGAGCTAACAAACAAAGTTAGGACTAGCGTAGGCCCGGGACTATGTTCCTGTGGGAATTTCGGAAAATCCTCTCTTACTGCCCTCCCTAAACTCCCTAAGGAATCTACATCCAAATTTCAACTTCCTACGCCCAGTAGTTTTCGTAGCTGTCTGTCAATAACGGAAACATTTTATTTATATTGATTTAACAAGCCAATTATTTAAAAAAAGAAAAAACACGACTGACAACTCACATAGCACTCACACTCATTCGGAGGAATACAAGGAATCTAAAATTACCTCTCATAACAAAATCTGTTAAGCCGTTCAGGACTTACGGTGGAATAAGGAAACTTACATACATACATGAACCCTGAAAACACAACACTCCTTTTTTGGTCAGTTGTGTTAAAATCAAATAATGTTTTATATAAAAAACATGTAACATTTTATAGTGAACTAGCATAGACCCGGGACTTTGTTCTAGTGGGGATTTCGTTCAATCCTCTCTTAGTGCTTCACTAAACTCCCTAAGGAATCTACATGCCAAATTTTAGCTTCCTATGTCCAGTAGTTTTGGCTGAGCGTTGTCTGTCAGTAACGGAAACATTTTATTTACATCAATTTAAAATTGAATCAGTGGTATTCACAACATGTTTCGTCATTACTAATTACATACATAATAAAATTTAAATAAATAACCAATAAAATTAATTTATTTCCCCTTAATGTATCTTGCCTACTCCAACGGGAAAAAGGTATCTGGTGCAAAGGTGCCCAGCACACTGCGGCATTGCCACGCTGGATTGCGATGGCCATTCTTTGCACAGTTTCTTTTAAACAACGAATGAGTGTTTATTCCTTGTTGTTCAGGGCGTGTGCGAGAAGACGATCCAGGACGTGGTGGAGCGCTTCTGGGACATCATCGAGGACATCAACATCAGCACCGTGCTCGGCTTCCTGCGCGACAACATCGTCGGCGTGCTCGTGCTCGTCACCGCGCTGCTCTGGATCCCCGCCAGCTGCATCGTCTGTTGCTTCTTTTATTTTTTAATAGCTTTTGCCCGCGGGTTCGCCCGCGTGGAATTCCCACGGAAACAGTACCCTATGCCCTTCTCAGCACTTTTAACTATTTCTGCAAATGCTTATTGGTTTATGGTTTATGCTTTATTGGTTTGCGAAATTTCAGCAAGATTGGTTTAGTAGATAAAACGTGAAGAAGTAACAAACAAACTCACTTTCGCATTTATGATATTAGTGAGGATTATTAAGAGATTCAATAAGAACTGGAAGGAAATGACGAAGGACAGAGATGAGTGGAGGGAATTAGGGAGGCTTTTGCCCAGCAGTCGGACATAAATAGTTAGGGGAAAAAATTTTGCCCGCGTAAATTATACACCAAAACCATCCTCATTACCCGCTCTGTCCATTGGTGAAAACCGCATGAAAATCCAGTAGTTTATAAATTTATCGTCGATTTTATTTTATAATATGTAAGGATTTGGTTCGCAAACTGGTTGCTACAAGGTGCCAACAATATAAACAAAAAATCGATAATAAACTACTAACCTAACCTTTTGTAACCCTATTTATTGCAAATAAATGATTTGATTTACCCTTCACACGCCCTCTTACTCATCACGCGTGTTTAAAAGCTCGTCGTGTATGAAATTTCACGACGGGCATTTTTCATTGCTCAGGTTTCAATAAGCTGCGCGTTTTCAGGATTCCAAATTGAAGGGAATTAATTAAATTAAGACTGATGAGTGCAAGCTAAATTTGCACACCGAGAGTTCCTTGCAAGAGTTACACGGTTTGTCTGTCTTTTGCTCAGGAACTAATGCTAATAGATTTGTGCCGTTGTATAAGTTTTCTTTTTTGCATGTTTCAGATAAGCTACGTGGACCGGCGGCGACAGAGCCAGTACCAGAAGAGAGCGGACTGGGAGAGAAGCTCCGATTATGTCTACTCTTCTTCACCGCAGAAGATCATTTGTACCAGGTAAATTAACATTGTCTCCCTTCAGAGCAAAATGTACTAAGGAGGTATACAATATCTCTGTGACTTTAGAAGCTTAGTTTTTTCACAGGTTCTCTATTTTATGTCGTCCATCAGAATCCTCTAGTCCAAACCCTCAGGGAATCACCGTGAAATCATTTCATGAATATTGTTTATTCGACATGTAGTCAGTGCCGGCTTTAGCACTACCAGCGCCCTGGGCGAGATTTCTTCGGCGCCCCCTAAATACTATTCAAACCCTTACGAAAAAAGGCAAAGGGTAAAAAATTTTTTTTAAAAATTCTCAGATTTCGTGCCTCAGACGACTATCGAGCAAATTGACCTTTGATTAAGAGTTTTAAGTATTTTATAAGATTTTTAAGAATGGAGTACCTGTAACACAAGTTTTTATTACTTAGCACTAGACTCATAAGAGCTATAAGGTGCAAAAAGAATTTTTCGAGAAAGTCAAAAACGAAAAAAGTGCGAAATAGTGAAAAGAAAACAATTTTTCCGTATTTTTGATTTTGGCGCTCGATAATTTTAAAAGGGTTTGCCTTGTAGCCTAACCTTTTTGAAAAAAGTCAAAAAGTCAGAACTTCGATATGCGTGTGGAAATTTTGCAATTTGTTTGTTCACAGGCTGTAATAATGTTGAGAATACTTATGGATGTATAAAGTAGTTATGACCAGGAATATAAAAACCCTCGTCATGTTGCGGAAAAGCAATAGAACGAATTTCTTATACTGGCAACTAATTAAAAACCCATCTGTCATTTCTCCTGTCAAAGTTTGGACTTTTCAATCAAGGGCGGACCCAGTATTTTTATTTCTGGGAAGGGCACCGTTTTCTGTTCTCGAGAATATTTCCGAGATATTTTTAAGGAAGTTTCCGCCAATGGTAGCGGATTTTATTTTTGTGAATAAACTTTTTACATAACTATTAGTACTAAATCATGTTATTTCAACAATGAGAATCTTTAATATGATAGGTATGTACTGTTATGGAAGCTGCCTCCAATGTGTATGTGTGTATGTACACAAAATAACAGTCGGTGATGTAGGGGGGAGGGGGGCCACCCTTTAAATCCGCTACTCCTTTAATAATGTTGCAATAAAACGCATAAGTGCTGCCTCTAATTCAGGGTTTATATATTTCTGGTCAGTATGTCTGTGTGTGTGTGTGTGTGGTATGTCTGTATCAGAAATGAGGAGATCCGTAGGAGAACTAAAGTAAATGACATAGCCCGCAAAATCGCGAAACTTAAGTGGCAGTGGGCGGGGCACATAGATCGTAGAACAAATAGCCGTTGGGGCAGAAAAGTTCTCGAGTGGCGACCACGAACCGGAAAACGTAGTGTTGGCAGGCCTCCCACTTCGGTGGACCGACGAGTTCCTGCAGTGAAGGTCGCGGGATGCGCATGGATGCGGGCAGCGCAGGACCGGTCGTTGTGGAAATCCTTGGGGGAGGCCTTTGTCCAGCAGTGGACGTCTTTCGGTTTCGGCTGAGAGAAGATGTCTGTGTATTGTGTGTTCTCCTCTAGGGGTCACATTTCTCAACCGATTTCCGCGAAATTTCGAGAGCAGGTTCGATAAACATATGAAAATGGCGAGTCGGCACAAAAACGCCTGAGAGTAAGCTGGCCTTTGGATTTCTCTTACGACCGATTGTGCCAACTCAAAATAACCCTAACTAATATTATAAATGCAAATATTAAATAAAATAAATAAAGAGGCTCTTACGGCGGCCCTTTACGACGACCCTTTGAGGTGCCTTTTAGGCGCCTCAGGCGCCCCTTACTCCGACGACACAGGTGGCGCCTTCGGTGCCCCTCAACGGACAATAGACGTCCGGCGCTCTGGGCCGTCGCCCAAACGCGCCCCCTCCTAAGGCCGCTACTGCATGTAGTGTATATATGAATATCCATATGATGCCCTTTTCCAAGGAGAGAGACTAGTGATTTCCACTTGCTACGATCCTTAATATTTCTTTCTCTTCATCAGGTTGCCGAAGCAGCAGCCTGCAGGCATGAGCAGAAACCATCCTCAGTGAAGAGTAAAACTAATCTAGTCATTCACAAGTTTAAGTGTATTGTAGTTATTATTTTTAGTTATTTTTAATTTAACTTGTAAGGTCAATAAATTATTAAAAATACCTAATTCCCAGTTTATCAATCTCTAAAATAAGATGTTTAAATGTCTAATCCTTCACGTAAGATGTTGTTATAATTCTAATGGGAACGAAGCCATGGGGTAAGTTAGTAATGAAATAAAATCTATTGCGATAAATGTTTATTTTGCTTCATTAATAAGTAAATAGCAATACAATATTTTTAGCACAATATAAAAGCAGTGTGAATAAATAACGCGTTAGACGCTGCAGCAAATAAATAATAATTTTACAATCTCATACAATATGATTAGAATATGAATTCCCAAAGTAATGAGTATTGTATATACTTTTAAAGTAGACGAGTAAGATTGCGCATATTGTCGTAGAACTTATTGAGCGCAATTTTATTTCAATTCAAAAGTAGACGCTACGATTGCGTTAATTTTCGTAGCACATAATTTTACTAAAGGAAGTAATAACATTTTTTCAAGTAAACCAGTGCTACTATTTGGCTAATTTATTTAGCACATTTTATTAAAAGCTGTTTTCGTAGCACATATAGCTCGCGGTTGTCGTAGCACACATCCAGTTGTCGTAGCAGCTAGTTGAGCGCAGTGGAGGTGAGCAGCGCTACGCCGCGCTCGTAGAAGGCGTGCGGCTCCTGCCCGGGCGCGACGGGCAGCCGCACGGTGAACAGCAGCTCTGCGCGCGCGCTGTTGAGGTACACCGGCAGCGTCAGCGACTGTCCCGCGCGCTCTGGCTCCGCGCCGCTGCGAGACAAAAACACATTTATAAACATTTGTTTATTTCCTCACATTTATTGAGAAAAGCACTATACATTCCTCGGCGGGAATTAGGAAGTGCTGGATTCCCCGGCCTCTGCAGTAATGTACTATATAAACATTTGTACATGTAGGGCAGTCAAAATGTTGAGGTATAATGAATCCCACTAATATTAGAAATGTGAAAAAGTTTGGATGTGAGTTGAGTGAAGTGAATTTGTAAGGATGTTTGTAACTCAATCACGCAAAATCTACTGGACGGATTTCAATGAAATTTGATACACGGGTAAAAACTACCGGGAATAGCACATAGAGTACTTGACATTCCGAAATTCCCACGGAAGCGAAGCTCCGGGGCGCGGCTGAATTAAAAAAATGAAATGTGTACTTGCGCAGAATAAGATGCAGTTTTTGTAAAGACAAATAGACAATTATAAACTTCTATTACTATTTCTTCAAAATTTGAATAAAAATAGTATCATCAGCACACGAAAGTAATTTTCAAGGATGATTTTCGTATGAAATTGGAACCAATGTTTCAAAAATGTGATCCTCACCGTATCCACGTGAGCACGGTGAGCGGCAGGTCGACCATGATAGTGTTGGTGAGCAGCAGCCGGTTGCCCTTCACGGTGGCCCCCTGCAGCTTGAGCCCCGTCACCGAGAACGACCACTCCTGAGATACCTCCGCCGCCGCACCCGCGTCAGGGATCGTCACCTGCGGATATAATATTTTTATAATTTTACATATCTCTTGCTCTGTAAGTACACCCTTACACCCCTGAATGCCGGGGTGTATGACTATCATTACAGTATAGGTTTTGGAATTTGAAAAAAGAACTGTCATACTCATACTTCACGAAGAATATGTTTAAAAAGTTAATATTTTTTTTCTCGGTATCGATTAATTACTCGAATCGGAATCTAGACAATTTATTTTAATTAAATAAACATTTTTTTCTTCTTAATAAATGTTCATTGAAACCTGCTGTCTTGTTGTTTACTTACCTCACAATCGATATGTAAAGCAGAGTATTTATCTCGGGCGTAAGCATCAATTGCATACTCGGGTTAATTAGCGCCTGAGCGCTCGTATGCAATTGATGTAATACAGCCCTTGGTTAATAATCTACTATTACCATATGTTATGGTTGGTGTTGGTAATCTTAAAAATAGCATCAAGATAAATTTGTTACCGCTTCACGTTTACTGAACCAAACTTCCTGAAATTTTGCATACACATAGTTAGGAGTACTGACAAGGGTATAGGGAGCTTTTTGTCCCAAAATTCCCACGGGTGCACCGCGGCTAGTATCTAATAAAACCCGAATATTTACCTGCAAATGCAGTTCCTCGAGCGACCAAGAGTTGGCCTGCGCGACGCACTGCCGCGTGGCCGTGATGTACGCCTCAGGATTCAGCAGCCCGCCCAGCCACACCGGGATGCTCTGTAAAACATGTCAATTTACTTTTAGCAAGTAAGAAAAAAGAATTCCGTAGTTCTTAAAACTGGAATTTGACAATGGAAACAAAAAATGCGAAATAAGAATTCCTTTTATAAGAACTAAATTGAACTGATATGTTCATTATCTGTAAAAATCTAGGAAATAGGTGGTAAGTTGTCCGCAAAAAATGCCAGAAAGATTTCAATGATAAAATGTTGCTTTGCGTACGCACTCCTGTGGTGCTCACTATGTGTATGGTGAATTCACAGAGTATATATGAAGGGTGAATTCTAAATCGTTGGTATCCTTTCTACTAGTGGAAGTACTCGTGATAATGATCAACTTCTTGTATGGGACCAACTTAATCCGACTCAGCTGTGAACATGTATGGAACATTTTGGGCGAGTAGATATTGTAAAACAATATGGAACAGTTGATTTTCTCCGGTCGAATTGAGTCAGTCTCATACAAAAAGTTACTCATATTCATGGGATTGGCAAAATGGCATTCACAAAAACATTGGCATACTTTCTACTTGTAAAGGAACAAGTAGAAAGTATGCCAATGTTTTTATGTTCACCCAGTATAGTATAGACAGTACATACCTGCAGCCGCTTGGCGCCGCGCTGGCTGACGGCGTCGGAGACGGTGGCCAGCTGGCTGACGCGCTGCGCGAAGTCTCCCACCCACTGCTGCACGGTGCAGCCGCGCGCCACCATCGCTATAGACAGTACATACCTGCAGCCGCTTGGCGCCGCGCTGGCTGACGGCGTCGGAGACGGTGGCCAGCTGGCTGACGCGCTGCGCGAAGTCTCCCACCCACTGCTGCACGGTGCAGCCGCGCGCCACCATCGCTATAGACAGTACATACCTGCAGCCGCTTGGCGCCGCGCTGGCTGACGGCGTCGGAGACGGTGGCCAGCTGGCTGACGCGCTGCGCGAAGTCTCCCACCCACTGCTGCACGGTGCAGCCGCGCGCCACCATCGCTATAGACAGTACATACCTGCAGCCGCTTGGCGCCGCGCTGGCTGACGGCGTCGGAGACGGTGGCCAGCTGGCTGACGCGCTGCGCGAAGTCTCCCACCCACTGCTGCACGGTGCAGCCGCGCGCCACCATCGCTATAGACAGTACATACCTGCAGCCGCTTGGCGCCGCGCTGGCTGACGGCGTCGGAGACGGTGGCCAGCTGGCTGACGCGCTGCGCGAAGTCTCCCACCCACTGCTGCACGGTGCAGCCGCGCGCCACCATCGCTATAGACAGTACATACCTGCAGCCGCTTGGCGCCGCGCTGGCTGACGGCGTCGGAGACGGTGGCCAGCTGGCTGACGCGCTGCGCGAAGTCTCCACCCACTGCTGCACGGTGCAGCCGCGCGCCACCATCGCTATAGACAGTACATACCTGCAGCCGCTTGGCGCCGCGCTGGCTGACGGCGTCGGAGACGGTGGCCAGCTGGCTGACGCGCTGCGCGAAGTCTCCCACCCACTGCTGCACGGTGCAGCCGCGCGCCACCATCGCTATAGACAGTACATACCTGCAGCCGCTTGGCGCCGCGCTGGCTGACGGCGTCGGAGACGGTGGCCAGCTGGCTGACGCGCTGCGCGAAGTCTCCCACCCACTGCTGCACGGTGCAGCCGCGCGCCACCATCGCTATAGACAGTACATACCTGCAGCCGCTTGGCGCCGCGCTGGCTGACGGCGTCGGAGACGGTGGCCAGCTGGCTGACGCGCTGCGCGAAGTCTCCCACCCACTGCTGCACGGTGCAGCCGCGCGCCACCATCGCTATAGACAGTACATACCTGCAGCCGCTTGGCGCCGCGCTGGCTGACGGCGTCGGAGACGGTGGCCAGCTGGCTGACGCGCTGCGCGAAGTCTCCCACCCACTGCTGCACGGTGCAGCCGCGCGCCACCATCGCTATAGACAGTACATACCTGCAGCCGCTTGGCGCCGCGCTGGCTGACGGCGTCGGAGACGGTGGCCAGCTGGCTGACGCGCTGCGCGAAGTCTCCACCCACTGCTGCACGGTGCAGCCGCGCGCCACCATCGCTATAGACAGTACATACCTGCAGCCGCTTGGCGCCGCGCTGGCTGACGGCGTCGGAGACGGTGGCCAGCTGGCTGACGCGCTGCGCGAAGTCTCCACCCACTGCTGCACGGTGCAGCCGCGCGCCACCATCGCTATAGACAGTACATACCTGCAGCCGCTTGGCGCCGCGCTGGCTGACGGCGTCGGAGACGGTGGCCAGCTGGCTGACGCGCTGCGCGAAGTCTCCCACCCACTGCTGCACGGTGCAGCCGCGCGCCACCATCGCTATAGACAGTACATACCTGCAGCCGCTTGGCGCCGCGCTGGCTGACGGCGTCGGAGACGGTGGCCAGCTGGCTGACGCGCTGCACGAAGTCTCCCACCCACTGCTGCACGGTGCAGCCGCGCGCCACCATCGCTATAGACAGTACATACCTGCAGCCGCTTGGCGCCGCGCTGGCTGACGGCGTCGGAGACGGTGGCCAGCTGGCTGACGCGCTGCGCGAAGTCTCCCACCCACTGCTGCACGGTGCAGCCGCGCGCCACCATCGCTATAGACAGTACATACCTGCAGCCGCTTGGCGCCGCGCTGGCTGACGGCGTCGGAGACGGTGGCCAGCTGGCTGACGCGCTGCGCGAAGTCTCCCACCCACTGCTGCACGGTGCAGCCGCGCGCCACCATCGCTATAGACAGTACATACCTGCAGCCGCTTGGCGCCGCGCTGGCTGACGGCGTCGGAGACGGTGGCCAGCTGGCTGACGCGCTGCGCGAAGTCTCCCACCCACTGCTGCACGGTGCAGCCGCGCGCCACCATCGCTATAGACAGTACATACCTGCAGCCGCTTGGCGCCGCGCTGGCTGACGGCGTCGGAGACGGTGGCCAGCTGGCTGACGCGCTGCGCGAAGTCTCCCACCCACTGCTGCACGGTGCAGCCGCGCGCCACCATCGCTATAGACAGTACATACCTGCAGCCGCTTGGCGCCGCGCTGGCTGACGGCGTCGGAGACGGTGGCCAGCTGGCTGACGCGCTGCGCGAAGTCTCCCACCCACTGCTGCACGGTGCAGCCGCGCGCCACCATCGCTATAGACAGTACATACCTGCAGCCGCTTGGCGCCGCGCTGGCTGACGGCGTCGGAGACGGTGGCCAGCTGGCTGACGCGCTGCGCGAAGTCTCCCACCCACTGCTGCACGGTGCAGCCGCGCGCCACCATCGCTATAGACAGTACATACCTGCAGCCGCTTGGCGCCGCGCTGGCTGACGGCGTCGGAGACGGTGGCCAGCTGGCTGACGCGCTGCGCGAAGTCTCCACCCACTGCTGCACGGTGCAGCCGCGCGCCACCATCGCTATAGACAGTACATACCTGCAGCCGCTTGGCGCCGCGCTGGCTGACGGCGTCGGAGACGGTGGCCAGCTGGCTGACGCGCTGCGCGAAGTCTCCCACCCACTGCTGCACGGTGCAGCCGCGCGCCACCATCGCTATAGACAGTACATACCTGCAGCCGCTTGGCGCCGCGCTGGCTGACGGCGTCGGAGACGGTGGCCAGCTGGCTGACGCGCTGCGCGAAGTCTCCCACCCACTGCTGCACGGTGCAGCCGCGCGCCACCATCGCTATAGACAGTACATACCTGCAGCCGCTTGGCGCCGCGCTGGCTGACGGCGTCGGAGACGGTGGCCAGCTGGCTGACGCGCTGCACGAAGTCTCCCACCCACTGCTGCACGGTGCAGCCGCGCGCCACCATCGCTATAGACAGTACATACCTGCAGCCGCTTGGCGCCGCGCTGGCTGACGGCGTCGGAGACGGTGGCCAGCTGGCTGACGCGCTGCGCGAAGTCTCCCACCCACTGCTGCACGGTGCAGCCGCGCGCCACCATCGCTATAGACAGTACATACCTGCAGCCGCTTGGCGCCGCGCTGGCTGACGGCGTCGGAGACGGTGGCCAGCTGGCTGACGCGCTGCGCGAAGTCTCCCACCCACTGCTGCACGGTGCAGCCGCGCGCCACCATCGCTATAGACAGTACATACCTGCAGCCGCTTGGCGCCGCGCTGGCTGACGGCGTCGGAGACGGTGGCCAGCTGGCTGACGCGCTGCGCGAAGTCTCCCACCCACTGCTGCACGGTGCAGCCGCGCGCCACCGCGTAGCGCAGCCACGACGCCGGCAGCATGCCGCGCACCAGCGACCCCACCATCGCGCGAGTCTCGTTTGTTTGCTTCATCTCGCCCTGCAATCACGTTATTTTTCAACAGACTTGCTCCTAATAGTGGACCTAAATACACAGTTTCAGCCGCCATCTGATATGTTATTTTCGTAATTGGAATTCCCAAAAACCTATAAAACGACACCCATATTGCAAAATTTAAAAAAATATTGTCGGCCATCTTGGATCTAACAGCGTCGCCGAAAACACATAAAACGATACCCATATAACTGAACTGGAAAAAAAATTGTCCGCCATCCTGGATCCAAAAAATAAATGTTATTTTCATGATCAGCATCCCCGAAAACCTATAAAATGATATCCATATTGCAAAGTTGAAAAAAATATATATCGCCATCTTGGATGCAAAAATAGAGGTTATTTTCGTATTTAGCATCGCTGAAAACCTACTAAACGATAAACATATTGCAAAATTGAAAAAAAAAAATTTCCGCCATCTTAATTCCAAAAATATATTTTCATTATGAGTAACCCTGAAAATCTATAAATCGATACCATATTGCAAAAAAAAAAACGGCCAAGTGCAAGTCAAGCACGCGTGGTATGTTCTGTTAGCAATAAAGATTGCTTAAAAAACAATTTGTCCATTTCGGTGTCACGTGCACGTTCTCTATTGATTAGAACATGCCACTAATGTTCGGCACAACAACAATCGGCAACGAAAGATATAAGAATGTTAATTTATACACCAATGTCACCACAACGGCAGGCGGCGGCGGCGTTGTCGGCGGCGTGCAGAGACCTCCATGCTGCAGCTCGCAGAGCGCCTAAGGAAAAATCCTTTAAATATGTGTGGGTGAAATACGGCCGCGTGTATATGAGAAAAGACGATACGTCCCCAGCTATCCACATAAAAGACAAACATTCTTTGGACAAGATTTGCTAATATTAAATTTATTTATTTTCTCTTTCTTTTATGTTGCCTTTGGCTTGTTATATGGTTATTGTTTTCCTATTAATTATGCGTATTTTTTATCAAAATGTTAATCGAATAAAAACTAAATTAAAAGATCTTTATATTAGTATTTTAAATAATAATTATGACGTCATATGTATGTGTGAAACGAATTTAGATAGTAATATTTTAAGTAGTGAATTTATAGATGACAGGTACACAGTTTTTCGCAAGGACCGTGATTTAAGCCTAAGTTCCAAACGTTCTGGTGGGGGAGTTTTGATTGCAATTAAGAAAAATATTCACGTTGTTAGGCGACCTGACTTTGAGACAAATTTGGAGGACATTTGGATTTCTGTCAAAGATTCACAAGGCAAACTGTTTAATATCGGTCTTGTTTATTTGCCTCCCAACAGTGCTGCTTCTGACTACCAAATATTCCTCGACAAATGCGCTGATAATACCTGTCTTAATCCCAGTCAAGAGGCTAAGACAATACTGCTTGGTGATTTCAACATCCCCCTCTTGAAATGGTCTCCTGATCCTGCATTTCCATCATCATCTCGTCTCCAACCCAGCCATCCATACGATGCCAAGTCGTCCCATCTTATTGACTTTCTTCATCTGAGTGGCATGCATCAATATAATTATGTTCGAAATACAAACGATAGAACATTAGATTTGGTCATAACTGATATCTTAACATTAACTTTGTCAGAGAGCTGCCCATTATCTAACCCTGATCGCCATCACCCAGCAATTGACGTTGACATTGCATCGCATTTCACTACCGAGCAAATAAAGCCTAAGAATGCTTCTTTTCCCAATTTTCGAAAATGCGATTATGCTAAATGTTGCGACAGTTTGTCAAAAACTGACTGGCATAAAATTCTTAATAATAATGATGTGAATTTGGACGTAGAAATTTTTTATAATATATTAAATAAAACAATAAAGGAAAATGCCCCTATGCGACGAGCATGTCAGCGTGATTGCCCCGTTTGGTTTTCTGAGCCATTGAGGGCCTGTATTGAAGAAAAAAATCGGGTTCACTCACGATATAAAAAATACAAAAACCCTAGGGATTATGATGAGTTTAAGTTGTTGCGAGAAAGGTCTAAGAAGCTTATGAAGTCTTGCCATGATACATTTGTGGGTGGTGTTGAGGATTCACTCCAAGATAGCACTAAATTGTTTTTCTCGTACGTAAACAGTAAAAAGTCAAATAATTCTGTACCCGTCACAATTACTTACGGTAATAAATCAGCTTCAGGTGGGTCTGCTGTCTGTGAACTCTTTTCTGAGTATTTTTCATCTGTTTTTGTGTCTTCGGATGGTCATCGATCACAAGTTGATAACACCAATAGCCACTGCTCTTATTCAATATCGCGAGTTCCCTTATCCCGAGAGGACGTTTACAAGAAGCTTATGGACCTGGATGTCAACAAGGGCGCAGGGCCTGATGGCATTCCTCCTTACTTTATAAAAAATTGCGCTTCTGCTTTGCTGACTCCGCTGCATATTATATTCTGTAAATCTCTCACTACTGGTATATTTCCTAGCGTTTGGAATAGAGCTCACATAGTACCAATATATAAGTCAGGTGATCCAACAGATTGCTCTAACTACAGGCCTATTAGCATATTGTCCGCATTTGCGAAAATTTTGGAAGCTCTAGTGTATCTTTATCCTCATATTAAACCACTTATAAGCGAGGCACAGCACGGTTTCGTAAAGGGTAAGTCAACCGTGAGCAACCTTATGGAGTATACGGATTACATTTGCAGAGTATTCAATAATCATGGTCAGGTGGATTCCGTCTATACAGACTTCCAAAAAGCGTTTGACAGAGTTAGTCACGACATACTTTTTGATAAACTTCAAGCTGCAGGAATCCATGGAAGTTTGTTTAGATGGATCTGCTCATATATGGAGAGTCGTAGTCAATTAGTGACTTTAAAGGGATTCTGTTCAGAACCTGTTGCCGTGCCATCTGGAGTACCTCAGGGTTCCCACTTGGGTCCCTTATTTTTTATCGTCTACATTAATGACCTTATTCCTAGATTGCGTAATTGTACTTTATTATTTGCAGATGACCTCAAAATTTTTTCCACTATTAATACAGTAAGGGATTGTATTTCTTTACAAAGAGACATTAATGAGTTAGAATCATGGTGCACTACTAACAAAATGAGCCTTGGAGTCAACAAATGCTCTGTAATCACTTTTACCCACTGAGGCGCTTTGGGTCACACTTTGATACCCGACGAAAACGCCTTGAAGCGATTGGGGCTCGAATCCGGGCCTCAGCTGATAACGACACTAGTGATGGAAAAAGTGTTATTCATTCAGTAAGAGTTCGTTAGAGTCGAGATCTGTTAATCGAAATAGTTTCTATATGGACAGCCCTATTGCCGAGGAGCAAAAAATTTATGGTCATAGAAAAAAAAAAGGGCCTCATAGTGCCGTGAACTTTTGAACAAGTGGTGTTTTTATGTGTGTTTTCTCCTGCTAAATTAACAATGAAGTAAGTGTTTTTTGAATAATAATTTGTTAGAAACTTATTACGTAGGCATCGTTTATAGATTCTTTTAACTTTGTTAAAGCAAATCTGTTCAAAATAAGGAATATTTATTTTTCAAAATTTTTCGTGCCCCAGACATGGTCAGTAAATGTGATTATTAAGTATGTAAAATTATTTCTACGATAAAAACTACGTGTAAACTACATTTAGATATGTTATAGAAATAAATTAAAGCATTTATAGATCACTGTTTATTTCAGGAAATATAAGAAAACTTATTAATTCTGTATTCAGATGAAATAATGATGATCTATACCGCTACGGGCTACGAATTGTTGCCCCAAATCGGCCATTAAAAATGTAAAGGTGTGTTGACTTGGGTTGTTTGTTTACATTTCATAATTCGGCGATGCTTAATTAATGGTGTTTGATTGACTTACAACTAAGTGAAAAAAAACACTTCAGTTTCGAGTGTAGTAATTGAGGTGATGGAAAACTTGGAATTTCTATATTAGCCTCTATTCAGCTTTTATTAAAACTTATTTTCTATTGTCATAAGTTCGTTATCGCACTTTTTAGGGTAGGTTTCCTTAAATATCTTTAAAATTATAATTGTTTTTTTCTTTACCAACGTTAAACTTTTTAATAGGTACCTAGTAGTTTGTTTTTGCGTGTGACTTGTAGTTAAAGGTATTTTTCTCCCGATTAGGATTAAAAAAAAACTTTAGACGGAACCCTCGATTTGTAAATTCGACTCACTCTTCAAAACACTTGTAGGATTTAGTATCAGCATCCTAAATTGTAACAATGTTACTTATTATACATATCTATCTTTGAATGCAGTTCGAATTTCAAACTTCGCGGGGGGAGCGCGGCTAGTAGGTAAGTATCTAAAAAGTTTGCCGCCGTGAAACAACCTTTATCGTGTGGCTTTTGAAGCGCTCCGAACCCGAATCCGTGCCCCATTCGCTGTGATTTATGTGTACTTTGCAAGTTCATTTTGACGAGGTTTCTTTTGTTATTTGGAATAGTGCAATAATTCAACGTGTTCACAATTTAATGTAGTTTCTTGTGTGTTATTAATCTTTCTGTACAATAATCTCATAGTGTTAAGATATGAATATTTGTGAATAGTAACGTAACGAGACGGTTGGAGTCTTCAATTACTTTTAAAAAGGTTTTTACAAATTTTCTTTTCACTTTACATAATGATATTATTATGTAAAGTCAAAGAATATATTGTTTTCCACGTTTATTGTCAATATTTTGCAAAACAAGTGAGTAGTTTACACGAAATCTAGGTTTATATATAGGTTGCGCGCTGCCATGTTAGGTTGGAAACTAGAAATTGATAGCCTAATTCTATGAAGATATTTAAGTTATTTCTTTTACAGGACAGATATTTTTTTTAACATTAACTGATTACGTGGTTTATGTGCTGTCTAAAATCATATGAAACCTACCAATTTTATTGCTTATATTGGGAAATATAAAACATTTAATGCAAGTGAATAAAATATTTACAAAATTGAAATTGAAACTTAAATAACTTGGATCTAAAACGTGATATTGATTTAACAATGCATCTTTATCTATCGCCTAACTAATATATTTTATGACACTAGTTTCATAATTTTAATTAATTGTCTCTATTTTTTGTACTGACTGTAAAAGTGCAAAACCATAGCGCGCTATTTGCGGTTGGTAATTCCTGCCGATCAGCAGCGCTTTAGAGCCCGGTCATCGCGCGGCGGCAGCGCCTGAGTGGTTACTCGCAAGAAATCTCCAATTCTCTTCGATTACTGTGTTTGCGGTGAAGTTTTGTCTAGAAGGTCTGAAGTGAAGGACCTCGGTGTTATTTACGACAGCAATCTCAGTTTTAATAAACACTTTGCTATGATTTCGAAAAAGTGCAACCAATTGTTGGGTTTCATTCTTCGCACGGCCTGTAACTTCAAGCGACCCAGCAGCTTAATTTATCTTTTCAGATCCTTCGTGGTAAGTAGATTGGAGTATGCCTCAGTCGTATGGTCTCCGCAGTATGCCGTATCGATTGACTTACTTGAATCTGTACAGAGACGCTTTCTTCGTTTACTTTCTAGACGTTACGGTTATAAAAGGAAACTTACGACGTATCAAGATCGTCTTGTATTTTTCAAATTGGAAAGTATAGAAAAGCGACGCTCGTTACAAAATTTTATACACCTCCACAAAATAATACATGCCCAGCTTTCAACCTCTTTGATATCGAGTGTGCACTTTAAGGTCCCTACTAGATCAGTTCGCATCATCATTCCCTTCTCCATAACTCCGTGTAATAATCATGTATCTTCCCACAATCCGATTCGTAGAATATGCCGTGAATATAATAACTTATACCGAAATTATAATTCGGAACAGGTACCTGACATCTATAGCTTATCGCTTAACACCTTTAAATACAAAATTCGTCAACTTATTCATTGAACTTACATTTATAGATATATGAGAAAATCCTTAGAGATGAGAAGACTATATTAATGATCTTATAAGCGTATGTAGTTCACGGGAACTCCCGACAGACTGCCAAACCATAAACAAATAGAGTAGTGACTCGTGTGTGTCGATTCCCGCCGAGTAGTATTGGACCCTTCACGATGCTTGCTATTAGTTTGTATATATTTTTCACTTAATCATGTTTATGCCATTTCAGTAATGCAAATCTCTTGTCCTTATTCCCTGCTTCATTAATAAATTGTTTGTCTTCATTAATTTATCTATAGAATATTGATTGGATATTCCAGACAATACCTACTTGGTCTTTACTCTACTTACATTGGAAAAATATATATTTTGTTGTTTCTTGTCTATCTAAGCATGCTGTGCGCACTAATTTCTTAGTTTTCCAACTTGTTATCGACACTTTGTAATGTATATATTGCCATGTTTACGTGCCAATAAATAAAATAAAATAAAACAACCTTGGCACTTTTAAAATATGGTGACAATAATATAGCTCTTATTACCTGGCAGATAGAGATGACATTCCTGAGGTCGTGTAGCACTTGTTGCAGCAGCGCGGCGCCGGCCGCCACCTCGCGCTCGAAGAACCGGTACAGCGGGTCTTTGATATTCTCCACCGTGCGTCGCAAGGTCTGCAAACATTAACCATCACTCACTACTTTGTAAACGAAACAAAAAAATAACATAATTGTTGTAGCGAGTATATTGTCACCTACATGCGAAGTTGCATTAAGTAATCAAAAAAAAAAGGTCTTGGATTTTTAAAACAATTTTCGAATTCGAAAAACTTACATGTAAGATTATTTTGTACAAAATGCTCTCTGCCTTCTATGAATAAATGGTTTATAGATGTCTAAATTATTTTGTTGGATTCTGTGGGTTGGATAAATACACTTAAAGATGAGTTATGATAACAACTAGGGAGAGAGAGAAAGAATTCGTGACCATGACCATTAATTCAGAAGGGTAACCAGTCTTTCACGGAAAAAATAGCATTTACATTTGAAGAAAAAAAAAAGCTACGACTCAGCAACTTACCAAGAAAATGTCCTCGCGAGTAATAAACAAAACTAAGTTAAAATGGCGGCGCAAGCATAAATAAGAAATAAGTATTTAATTTAAGAAGAAAGAGAGATTAGTTTAAGAAAACAAGTAGTAAGAAAAGAAAAAGGGAAATCTACAATAGATGATAGTTACCGGCAGTTCTTTGGGCAGCATTTCCAGCCAGTTGGTGGCGGTCTGGTGCAGAGTCTTCATCCACGCCGGTCTGCCGTCGCCTTCCACAACGATGGCCACTAGAAGATAAAATTACTTTCTTGGTTACTCGAAATTTTGATATCACTAAAAGCAAACTTCACCAATGAAAAATTTAAATTTTAACTTACTAATATTATATATTTATTTTATCTTAACTTACTAATAGCAATACAATTTTTGGCGAAATCAATCAGGACAACAGAGACTTAGGTAGTGCCGTACTCTTGACAAAAATGTGTAGATTTAAGAAGGTAAATAAGAGTAAAGCTTTAAATGGTAGTCGAGGATTGTAGCAAACTACACGAAACCCTAAAATAAAGTACGTACTGGGGTCGTCCTGCGAGGCGGCGTTGTAGGCGAGCTCCTCCTCGTCCTCCAGCTGCTGCATCTTCAGCAGCTTGGACACCAGGTCGCTGCCCTGCGTCGTCAGCAACACCTGCCCAACACATTTGTTGATGACGTAAGCGGAGTTCCGAAAGACAAGAGTATATAAGAAAGAAGAGTTCAAAATACGGAAGTTGATTTTTTTCTTTTACAATAGGTACAGACATCTCAAGAAGTGGAGTCAGAATTTCTCATACTAATTGATTATAGAAGTGTTTGCACTTAAGACCTTATGATTGTGTGTTGTTTGTAAAACGCCTATGTGTCTGTGCAATGTCAACCGACCGAATACGATGTTTCCATAGAAGTAGGTAGGCTGGCGCGGCGAGTCGGCGAGCGCTTCATACTTTTATGGATTTCATAGACATACTATGAACGATACGGAACATTCATAGTATGTCTATAAAATCCTTGCTTCTTCTAACTTTATGGTATCGTTACTTCGTATGGGTGGACAGTATGGATCAGCTATGAAAATGAATATTTGACGGTGAATGAAAAAAAAGACAGACGCTTTATCACTTCAACCGAGTACTCGTATTAGTTGAACGCATTTGTTAGTGATAGTTATCTAAGTATTTGTGGAATATTACTTTACCAACACTTGCCATTGCCAATATAGGCCATTATAAGTATTATGGAGACTACTCGGATTTACTTTGCATGATAGTGGTTGCAAAATAGTCTCAATTTCTAATGAAAGGAACTGGATTAAGTGTGAGTATTTTTAAACAAATAAATAGTTGTGATTTGAAATATGTGTGTGTAAATGTGTAATATTTTGTGATTAATTCAAACATAAAATGATAACATAATATTAATGTATTGTATTGATATATTTTTCTTCGTGATTTTGCTTTGCATAAGTGATAGTTTTGAAATTAAATATAAACTAAATACCTAATTATATATTATTATATATTTTTAGTGGACAACACGTTGGGTGTAGCGACTTGCTGCAGGGTAGCCTTGCCGCAAAGTAGAAGACCGGCTATTATCTCTGAGCAGCAGCAACAATAATGTTGGAAGAATATGAAGGCGATGATTTTACCTACCAGGCGTTATGCTGATTTATTTGATGTTTCGATGCCTATCTACTGTTCGTCGTGCATATCAAGCTGGTGGCGTGCATAAAAAAACTGGATAATTTATTTCGCTTCCAGAAATAAATGTCATCCTTGGCCAGCGCGGTCTTCTAACCTCAACTCCATAGAAAATCTATGGGGCCTGATGGTGCATAGGAGATGAGCAAGGAAGAATTAGTTTCTCACTGTATGGATGTTTAGGACAGTTTTTTTGTGATTGAAATATGTGTAGAAAAGACAACAACTTTACAAAATAGTGAGTTAATTATTTGTGTTTAAATTTAATCAGTGAGTTCATTCATTAAGTAGGTATATTCCAACTGTCCTCTTTCTATTGTATCAAATCTGGTTTTATTAAAGTATAAACATTATTTAAATTATTTTTATATTTATTACTTGTTTTTGTATTTTGCATTACAAATACAAGGTTATGTTTCGTAATAGGAGATAAATTGTTAAATTGTTAGATGTTGAGGTTTAGTTTCAATCTTCTTTTCATGAGGAAAACGAATACTTAAGCTATAACCTCGAAATTTACTAACAAAAAGCGAAAGTATAATTTAGTAATAATATATAAAATAAATGAACAGATTCTTATAAGTAACTTCCTACAGAATGCTTATTTTTAAGTTCTTATTTATTCTGTAATTAGATAGGGAAGTGATTAAACATAAATTTTGAATTTGTTAGTGTAGTTTATTGACCGAGCGAGCGAAGCGAGCGAGGGCTATAATTCAAGTTGGAGCGAAAAACACATTGTTTGTATGTATGTATGTATGTATGTTTGTTCCGCGATAACTCTCGAACCGTTGTTCCGATTTTGATGAAAGTTGGAATATATGTAGGGATGGTTAATAGAATTTTCAAGTTCGTTGGGCATCAAAATCGGTCCAGCCGTTTTTGAGATATTTAATTTTTTGCGAAAATAAATATTGTATTTTAATAGTCGCGAGGTCTACGTTCGCAGCGAACGACTAGTAATAATAAATTTTACATAAGTATACTATACCTATTTACATGAATAAATAGTTGTCATGATTTTTGAGAATTTTTATTTCATAACAAATATATTAAAGCATATCAATTATATTATATAAAAATACTCTTGGCTTATGAATTGAGTTTAATATGAAAAATAAAATATCTGGATGTGACTCGTACTTTGACCTGTATCAACTGCAGTCCATCCGAATACCGATTAGACCAGCAGATGCATTAGCTTGTGACGAAATTATCAATTGGTTGCGTGTCACCGTACTCACCACTATTGGTTTGCTTTATAATAAACTATAGGTAGTGTATTAGTGTATTATTATTTCTGTGTCAGAATCCACTACTTAGTACCCCGTAAATTTGATAGAGGCAGCACGTAGGCAGTATGAGCACGAAGCACAAGCATGCAGCCACAGACATAATATTACCTAGACCCCGCAAGTCTCATCGCCTGCATAGAAAACGAGCGTGTCAATATTTTTTTACCTACTGTGACGTCACATAAGCGATTTAGTGATGGGAACGCTCGCCATTCATGCAAACGATTCAAAGGTGTCGCCGCTGCCGCCCTTTACTTTCCAAATTGATACTGTAAGCAATTTTACAATACCGATATTATAATCGATTTTTCGAATTCATCGACAGAGGAATGAGAAAACGGCAGAGAAATGATAAATCATTAATAACTTGTCTTTTTACACGACTGATTTTCTACTACTGCGAAGCTAAAAGAAAGGTTAATGATTTTAATCAAGTTGGATAAAAATTACATTGTTTGTATGTATGCATGTTTGTTCTGCGATAACTCTTGAACCGTTGATCCGATTTTGATGAAACTTGGAATATACATAGAAATTATTAATAGAATGTTTAAGTTTGTTGTGCATCTAAATAGGTCCAGCCGTTTTTGGGATATTCGATTTTTTATTTAAATACATATTCTATTTTAATTTTCGCGAGGGTTCCGTTTTTATCTTTTGAGGTACGGAACCCTAAAAAAAAAATACAATAACAAAATAATTGTCTTTTTAGTTAAAAACAACACCATTTTAAAACAAAATTACTTACCGATGAAAATAAATGTTTCCTTTATCTCGTCCCCCTTTTTGTGTATTGTTTCTTTAACTCAATACCGCGCAATTAGGCATTTTTTACTTTTTGTAATACGTCTGACTGCGAGAACGTTCGACCGCGGACTGAATGAACGAGCGTTAAATGAAGTTGAATCATCTTCCTTTTTATACGCGAAGTACATACACTTGCGGGGTCTAGGTAATATTATGTCTGTGCATGCAGCAGAGTTGTGTCTTGGTGTGGGTGGGTAATATGATAATTAGCTTAGTGTGAGTAGTGTTCTTATTGTAATTATACGTCCGTAATATGGACGTAACGCACACAATGAAGGACTGCGCGCCTGCAAGGCAATATGATATTTAAGGTATGACTCCACTTTTGACTCTTGACTGTACATGTATCTTGTACAGTCAGATGCAGAGAAACCTGAGCCCCCTGAGATAGGTTTGTCTGCATATGATTGTACATGGTCTATTCTGCATAATCTAAAAGCCCTTACATACTGCGACTTAGATACACGAAAAAGTCGCAGTGTGTAAGAGCTCATTTATCCCTATGATTTTGACGGTTTGTTATGTATAAAATCATATACATGCATTGAATTATAAATAAATATGGAAGTGTAACTGTCGTACAACGAACGTTCAAATCTTGGTTCCATTTACGCAAACAAATGTACTTAAATATTAAATACAACAAGACACTCACACATTCTCATAGAAAAAGCTAGTACACGATTGGGCGCGTCAAGGTCACGGGGCGGGGGGGGTCAACACACCGCGGCAGCCGGCTACCGCTCAATCAAACGGCCCAGCCGCTTGGCATTTGAAGTATCGTCAAAGGAAAGAAAGGTAATTCCGCTGTTCTTCATATCTGTGTGATTTCTACACCACTTTACGACACACGATGGCATATTTTTGCTAATTCAACTTGCGAAATTACTCGATGATACGTACAATTGACACTTATGCGTTAGGTACAAGTACAACCGTTGAACTCGCTGCGCCACGGCGAACTGAGGCGAAGTAAGGTATCTATTTTACGCCCCGCCCACCTAGGTTCATATTTCGTGGAACCGTTTTTTTGGCGTTGTTAGAGTTCTATGGTATATTAGTTCGTTGTATACTAGGGTGGAGCGAAATTACTTTTTTCTGATTTTAAATTTCTAATAGTGAAAAGTTTATGCCTTTTGGTCTCAAACATACACATTTAAAATATTATTTGAAAAAATAGGGTAACCGTCTCCGCAAGGTCATTGAACTTTTACGAATAGTCGATTTTAGACTCAAGTTTGTAGATTTTTAATTTTATTAAAATGATAAATATATGTATAATTCATATTCACTTCAGAAAGGTAAAATCCTCTATTTTCGATAAAAAATAATAAACAAGGTGCAATACTACGTAAAAGAAGAGTACGGGGGTGCAAAGGAGGGTCAGTTTTCGCATGAATAATTGAAAACGCGCTTGACAATTTTTTTGATAAATATCGTATAAATTCTTAGTACTATAATGGAAAAGGCTCGGAGTGCCTGTAATGTATCCATTAGTTAATGATTTTTGTATGTTAAAGTCAAATGTTTTACCAACTTACAAAGATATATGAAGTTTTAAGAGTTGACGAGGTAAACTATAAGAACGTCAAAAAAACAACCTATATTTTCGGAAATTGCTAAGTTTGTCATAAAAAATTAAATATTTATGGCTTACTGCATTCATACCAACAGTAATACTTTCCAGAGATATTTAATTGTTATCAGCACATCATAAAAAATGTAAAAATCTGCTCAAGTCCATCAAATGTATTTTATCTGCAGACTTGAAAAGTTTTCGACGGGATAGTATGATGCTTTTTGATATTTTGGCTTGCAAATGCAAAGATTTTACTCACTGCAATTGTCCAAGATATAAGAAAGTGCCAAAACATGAGCAAATATTATTGATTGTAAAGAAATAAGCTCCCAGAAATATTCACAGATCTTTGTACGTATCAGCAATAATTTCAGGCAACTCTCCCGAAGATTTAGGCTTTTACGATACATCTACAGTTAAATAGTCGCCCGTTGACTGAAAAGTAAAAATTGACTGTAAGGTTTATATAGCGACGGAAAAATCATCACTTGGCCTGATAACTTCGGCTACATTAATTGTGAAACTATATGCTTCATTGTGGTTCTGTATTAAAAGAAAAACCATCAGAGTTAAGATGGTTCTCGGTCTCTTTTTAACATTATTATTTACACGATACCTTCTAGAAGATTTAGAAAGCATATTAGAACCCAGTCACTCAAAGAAATGGCTATTTTATGTACAACGACAATATTTACTGGCTATGTTAATTGTCACGCAGAAGCAAATACGTGAGTTGGATGCTCGTCGTAGTTTGAAAGCACGCAGTATTTCTACATCAACAACCCCAAGATTTTTTGTAGTGGCAGATATTAATTTCAATATTTTAAATGATATAGAAATAATATATTGGCAAAACGATTGCTTCTAGCCACTATTTTTTATACAATTATTGACTGAAGAAATTGGCAGTATAGTACAGCCTGGTAGCGAGAATCAGCTGTTATTCTTTAAGTTCTGTGTCCCATGCAATCTGTTCAAGAATGAGTTGTGAAGATCACAGATGAAGTGGCCACTTAACATTACACTAAAACATCTCAATTGAGAGCCATACAGGCTGAATTAGAATTAAGAGAGAAAATGCCGAAATTTGACACTAAGTGTCATTTTAGAGCAAATTAATTTTATTTTTTTAATGTTACTTTTTTTACTTTTTTCATTAAAATATATTATTTTATGCTTAATTAACACATTTTGTGTTAATTCACATAATTTGAACCCGTTTACATGTCAATAAAAGGTCGGACAGGTAAAGCAAATTTTTCAAAAATTTTAAAACTTTGAAGTCAGTGCGGAGGCAAAAGATGTTGTTTGATTTAAATCAAAATTTACATATAGTATTAATTTCGGGCAAGACATAAATCCCTCACTATTAGAATTCAAAATAAAGAAAAAAAATATTCCCCATACATCCGCGCTCCACCCTATTGTATACATGTAACAAGCTAATTATTAAAAAAAAAAGGAATGACAACACACATAGCCTATGTCACTCGGAGAAATGCAAGAAATCTAAAAACACCTCACATCAAAATCTGTTAAGTCGTTCAGGACAGATGGTGGTATAAAGAAACTTATACATGACCCCTGAAAACATAACACTACTTTTCTGGTCAGTCATGTAATAACGCGGAGTACTAGCTACCTTTTCCGCATTGTTGGGCAGCCCCAACCAGGATGGCGTCTGCCGGTCGGACAGCTCCTCGATCCACTTGAGGAAGTGGTCCCGCCGGTTGCCGTCCGGCATGGTGATGTGCCGCTGGTTGCCGGTCGCCTGACAATGTAGAAATAGTACATTGTTAACGAGTGGGTTTTTTAAGTCCCGTAGCGAGGGCGCCAATAGTTCGAGGGACTTAAAAAAGTCTTTCACCCGAGGTAAACACTGTGCTTTTCATTACGAATACAAGGAAAGTAAAAATAAAAACATGAATTAGCTAAAGAAATGATGAGTGAATTATACAGAAGCATAAACAAAACTCTAAACTTATTAAAAAAAAGTGATCGGCTTTAGCTTCCAGCATATTTTTTTTCTGTGGCCGACCAACTCATGAACCAAACATGAAAAGAATCTTATAGCTTAATAGCTATAAGATTCTTTTCATTTGGTTCCATCATTGAAAAAATGATAAAAAAATCTATATTATAAAAAAATATATTCTTTAACTTCATCAAAAATATTTGAACTAGCTTTCGCCCGCGACTTCTTCCGCGCGTAATTTACTGTAAATATCTCAGGTTTTAAGCGGCGTATCAAGATGAAACCTACGCCAGATTTTAAGTCAGACCTTTAGCAATACGACTGTAATACCGCATTAAATTCCATACAGTAGTTTTTGCGTGATGTGTTACAAACATAAAGACAGACAAAAAATAAAAAAATCGTTTCGGTTTCCATTGGCCCTATAAAGACACTTCATATCTCTTCTATCTTCTTAAATATCCCTATGTTTAGACATAGGCCAGTAATTATTTTATTATATGTATTGTTAGCCATGAAGTTGGTGTGTGTACGGGACTTAGATTACTTAAGGGACTCTATACCATGAGCTATGAACTTCAGTCGTCGTCCGACCACTGTAGCGTGCGATACGTTGTTGTGTACTACCTACCATTAATTAATACAGTTTGAGAACATTATTTGTCCATTTTCAATATAGCTTTTAGCTTAGATTATAGAATACTGACGCCATCGACGTTAGCCACGAGCGCGAAGTCCGCCTCGAAGGACCTGGGCGTGAACAGCTTGCACAGGAACGAGTGCAGCAGCCGCTGGTCGAACAGGTTGTCGATCTTGCCGCCGTAGATGCACTGCGATAGCAGAGTCACGAGGGCTTCCCACGGGACCTTCTCTGGAGGCAGGTTAGTGCGGCCCTGCACAAGTACACAGTAATAAATGTTATTAAAATCTTCATAATGGAAATATGCTTGCTCGTAGTTTCGCCAAATGCTCAACAGATGTAAAAGTTACACTATTTAAGGTATATTGCCAGTCCTTTTACACCTGCAATCTATGGGTCAGCTATACCCAGCCGGCAATCGACGCTCTTCACGTCCTATATAACAATATGTTTAGAATGCTGTTGAGACTACCAAAACATTGTAGTGCTTCGGGTATTGTTTGTAATATATTGGGTAAAACTAAACGCAGGCGTTTCCTGTTATCGCCGCCAGGCGTTTTGGGGTTCTCACATTGCTAGCGTGGATGGCGTCGCGTGTGGTCCGCCATTGCATTGTCCCGGGCGATATCGGTTTGATTTTAATACGCGGAGCGGTCTCGCGTCTTTTGCTTGTTGTTTAGTTTGAGTGATAATTGTGAATTTCCTGTTTGTTAAATAACTATTGAATTTGTGTTTGTGAAAAACTCTGTTATTGTGACTTTTTCTTGTGAGAGGTGAAACGTGGCTGGCTGTTCACATCTGGCTGTTCCCGAGTGAAACTACGGGAAGAAATCTATTTATTTGTCCTGGGGAATTGAGATCTCAAGGGTTAGGTAGGGTGATTAGGAATTCCCCCTTCCCGAAGACACTCAAGTTTGGATCCGAAGAGAAAGAAGATTTAATTTGGTAAGTGTTCAATTGTAGTTAATTTATAGGTTAGGTTATCATATAGGGCCCTGTAGCTCCCTTCATAAGCTACGGTGGTAGCAGACTGCGTATAGGTTAGGTTAGGTTAGTCGGACAGACGTAGTGCCGGGTCGAGGTTTTTACCGGTATTTTTTTTACCCGGTAATTTTTTTTCGGTACCGAACCCTCCCGCCATTTCGTTTGCCCGGATTCTCTGCGCACATCTTCTGGTAGCAGAGCGTAGTTTATCTACCCTCTATTTGTTCGTTTGTAAAAAATAATTAATTGTTTGTAAAAATTATTAGATTTTTCTTAGTTTGTTTGTATAAGAATATTTGTAACCTTTTTTTGTATTTGTTTGCGGTTTGTACCGTGCGTTCCGGGTTTGTGCCATTCTCATACCTACCGCGGTTCTTCGTGTAGTTGCTTGATTTTGTTGTTTTTTATTTACCTTTTTGTTATTTTTTGTTTGTGACTTGACGCGATGGCGAAGGCCTCCAATGCTAGGGCGACACTCGCCAACGAATTGAGATGGTTTGTGACGGCCGGAGGACTCCTGTCCCGGAAGGACAGGGAGGGCGCCATACTGCTAAGAGCGGATCACCTCCACTCACGATTGATTAGCGCGGAAGCGGCCATGGCGGCGCTTACCGAAGCCGATCTTACCCCGGAGGGCCTACGCAGGTCACATGGCGGACATGGACCAGATCCTGAGTCTGCACGATGATATCGCGGAGGCGGTGACCGCAATAAGGGCGAGACAGGCTGGCGGACCAGCCCCTCGCACACCTGTTAGACAGGAAGGACCAGCGGTTACTGGTCGGCTCCCCACCCTTCAGCTGTCCCACTTTGGGGGTAGGATGGAGGAGTGGGTAGCATATAAAAATATGTTTGAGTCCCTGGTCGTAGCACGACAGGATTTGTCGAAGGCCCAGAAGATGGCCTACCTCCTCTCCACTCTTGAGGATGAAGCGCGGTCGCTCATCCAGCACCTCCGGGTGGAGGACGACCAGTACGATACGGCTTGGGAGTTATTGAACTCCCGCTACCAAAACTTACGTTTGTTAGCGGATGCGCACGCCGCACAGTTGATGGCCCTGCCCAAGGTGGCCAACAGGGCACAGTTGCGCCTGCAGTTGCTCACGCCCGTTACAGTGGCCTGTAACGCGCTCCGCACACTGGGGCTGCCGGTGGACCAATGGTCCTTTTTGCTGGTGCACATTGTATTGGGCAAATTACCCAATGACATCCGCTCGCGATTTGAGCGCGAGAATGCGGAGCGGGATAGCACCACCCTACCAACATTCACTGACTTGGTGAAGTTTTTGGAGTTTGAGGCACGGGCTGCTGAGAATACCATGACGGACTCAGCGCCATCCAGAGCGCCTGAACGTAGGCCCTTGGAACCCTCATGGCGAGGGAAGCCCCCACAGGGACGGCAACCGCCACCGCGTGGAGCTGGTGCGCGGGTTGCACACACGGCAGCAGTCGCGAGGGACGCGGACTGCCTGCAATGTGGTCGGATGGGCCACAGCCTGCTGCAATGCAGGGACTGGCAGGGACTGCCAGTACAAGATCGGCGCCGCATGGCAAAGCGGCATGAACTTTGCTTTTATTGTTTGGGCGGTCACTATGCACGTGACTGTCCCAGTTCCATACCATGCAGTGCATGCCGTGGGCTGCACCACGCGATGCTCTGCATGAACCGGAACGGGGATGGCCCCCGGTTGTTGAGGCAGGGGTCCCCTATGGGCGGGGGCGCTCCTGCGCGAAGCCCTCCACCATCGGACGGAGGACGCGGCTTCGCTCGTCGCACCCCCCCTCGGGAGGGGGGTCGCGTACCGGCGCGGGTCTTGGCGGACCGGGACCACGCGCCCCAAGGTCATGGCCAGTATGTGGCTGGCCAGGCCCCGGATGGGGCCCCCATGGGCGGGGGCCCTAGATCGGACGTGAGAGTGGGGACACCCCCCTCCACGCGGGTTACCAATACCCAACACATGCAGCCGCAGCGGTTTTCTCCGCCGCTGCACGAGTACCCACGGCTGGAGTACCACCCGCCGTACCATATGTATGGCCGGGCCGCGGGTTATGCCCCCTCAGATGGGGATGTGCACTCGCCCGCCATATTATCCGGGTCAGTGGCGCGCCCCTGGTTTGGAGAGAGTGGGGAGCCCGTAACTAGCTTGCTCCCTTGCTGGGACAGAGCCGCGGACGGTTCTGCTCCCTACCGCGGTGGTCCGCGTATGGGGTCGTAGGGGGGAAGCCATTAATTTGAGAGCTCTGTTGGACTCAGGGGCTCAAAGCAGTTTGGTTACCACTCGAGTGGCACACCAGTTAGGTTTAGTCGTGGAAGACTCGCCTGTGCCACTTCTTGGAGTTGGTGGCATACAAGTGAAGTGTCTGACGGGCCAGACACTTGTCACCTTTTCTTCGCTGAAGTCCTCCACAATGAGGATCACGACTTCGGCTATGGTAATGGATACCATTGCGGGTTGGCACCCTCGACAGACATACCGCCGGGTGTGTTGTCTTTGGTTTCGGGTCTGGATTTGGCCGACCCCTTTGTCTTTCATCCCGGCCCAGTGGACTTGCTCCTGGGCTCGGACGTATTGGGTTGGATTTTGTTGGGTACACAGAAGGCTCTGGGTTCGTCTTCACTGATGGCAGTGTCTACGATTTTTGGTTTCGCCCTGATGGGCCCTGTGTTTGATAATAGCACCGTGGAGGAGCCACCGGTCGTCGCATCAGCGTCCTTGGCCAAGACCATGCAAAGGTTTTGGGAGGTGGAGGAGCCACCTATGAGTTCCAGGATGGATCCGGAACACGCTGAGTGCGAAGCCCTTTTTCGATCGACCACGGAGAGGTTGCCCTCCGGTCGGTTTGTAACTAGGTTACCTTTTGTTGCCTCTCGTCCTAGCCTAGGGCAAAGTAGGGCGCTTGCGGAGAAACGACTGCTGTCCATGGAGCGACGTATGCAGCGTGACCACGTACTTCGCGATAAATATATTGAATTTATGCGCGAGTACGAGGATTTGGGTCACATGTCTCCGGCTCGAGTTGATTGGAGCTCAACTGAGCATTATTTTTTGCCCCACCACGCGGTGGTGAAGGCCTCAACGGGCAAGTTGCGGACTGTCTTTGATGGGTCCGCACCCACTTCGAACGGAGTTTCGTTGAATCTATGTTTGCATTCAGGTCCCAAATTGCATAGGGACATAATTGACATCATCTTGAACTTTAGAAGACATCAAGTGGTTTTTGGCGCGGACATCCGGATGATGTTCCGCCAGACAGTCATACATCCTGAGGACAGGCGATTCCAGTTGATACTCTGGCGTGAGCGCCCTGAGGATCCTGTGACGGTGTATGAACTCAATACAAACACCTATGGTTTGAAATCTAGTCCCTATATCGCCATCAGATCATTGCTTGAATTGGCAGAGCGGGAACGGATCCGCTTTCCCCGTGGGGCTTCCGTGCTGTCACGTGACTTGTATGTTGATGACGTGTGCACCGGAGCCCAAAGTATTGAGGAGGCCCTCCTACTGCGGGATGAATTGATTGAAATATTGAAGACAGGTGGCTACGAGCTACGTAAGTGGTTGTCTAATGAGCCTAAAGTTCTAGAAGGGATCCCGGAGGATCACCAACAGAACCCTCACCTGTTTGAGGATGTGGATGATCCCAACAGGATAGCGGTGCTGGGCATGCAGTACCAGCCGCTAACCGATATTTTCACATTCCAAGTGGACTTGGAAATACCAAAGGTCTGGACTAAGAGAACGGTGTTGTCCGTAATAGCCCGTATGTTTGATCCAAGCGGTTGGATCAGTCCAGTGATATTCTCTGCAAAGTGTCTTCTTCAGAGACTTTGGACTTTGGGCGTCTCGTGGGACGAGCCGCTGTTTGGCTCTCCATTGGATGATTGGCTCGAGTTGTTTTCATCGATTAAGGAAGTCAATCGGATTGCCTTGCCTCGTCGAATATTGCCCCCCGGGAAATATCGAGCCAGCCTGCATGGCTTTTGTGACGCGTCGGAGCGAGGCTACGCCGCGTCAGTCTATATGCGGACAGTTGACGCCGATGGCCGGGTCAATGTCTCGCTTTTGTTAGGGAAGAGCAAGGTCGCCCCCATCAGGACTAGGCTGACTATTCCCAAGCTTGAGTTGAGTGGAGCTCACCTTCTCTCTAAATTGTTGCATCACGTTGCCAGTGAACTGGCGGCCACGGTCGAAATACGGGACATCTTCGCCTGGTCGGATAGCCAGGTCGCGCTTGCATGGTTGCGCGCGGCCCCACATACCTTGGAGGTTTTTGTTGGAAACAGGGTTTCCCAACTTCAAAATATTGGAATTGATATAACATGGAGACATGTGCCGGGAGAGCTTAACCCAGCGGACTGTGCTTCCCGAGGTTGTACGGCACCAGAATTGGTGTCACACCCGCTCTGGTGGGGTCCAGAGTGGCTGATGGGATCAGAAACATCTTGGCCTGTCTGTCAGACAGATGTTACTTCTTTGAGTTTGACTGGGCTCCGTGTACATGCTGTAGTCGCTGAGACGACGTCGGAGCCGGATTGGCTACTTGCTCGGTATAGCAGTTTGGATAAGCTTCTGGGTGTTACCAGTTGGATTAAGCGTTTCATACATAATTGTAGAAACCCACAGGCAAAGCGGTTGGAGCCGATTGCAGGTGCAGAAGAGCGCCGGAGCGCATTGTTGCATTGGGTCCGTGTCGTGCAGACCGGACGGTTTGAGTCAGAGCTTCGTATTTTGCGCGACGGACGCGCTAAGTTGAAGGGCGCGGTCGCTCGTTTGAACCCGTACATCGACTCGGATGGGCTTCTTCGGGTTGGAGGCAGGCTCCGGAAGGCGGATCTTCCATATGAGACTCGCCATCCTCTGTTGTTGCCCAAGGGCGGACCCTTGGTGCAGCTTTTGGTGTCTGATCGACACATTCGTAACGCCCATGCTGGGTGCAATGCTTTGTTGGCTATTTTGCAACGCGAGTTTTGGATTTTGTCTGCCCGAAGAGCAATCCGTAGCGTTCTGTTTCGATGTATTGCATGTTATAGGTTGAAGGCATCCACGATGCAACCACAGATGGGTGATTTGCCCGCTGATCGAATCCGACCTTCGAGACCGTTTGACGGCGTTGGAACCGATTTTGCCGGTCCCTTTTCGATCAAGGCTTCTCCCTTTCGTAATGCCCGTATTGTGAAGGGCTATTTGTGTGTATTTGTTTGTTTGGCCACCAAGGCTGTCCATTTGGAGGTGGTATCGGCTCTGACTACGGAGGCCTTCGTCGCCGCGTTGGATCGCTTTGTTTCGCGTCGAGGTCTACCTTCCCTTATTAGGTCTGACAATGGCACAAACTATAAAGGAACTGTAAATTATCTTAAGGATGTTTCTGTGTTTATTGATAAAAATTGTACTAGTTTAAGTCAAATTGCTGCCCAAAGGGGAATAACCTGGAAGTTTAGTCCCCCAAGTTGCCCCCATTGGGGAGGGATTTTTGAAGCGGCTGTGAAATCCGCAAAGACCCACCTCCGCCGCATTATCGGAGAAACGGCTCTAACTTTTGAAGAGCTGGCCACAGTGTTTTGTAAAGTTGAGGCGGTCCTCAACTCTCGTCCTCTCTGTCCGCTATCTCCAGATCCAAATGACTTGGAAGCTCTCACCCCTGGTCATTTTTTGGTGGGAGGGCCGTTGAATGCCCTGCCCGAATACCCGTGGAAGGATGAACGCGTATATCGGTTGTCGCGTTTTCAAATGTTGCAGCAAATGAGCCAGGACTTTTGGCGTCGCTGGTCGCTTGAATATTTGCATTTGCTGCAGCAAAGAGTGAAGTGGACAGACAGGACTGAGCCTCCCAGGGAGGGTGATTTAGTATTGTTAAAAGAGGCAAATTTGCCCTCATTGCTTTGGCGACGAGCTCGCATATTACGTTTGATTCTTGGCGGAGATGGCACTCCGCGTGTGGCTGAGGTGTTGGTCGACGGTTCGATTTTAAGGAGAGGTGTGACCTCTCTCGCCCGCCTTCCCGTAGAGTAAGCTAGCGGTCTGCTTCTCAGACCGGGACGGGGGGATGTTTGTAATATATTGGGTAAAACTAAACGCAGGCGTTTCCTGTTATCGCCGCCAGGCGTTTTGGGGTTCTCACATTGCTAGCGTGGATGGCGTCGCGTGTGGTCCGCCATTGCATTGTCCCGGGCGATATCGGTTTGATTTTAATACGCGGAGCGGTCTCGCGTCTTTTGCTTGTTGTTTAGTTTGAGTGATAATTGTGAATTTCCTGTTTGTTAAATAACTATTGAATTTGTGTTTGTGAAAAACTCTGTTATTGTGACTTTTTCTTGTGAGAGGTGAAACGTGGCTGGCTGTTCACATCTGGCTGTTCCCGAGTGAAACTACGGGAAGAAATCTATTTATTTGTCCTGGGGAATTGAGATCTCAAGGGTTAGGTAGGGTGATTAGGAATTTCCCTTCCCGAAGACACTCAAGTTTGGATCCGAAGAGAAAGAAGATTTAATTTGGTAAGTGTTCAATTGTAGTTAATTTATAGGTTAGGTTATCATATAGGGCCCTGTAGCTCCCTTCATAAGCTACGGTGGTAGCAGACTGCGTATAGGTTAGGTTAGGTTAGTCGGACAGACGTAGTGCCGGGTCGAGGTTTTTACCGGTATTTTTTTTACCCGGTAATTTTTTTTCGGTACCGAACCCTCCCGCCATTTCGTTTGCCCGGATTCTCTGCGCACAGGTATGTTTGCGGAAAGGCGCACTGATGATTTTCATGCAATCATCAAGAAAAGGGTCGCCTCGTTGATGCAACGTACTCAAGCAGCACCAACAGCATTCTAAATGTATTGTCGGTTAGAGTTGACTGTCCGATAATGAGGCCACTGGGTCGAAACTCATGTGTCTCGCAAGTTTTTTTTTTTTTTTTTTCTATTTATTGGGGTCAACAAACAGTATTACATTATGTATAAATCGGAAAATTATATAATAGTAGAATTAAATGTAAAACCAACACCGTTAACCACGACACCAAGTTTTGACTCAATGACTCATTAAAAACAATAATTTTTGAATAATAACAAAATACTTTTACTAACATAGGCTAAGAATTTTACTAACACATGTATGGATTCTGCTTATCTGAAAATAAAGATTATTATTATAATGATCCACCCCGTCGTCCATTGGTGAACCGCATGAAAAACCGTTCGTAAGTTTTTGAGCAACAGACAGACGCGGCGCGGGCGGGGGACTTTCTCTATAAAATGTAAGGATAACATTGAACCAATCAGCGCGCTAGGTGCGTTTCGTCTCATGTCATTTGACAATTTGACGGTTTCACGTCGTCAGATTGTAAATCAGTCTATTTTACAGTCTTCTCCTTAATCCTAGCAGCACAACTATATTTCGTTTTCAAGCAAATTGTTGTCAGGCAGAAATTGCTTACAGCGACAAGGTCGCGCAAAAGCGTATCTTATTCTCTTTTTAATTGTGTGCAAATAATGTGTGATTTAAGATGTGCATGAACGTTTACAAATTAATGTGATTAAATGAATAAGGAAATAAATGATTAAGTATGGTATTGTACCATGGCCGTGGCGTCGATCCAGGTGTCGAGGGTGTCGCAGGCCACGCGCAGGTCGGACTCGTTGAACTCGTAGTACTTGGCCCAGCCCAGCGGCACGTAGCGCAGCCGCTCTTGCACGATGCCTGCAATCAAACGTGTCAATTAATATTTAGATCATCATCGGCCTTTATTTATATCCATTTATGGATGTAGGCAAATGGAGGACCATTGACATATAGACATCCAGTCTGGGCCCGCGTATCGCCGGATATCATCGATCCATCTTGTCGGTAGCTTTTCTGTCGCAGTGTTGGGTTATAGGATTACATTATCCTACCAAATTTCACCTGATTTGGTCTAGTAGATTCGGAGCAAATTGGCTGTGACAGACAGACAGACGCACGAGTGATCCTATAAGGGTTCCGTTTTTGCCTTTCGAGGTACGGAATCCTAAAAAAAATATACAATAGAAGAATCCATACACTTAATAACTGCTTAAAAAAATACCAGAAAAGTAACGTTTACCATGGAACCAGGCGAGTAGGAAATACAGCCTTGCTCGTTCCGAAGGAGGTTTCATCATGCGCGCTGCCGGCACCTGGGGACAGATATAATTTTAATGATCGCTATCGCGTTTAAATATTCAACCTACGAGTGATGTGCAGACATCTATCAAATTCAAATGACAGTACCATTGACAGGACCACACTCGCCAGTGAGCGTAAAATTGATAACCCTCATTGTTTTTCCAAGTTATTATTGCCAGTTCATTTATTCTTTTAAAAGTTGGATGCGTTTGTCTCAGAGTAATATGAATGAAGTAACACAATACTATACTTTCACTGACTACACACTACTTATAATCTCAGAAACATGAACGTAGCAACACAACCGCACCGCACCATGGCAGAGCTATGAAGTTTGCACGTTATTTTTTTTATTTGGTTCGCAAACTGGTTGCTGTAAGGTACAAACAAAATAAACAAAGAGATAAGTAACAAACAACTGCAATAACCTATTATGAGCGAACACAGCAGATAGGTGGGGCGACAACAAGTGTAATTTATGTAACACTTTGCCGACGCGTACCGTTTCGAGACATAGACTGTTTTATCGACACTACTGTGACTAAAGTATAGCTACTGACTGTGGCGAAGGTCCTCAGCAGGTTGGCGCGGATGCCGGGCGGCGGCTCGAACACCAACACGCGGCCCGCGCGCAGCAGGTTCACCGGCAGCTTGGGGCTGATCTCCGTCGTGAGGAACAAGCGGAAGTTCGGGTGGGGCTGCAGCGAGTGCAGCTTCTTCTCCAGCTGCACCAGCCACACCGGCGCTAGATGCACGTTCTTTAGCATCACCCAACTAGAAAACACGTATGTCATCAATAAGGGTTATCGTTTTTACGATTACTAGTAGGCGCTACTGGCGAGTGAAGTTTGTCAGATAGTACAATACTGTCATCAATTGTCAAATTCAAATGACAGTATTGTACTGACAGACATCACTCGCAGTAGCGCTAACTAGTGAGCCGAAAAACGATAACCCTCATTAGTATACGTCAGGACCGTACGAGGCGGCGGCACTGGCAGGGACGCCATGTAAGACCGTAGCTTACTACGGTCCTTACGACGATACGAGCCTTAGCTCGTCGATATGATTATTATTCCTCAATGCGTTCAAAATTATATTATTATGTAGACATTGGGAAGATGTTAAGGTAGCGCTATTCATACTACACGAATGTCAACAAGGCACATCAAATACTTATAAGGCTTAAAAGCTATGATAGTATGGCAGGAACCAAAGCTACGGTTTGAAAGTAAGCTTGATGATATATTACGCAAGAACTCAATAGCGTTTTTATTATGTTGTTAGTAGTAAAAAAGAAGAAACAAAATTAATAAACCGACCGTCCAGATTTGCATGCAGAATTGATGGCTCGCTCGGCCTGGTTAAATCCTTCGGCTGAACCGATGGCGATGCTCGACAGCGGCTTGTTCAGGTCTGTAGCCATGTCGTCCACTCGACCTGGAAAGAATTTATATATTAGAGTTCTGTGATACAGGCTCCGTCTTTTACAGGTTTGTTTCCACCAATCAGAGGTATCACCACGAGATGAGAGGTATCATTAAGATTAATGAAGAGAGAAACACCTTATTGCACCATTTACAGAAAAGAACATACAAAGTAGTGACAAAATACATAAATGAGCGCAAAAGCGCGGGCTTATCGCAAATGAAAAATGTGGGGTGCAGTTATTACAGTGTATTTGTAATATTGTTACTGACCGCTGGCGTCGTAGCCGGGCACAGAGCAGAGCAGCGCCGGCGTGGTGGCGTTGAGCTGGTGCTCGGTGATGGAGGTGAGGTCCAGCTCCGTCTCCGCCTTGGACATGAAGCTGGCGCCCAGCACCGCCGTCACCAGCTGCGTGGTAATATTGTTACTGACCGCTGGCGTCGTAGCCGGGCACAGAGCAGAGCAGCGCCGGCGTGGTGGCGTTGAGCTGGTGCTCGGTGATGGAGGTGAGGTCCAGCTCCGTCTCCGCCTTGGACATGAAGCTGGCGCCCAGCACCGCCGTCACCAGCTGCGTGGTAATATTGTTACTGACCGCTGGCGTCGTAGCCGGGCACAGAGCAGAGCAGCGCCGGCGTGGTGGCGTTGAGCTGGTGCTCGGTGATGGAGGTGAGGTCCAGCTCCGTCTCCGCCTTGGACATGAAGCTGGCGCCCAGCACCGCCGTCACCAGCTGCGTGGTAATATTGTTACTGACCGCTGGCGTCGTAGCCGGGCACAGAGCAGAGCAGCGCCGGCGTGGTGGCGTTGAGCTGGTGCTCGGTGATGGAGGTGAGGTCCAGCTCCGTCTCCGCCTTGGACATGAAGCTGGCGCCCAGCACCGCCGTCACCAGCTGCGTGGTAATATTGTTACTGACCGCTGGCGTCGTAGCCGGGCACAGAGCAGAGCAGCGCCGGCGTGGTGGCGTTGAGCTGGTGCTCGGTGATGGAGGTGAGGTCCAGCTCCGTCTCCGCCTTGGACATGAAGCTGGCGCCCAGCACCGCCGTCACCAGCTGCGTGGTAATATTGTTACTGACCGCTGGCGTCGTAGCCGGGCACAGAGCAGAGCAGCGCCGGCGTGGTGGCGTTGAGCTGGTGCTCGGTGATGGAGGTGAGGTCCAGCTCCGTCTCCGCCTTGGACATGAAGCTGGCGCCCAGCACCGCCGTCACCAGCTGCGTGGTAATAGTGTTACTGACCGCTGGCGTCGTAACCGGGCACAGAGCAGAGCAGCGCCGGCGTGGTGGCGTTGAGCTGGTGCTCGGTGATGGAGGTGAGGTCCAGCTCCGTCTCCGCCTTGGACATGAAGCTGGCGCCCAGCACCGCCGTCACCAGCTGCGTGGTAATATTGTTACTGACCGCTGGCGTCGTAGCCGGGCACAGAGCAGAGCAGCGCCGGCGTGGTGGCGTTGAGCTGGTGCTCGGTGATGGAGGTGAGGTCCAGCTCCGTCTCCGCCTTGGACATGAAGCTGGCGCCCAGCACCGCCGTCACCAGCTGCGTGGTAATAGTGTTACTGACCGCTGGCGTCGTAACCGGGCACAGAGCAGAGCAGCGCCGGCGTGGTGGCGTTGAGCTGGTGCTCGGTGATGGAGGTGAGGTCCAGCTCCGTCTCCGCCTTGGACATGAAGCTGGCGCCCAGCACCGCCGTCACCAGCTGCGTGGCGGCCGCGATCACGCGGTCGGGACGGAACGCCTGCGAGGAAAATAAACATATAAGCATTCAGTAGAACACTTTTGGAAAACTCAATAGTCTCCATATAACAAGTAGGCATTTTGTCCGGTACACACATACACCACACACACAGTTCACCGATTTTCGCGGGAGGAAAACATACGGGAGTCGTTGTGATTGGATCAAATAATCGCGAATTTTAAAAATCTTAAACTAACGACTTCTCGCCATAATGCCAAAACATGTGATCAGATTGATTTTTTATATCGTTGGCGCGCGACTTCACCCCCGCATGCTTCCTCCATTCTAAATATACCTTGCCATATAACATTGTTTATTATTATTCAGCCGTTTAGATCCCACTGCTGAGCAAAGGCCTCCCTCTCCTTCCTCCCTGTATCCATATCTTGCAGCTCGTAATGCGGGGGAAAATCCAGGCCAAACGTAAACCCGGAAGAAAAAAAAAGAATTTTTGATTCTGAAGAAGAAGGTAATACCTGTATGAGCAGCAGCCGGTACATGGCCTCAGTGGGCGGCAGCGGCGGCGCGGCGGGCTCGCAGTCCCACAGCGTGGGCACGCACTGCTCGGGCGCCGCTTGCGACAGCCACGCGCTCAGCTCCGGCAGCTCCGCCGCCTTCTGCAGCAGCCGCCGGAACGCTGGCAGTCTGCACCAACACAAAATAACAGCGTTGAGTTAAAGCATATTTTTAACTTAGTAGTCGCTCAAATCTTTATAGAACGTTCTAGAACCTTTACAACGTCAACTAAACAAAATGTCATCAAAAAACAATACAAAAAGTCATCAAAAAAATCAAATCAAAGTGAGTTTCTTTATTTGTTACCTCTTGATAGCTGAACCAATCTTCCTGTATGTAATAAGAAGTACATACTAAGTAAGGACATAGGGTGCCTTTCAACCCGAAAGCACTGTTCCCGTGGAAAATTCACGCGGGCAAAAAGCTAGTAGCTTCATAAAAGTCTAGAATAAGATTCAGTATGTGTCTTATGTATGCAATACCTGGTAGCCAGCCTAGCAGCCGCATCATGTTGCTGCGGGCTCAGCTGGTCAGGTGGGCTGCGCGGCCGCCACGTAGCCGTCCTTGCCGGCCAGGAACACTGAGAAGGAGCGGTCCAGATTGTCTTCCGCGCCGATGCCCTTCAACTGGATGCGGCAGAGGAGCAGCGCGAAGGTGAGGCGGTCCGTGTGGAGCATACCGCGAGCTACGCGCTCGTATACCGCCTGAAGAAATTATTAAATATATAAATAATAAAATAAATATGTACGGACAAATCACACAGATTGAGTAAGCCCCTAACTCAACGATAGTATATCCAGAAATGGCCTGTGGTGTGGCCCTAGAATAGCACCAACCCATCTCTTCCCGTGGGTGTCGTAAGAGGCGACTAAGAGATCTAAAACACCGGAGGATGGGCAGCACCATCTTTCCGCGTACTGTGACATCACACTGCGATCGCCAACCCGCCTGCCAAGCGTGGCGATTACGGCAATACCATAATAAATATGGTTGATACACCCATAACACGGCCCCTAGTCCCCGGCGGCCCCGCTATCCTGGACTCTGGTAGCGGTCAACGGTAACGGCGGGGCAGGGGTGCTAAGAATCCCCGGAAGATGCCAGGCTATCAACCCCGACGACCCTTGGCCCTGGCAACTTATAACACGTATATAACAGAACAATATTACAGTTGACAATAGCAGCGTTTTACCTGAAATAAAACGCATATTAAATACTTACCTTATTCAAAGCTTAGTATTGAGATACGCGCTTCCGTTTCCTGTCAACTTTTACCAGTTTTCGTACTCTTTTTACCCCTTCTACTAGTACTTCCGGCTCGTCACCAGGTGGTGGCGCCCTCTGTGTTTAGCTTAGCGACAGAGCGCGCCATTTTGGCTCATTGCTTCGAAATACACCAGGCAGAATTAAAATGTAAGCTTTGAATAAGGTAAGTATTTAATATGCGTTTTATTTCAGGTAAAACGCTGCTATTAAATCCTTGACCGTTATTCAAAGCTTAGTATTGAGAGATGTTTGTTATCGCCTGGTGACGATGACGATGAGGAAGTACCTATTAGGATGCCAATGTGAATAAAACAATAAGATAAGAAAATCAGGGTTTATATTTGTACTAACAAATGTTTAGCAAATTTTAAACAATTTCATAATTATGATCGCTATAAATCAGTTTGATATGAATTATGAAAAAACATTCAATTATAAACTTTAATTTAAACAACAGGACTAAATAAATGAGCAACATGTGGTGATTGATTAGAAGGCATAACTTCTCGCCTGTAATATTTCTGAAATGTATTTTCAGAGCGCCAATTTCCGCGCGCTAAAATTTCTTCTACGGGGTAATTTTTTAATCCAGTTCTTCGACATTAAGCGTCACAAACAAATTAAAGGTTTTGGAAGCATTCCTTCTATTATTTAATAATAATATTGTTTTTTCTACCCAAAATACAGGATCAAGTTTATAATTGTCGTGATTGGACAATAGTTTCCAACCAGACTGCCGATAATCACTGCTATCGGTTTTAGAGCCAAATTGTGGCCAAAGTATAATATTGTTTTCAGATTTTGTATAATATTCCGGATCGACTCTGAGTAATGTCAGGTCATGTACACGGCGTCCTGAACATAACAGAAGTAATATTGCTGTATGTCTTACTGTCTGGAAAGTGTTATTTATATTTACTTCATAATCAGAAATAAAAGAAACAAGTTTGCTAACATCCCATATAGGAGGTTTTGTGACTTTAGGATTTTTAAGAGAAATAGATTTAAGAATATGTTTTACTAAAACATGTGAGCTCAAATGACTAGAACTTTCTGCATTACATAAGGTTGATACCACAGATTTATGTAAAAGAATTGTGCGGTATGACAAATTATGCAATAAATGTAAATCTGCTAGGAACTGAGCTAAATTACTACCAGTGGGGTTTACAGGATCTACATTATTAGTGTGCGCCCAATCGATCCACCGCTTCCAGGCAACCCTATAGGTCTTTTGCGTAGATGGTCTCCAAGAATTTTTCAACAAGTTGCGTTGCCTATCGGTCCACTTTTCTACTACCTCAGACCACCGCCACATTTCCATACTTCTAACGTTAGTTCCTCTACCTTCGGGGGTGAGAGACCTGTTGTCGTGTCCACTAGAACCCGGTGAAGGTTCCACAGTGTGAACGGGGCTTCTAGGGATCGAGCTTTGAGATCTGCTCGCCAGAATACTTTCTCCCAACGGGGAACTACTAACAGGAATATCCCTGTCGATTTGTTCAGGTGAGCTAGCACCTTGGGTATTAGAAATGGCGGTGGGAATATCCAGGCTAGAGGGTAATGCCAAGGGGTGCTGAATGCATCGTAAAACATCGCTTGAGGGTCCGTTTGATCGAGACTCACGTAATTGCTCACCACGTGGGCTTTGCTGGACGCAAACAGGTCTATCACAGGCATACCCCATTTGGCAAATACCTTTTCTGCACCTTCTGGTAGGAGATGCCATTCCGGTGGTAAACGATGCCTCGATAGATGGTCTGCGTGAGTGTTGTATTTGCCCGGTATGTAGTGGATTGTAAATGTTATTCGAGATTTGTCTAACAAGAGAAGAATTTGGTACACTATCTCTAGGAGTTGCGGCGACCTTGTCCCGCCTTCTTTTCTCAGATATGTTACAGCCGTTTTGTTGTCGCTCTGTATAAGAATACAACTGTGATTCATTAGGTGAGCATGATCTTGAAGTGCCCGTAATATCGCAAGCAATTCTTTTTGATTGCTGTGTAACTTTTTCTCCGCTTGAGACCACAACCCGGACAGGGTAAGATTGTTCAGTTGGGCCCCCAAGCAATGTCCGACGCGTCCGTTGTTAAAAACAGCGTTGGCGGAGGTTGATGCAATGGAGTTGAAAGATGACTGTGGTGAACCCACCAATTCATTTCGATCTGAACACTCTGTGGTAAAGGAAACTTGCGTATGGTATCGTCTGGCAATGAGTTTATGAATATTTGCAGTTGCCGATGGTTGAGTCGCCCTCGTGGCACAACAAAACTTGCAAAACTCATTAAGCCCACCAGTTTCTGTAGCTCTTTTACAGTTGCATGACCTTTTTTGCAACACCTAAATGACCTTGTTTACGATGTTGGTAACCTTTTCTGTGGGTAGACTTTTTGAATTTTGCCAAGGATTCCACAGTATTCCACAAAAAACTATGCTTTTATGAGGGACTATTACGGACTTTTTGACATTTATCTGCCATCCCAGAAATGTTAACAAGTCGAGTGTTTTTGTCACGTGACTTGTGAGAACCTCGATATTCTGGTGAACCAGTAGAAAATCGTCTAAATATACAGCAATTCTGATATTTTGTTCCCTTAATGTCTGGGCTACCCAATTCGTGAGAATAGAGAATGTTTTGGGTGCTGTGCTTAGACCGAAGGGCAGGCACGTCATTTCCAACAGTTCTCTGTTGTATATGAGCCGAAGGAACCGCCTGTGAGACTTTGAAATTTTGAGGTGAAAGTAAGCCTGTGAAAGGTCGATTTTGCATAGCCAGTCTTGTGGCTGTAGAAAATCGGGGATCCGATACATGTTTATTAAAATGGAATGTTTCGGTAATCACATATTCGTTTAGAGATTTCAAATTGAAAATGGGGCGTGCCGTCCCGTCGGATTTTGGGACAAGAAACATCGGGGAAATGTAACTTGGTGACAGTGGAACTTTCCTTAAAATCCCTTGCTCTATCATGTCGTTTATGATTTTTGTCATTTCGTTGGAAGCAGGAGTTTGAAAGGGGCACTTTTCTACATTTGGGTACACTAATGGTGGTTTCTGATAAAAGGGTATTCGATACCCCTGAATAATTTTTAATAGGAGCTGTGGAGCCCCCATTTGTTCCCACTGGTTGTGAAAAAGTGCTAACTGACCTGCCTGAAATGTCCTCGCGTCACCGCCGATACTGCTTCTTCGCCTCTTCTTTATAGGTAGCAGGAGATGCTGCTCGCTTACGGTGACCTCTCTGCTGTCTTCGTGCTGGCCTCGAGGCACGGGATTGAAATGACCCTCTTCTTGATGTGGACGGTTGGTCGTGATGCCAGTCCTCAGGTTGTTCTCGGTGAGAACAATGATGATTTCTGTAATCACCCCTCGAGGGTGTGTTTTTGCACTGCGAGTGTAATGGGCACGACCCGCACGGGTTTTGTTGAGCGCCACGGAATGGTGCTCCAGCTCTTTTTTGGCTCGTCCCCTGCGAGGGATGACACAGAGCTTTATTTTGAGCTGATTGTGTAGACAGATCAGCTTTAGTTGGATAAAATGATTTCCGAATACCGCCAGCTTTTTCCAGGGCAGACGTAAATAAATCCGCATTAAAAATATGTGTAGTAGACGGGGGTATCTTTTTCAAGGCAGTTTTAACCAGAGGGTCTCGAACTTTACTTAAGATGGCATCCCTGCGTATTTAAATTGTTTCGGCTCTGTGGCCACAAACTATTTGTAATAGATCTGTTGAGATTTTATGCAAGTCCCCCTTTAAGAAAAATTTGCTCGGTTTTCTCAGCCAAGTCATTCAAGTTTCCGTCCGTAGATTTTGCCCAAGCGATCAGTTCACGTATTCCGCTTTGTAACGCTTCTTTTTGTTTTAAGATACAAAAGGTTAATGCGGCATATGATTTTTCTTCATTTGAGACATGACGTAAGGAGTCATATTTTTGTACCTCCTCATTTGTCTCTAAATTTACATAACCAGGGGTATGGTTGTATAACTTCTGTGTCTCAGCATATCTAATATCTGACCAGGTCTTGTTACCCAGACGCTGAATATCATCTAGCTTTTTCAAAAGACTATCGGGAGTGTTTGGTATGGATGGCTCCTTTACTTTTGTCTCAATTTCAAAAACGAACTCGTTACTCACAGGAATATCACCAGATTCAACTTCGTCATAAAGTTCGCCGCTAACCCCTGAGTAAATAGAGACAGTATCCTGGCAAGGAGCCTCGATGTTGCTATTGATATTTGAAAAATGACTACGGATCTCATCTCCTTAAAAAAGTTGCTCCATCATTTGCTCAGATCGCCTTTTACGCTTTTCCTTAGGCTGGCGGCGCCGTTGTGTACGTTTCCGTTTAGGACCCGAAGACGAGCTAAAGCTCGAGCTGCTCGATGAGCTGTTGCTGCTGCTCCGTGGCCGACGCCTTTTCGTCGGACGACGTTCACTCGTTCCAGCGTTTTTATCGACATTTTTACTATTATCACTCATTCTGAAAGAACAGCGCTTATTAGCAAAATATATTTAAAAACAAAAACTGGTACCTTTGAAATATTTTTAAAACAAAATTCGAACGGAAAATCCGTTAAAAAATTCAAATATTAAACCGTAACATTTCAAATATTAGTATGAAAATTTTACCTTATAAATGTTTTGTGCTCACGAAATAAGCACAATAAATTTTAACGAAAATTATTTTCTATGGAAAATAATTTGAGGGTATAAAATGAATTTTGCTCACGTGTTGACGATGCGGGAAACAAAAAGCCAATGAGCCAAAATGGCGCGCTCTGTCGCTAAGCTAAACACAGAGGGCGCCACCACCTGGTGACGAGCCGGAAGTACTAGTAGAAGGGGTAAAAAGAGTACGAAAACTGGTAAAAGTTGACAGGAAACGGAAGCGCGTATCTCAATACTAAGCTTTTGAATAACGGTCAAGGATTTAATAAATGATTATCTTATCTTATCTTACGTGCACACTGCGGACCGACGAGAAGCTCGCTGAACTGGAGGAAGAATTGAGCAGGTTACGATGGGATATTGTAGGATTATGTGAAGTCCGAAGAGAGGGGAGGACAACATGATCCTCAAATCCGGAAACCTGCTCTATTTCCGGGAGGGCGACCAACTGTCCCAGGGTGATGTCGGGTTTATCGTCCACAGGTCCCTCGTCAACAACGTGGTCCAGTTCGAGAGTGTTTCGGCAAGGGTAGTGTACCTTGTACTCAGAATCACCAAACGGTATTCGTTGAAGGTTATACAAGTATACGCACCGCCCTCATATCGCTCCGACGACGAGGTAGAGACTATGTATGAGGATATTTCTAGAGCCCTACATAGCTTCCAGGCCCACTATACCGTTGTGATGGGGGACTTTAACGCGAAACTGGGCAAACGAAGCGATGATGAGCTGAGAGTGGGGAATTTTGGATATGGAAGGAGGAATGCACGTGGTCATCTGCTGGCCGGCTTTATGGAGAAGGAGGGCCTCTTTATGATGAACTCCTTCTTCAAAAGCCAAAACAGCGAAAGTGGACATGGTTGCATCCTAATGGCGTTACAAAAAATGAGATTGACTTCATCTTGTCGACGAAGAGGCACATATTCAATGATGTCTCTGTGATCAATGCCGTAAAAACAGGAAGCGATCACCGATTGGTAAGAGGCACATTGAATCTTAGAATAAAACTCGAAAGGTGTCGACTGATGAAGTCTACGCTCCGACCAGCGCCTATCCAGCTCCAAAACCCCGAGAGCTTTCAGTCGATTATAATGACAGGTTTGTGCAAATTGTCCAAACAGCTGGATCTAAGGCCTTCAAAACCCGCCGTTCAAAAGGAACCAAAAGATCTCGGACCTCACCAACAAACTCATGGAAGAAAGACGAAACTTTGGTTCTGCAGTCCTCTGACGATGCTGCTCAGTATCGACGTCTAAACAGACAGATCTCCAAGTCCCTAACTCGCGATTTACGCCAATTCAATACTGACCGTATTGAAGAGGCGATTAAGCGAAATAAGGGCTCAAAAGTGTTTGCAAGGGATCTGTCTGTTGGTAAAAGCCAACTGACCAAGCTGAAGACTGAGGATGGCAGAATCATTTCGTCGAAGCCGGAGCTGTTGGAAGAGGTTGAGAAGTTCTACGGACAATTATACACCAGCGTACTGGTCTTGGATCTGATCTGACAGGTGCGCTGTCAGTAATCTGGCCAAAGATCCAAGAGCCAGATTGACCCGACACTATACCGAAGATATCCCGGACGTCAGCCTATACGAGATTAGAATGGCTCTCAAACAGTTAAAAAACAATAAGGCACCGGGTGATGAAAGGATTATAGGCCTATCTCACTTCTGAGCCATGTCTACAAACTGTTTTCCAGAGTCATTACGAATCGTCTCGCTCGCAGGTTTGACGACTTCCAGCCTCCCGAACAAGCCGGTTTCCGAAAAGGCTTTAGTACCGTAGACCACTTACATACGCTGCGGCAGATTATACAGAAGACTGAGGAGTATAATCAGCCATTATGCTTGGCGTTTGTGGACTACGAGAAAGCCCTTCGATTCGATCGAGACCTGGGCTGTGCTACAGTCTCTCCAACGGTGCCAAATTGACTATCGATATATCGAAGCGCTGAAGTGTTTGTACGAAAACGCCACCATGTCGGTCCGTCTCCAGGATCAAGGCTCCAAACCTATCCAGTTGCAGCGAGGGGTGAGACAGGGAGACGTGATATCTCCGAAACTATTCACCGCCGCCCTGGAAGATGTTTTCAAGCTTCTGGACTGGAGCGGACTCGGTATCAATATCAACGGCGAGTACATCACTCACCTTCGATTCGCTGACGATATCGTAGTCATGGCTGAGACCTTGGAAGACCTAGGCACAATGCTCGATGGCCTCTGTAGAGCCTCTCAACAAGTGGGTCTAAAAATGAACATAGACAAGACGAAAATTATGTTTAATATCCGTGTCGCACCCACTCCTCTGAAGGTTGGAGACTCTACACTCGAAGTTGTTGACAATTATGTATACCTGGGACAAACAGTTCAGTTAGGTAAGTCCAACTTTGAGAAAGAGGTCAACCGTCGAATCCAACTCGGCTGGGCAGCGTTCGGGAAGCTTCGCGATATCTTCTCGTCCAAAATACCGCAGTGTCTCAAGACTAAGGTCTTTGACCAGTGTGTGTTGCCAGTAATGACATACGGAACAGAGACGTGGTCGCTTACTATGGGCCTCATAAGAAGGCTCAAGGTCACCCAAAGGGCGATGGAGCGCGCTATGCTCGGAGTTTCCCTGCGTGATCGAATCAGAAATGAGGAAATCCGTAGGAGAACTAAAGTAACCGACATAGCCCGCAAAATCGCGAAACTTAAGTGGCAGTGGGCGGGGCACATAGCTCGTAGAACAGATAGCCGTTGGGGCAGAAAAGTTCTCGAGTGGCGACCACGAACCGGAAAACGTAGTGTTGGCAGGCCTCCCACTCGGTGGACCGACGACCTGAAGGTCGCGGGATGCGCATGGATGCGGGCAGCGCAGGATCGTTGTGGAAATCCTTGGGGGAGGCCTTTGTCCAGCAGTGGACGTCTTTCGGCTGAGAGAGAGATATCCAGAACGAGATGGTTGGATGAACCTGGACGCGACGGATAGAGATTGGAGAGATAATGCACTGGATAGATAGGAATGGCAAACCAGAGGGGAGGCCTTTGCCCGGCAGTTGGACACTATAAGACACACTTAAAAAGTGCTATTTTTAAGCCAACTTAAAAAAAAAAAACTTTTGATTTTGACTATAGGCTATTAAAAAAATAATAAAGTTATGAGAACTGCGAATAGAATTTTTAGTTCTATCAAGAGGGACCAAATAACTGCATGCATCTAATCAACACAGTAAATATATGCGACAACATGCATCATTAATATGACAGGAGTAAGCTGAAACAGTCGACCTATTCTATTAGTATTGTAGATTGTATATGTAACGTATTCATTAGTATTGCGTCTTGTATCTAAAATGAAGATGATATCGACCATATCTCACCGTAAACAGCTCTTCAGTGATAGTCTTCAGCCTAGCAGTGTAGTCGGTGACGCCGTTCAGCAGCGGGCACACCAGTACCGAGCTAAATATGTCCAGGAACATCTTGAGCGAGTACTGGTACAGGAAGTGCACCTGGTTCAGCGACTCCATCGTGAAGTAGATGCTGCTGCACGCCTGCACATTTTTATAAGGCCCTTTTATTTTCTTAATTTTACAATGAAATATAAAATACTTAAGATTACTTTTGCTCTTTAGTTACGACCGTTTACCATAAAGTGACATTTATATTTTGCGTTACAGTTATTTAAACGAAAGACTAGGGACATAGAAGAATATAATGAAAATGTTACTCTAAGAAGGTGATACTTGAGACTGTCTCTCATCTTAGTAAGGAAAGTTCTGTTGAGTTTCCAAGTCGCCTTTTGCAACCTAAGCTAGTTTTATTCATCACATATCTTTATATTTAAATACATGAACACAGGAACTGTTATTTTTTACGGTCATACTAGTATAATTATAGTCTTCACACTTACTTGGGACAACGGCAAGTATTGCTGACTGACGGTTTCAATCTCGGCTATAACTTTGTCAGTTTCCTCCACCTACAAACAATTTTTAATTTTATTAATAAAAAAATATATACCTATATCATCATACGAGGCTAATTTAAAAATAGTTATACCTATTCTTTACTCACACATTTAAAATAACTTTTTTTTATCATATGACGGCAAGCGAGTAGATCACCTGACGGTAAGTGATCACCGCTGCCCATAGACAACTGCAACACTATGGATATACAAGAGAAGAACTTTTTGCATTTTTGAAGACATTATTACCTTTTGTCCAATATCGTCAGCCTCTTTCTTGAGGGTCTCGAGCGTGGCGATGACGGAGTCGTCGTCCAGGATCTTGCCCTTCGCGTCGTTGAGCGCTTGCAGTAAAGATTTCTCCAGTTGCCGCAGGCGGAGGTGGAATTCACCTACAATATGATTTAAAATTAATTTAGATATTTGATACTGTATTTGTAATCAAAGTGCTTAAAATACGGTGGAATATACATTTTTTTTTTTCCTTTTTCTTAACATACTTTAATATAATTAAATACGCTATTATTATTACGATCTAGCCTATTTACAGGCTAATGTGTAATTTTATATTGTCCTAGTTTTATAAAGTCCATAGAATTACGAATGTGTCCATCGGCACTTTTCTTACTGTCTCTATTAAGGGGAAGGCACTTTGATCGTGTGTCTTTTTATTTGCACTATTTTATCACTATCACTATTGATCTGTTTGTATTATCACTACACTAAATCTATCGGTTTAGTTCTTTTTAGTCTTCGCACTATGTCCGTGTTGTCGAGGAGCTGGATAGCCTCAACATTCACATGATGAAGCAGCCTGTGTTCATGTGCTTCTGCATATTTTTGTATTACGTCACGAACGTACTGCATGTTAAGGTCCCGGTGCAGGTTGTGATTTCTTACGTACCACGGCGCATTCACAATGGCTCGCAGCACTTTATTTTGAAAACGTTGAATGATGTCAATATTGCTCTTTTTGGTACAGCCCCACAGCTGTATGCCATAAGTCCATACTGGCATAAGGACTTGTTTGTATAAAAGTAATTTGTTGGGTACCGACAATGTAGACTGCCTACCGATAAGCCAGTACATTTTGTGAAATTTGAGATCTAGTTCCTGTCGTTTCTTCTTAACGTGAGCTTTTCCAGCGAAGCTTCGCGTCGAGCGTCATACCTAAGTACTTTGCTGTATTTCCGTACGGGATTTGATTTTCGTTGATATATATTGGATGATAATCTTCGCGCTTATTTGTAAAGTTAACGTGGATCGATTTTGATTCGTTAAGCTCTATACGCCATCTCTTTGTCCAGTCTTGAACTTTATTTACAGCCATTTGGATCTTTTCTGCCGCTTCTGCATGAGTGTTAGCAACTGCCATAATAGCTGTGTCGTCGGCAAAGGTTGCAATTGTATTGTTATCTACATTAGGAATATCAGAGGTGTATAATAAGTACAGGACCGGACCCAATACACTTCCCTGAGGTACTCCAGCATTAATTTCCTTCACTTCAGAATATGCATCTTCATGTCGTACTCTGAATGCTCTATCCGATATGTAGGATGTTAGTATATCGGTATAGTGTTTGGGAAGAATTCTTTTCAGTTTTATTACAAGGCCTTCATGCCATACTTTGTCGAAAGCTTGCGCTACATCTAGAAATACGGTAGAACAAACCTTTTTTTCTTCGAGACACTTTTCAATTATGTGTGTAATTCTATGTACTTGATCTATGGTTGAGTGCTTTTCCCTGAAGCCAAATTGATGTTCAGGTATTAGGTTTTTGGCTTCGATAACGGGCTTCAGCCTTTTCAGTAATAGTTTTTCAAATAATTTTGACATGACAGGCAACAACGAAATTGGCCTGTACGATGTTACTTCAGATGGTGGTTTTCCTGGTTTGGCAATCATAATTACTTCAGCTACTTTCCACAAATCAGGGACATACTTGAGTCTTAGAGCAGCATTAATTAGATTTGTTAGTTTAACTAACGCTTTACGCGGAAGATTATGTAAAATTTCTCCTGATATAAGATCAAATCCAGGAGATTTTCTAGGATTTATATTCTTTTTTATTTCACTAAGTACTTCCTTAGGAGTGACGAATTTAATATTTATATCTTCAACTGGCGAAGAGTCGTAGGGTTCATTAAAAGTTGACTCATTGGGTTGTTGAGATATATTTGGCTTAAAGATTCCCTCTAGGTGTTCAGCGAATAAAAATGCTTTTTCTTCATTGGTCACTGCCCATTTGCTAGGTCCAACCTTTATCGGAGGGATTTGTTCTGTCGATTGCTTCATGCACTTAGTAGCCTTCCAAAGAGAGTAATCTGTACTGCGACTATTGGTCAGTTTTTGAAGATAATTGCTTGTACGCTCGTCAATGTGATTTTGTATTCGTCTTTTAAGCTGTTTAGTGAGATTATTTAACTTTTTCTTATCTTCTGGACATCTAGTTTGGTGCCACTGATTTCTTTGTCTTCTTTTCTCAGTGATTAATTTTCTAATCTCTGTGGGATATGTGTTTGTGAATATCCTCTTTTTGATCTTAGGCGTATTGTTCCAAGCAGTACGTTGTATTAACTTAATAAATTTCTCTAAATCTAGGTTTAGTTGATCTGGGGTCTTTAAAGGTACTTTCAGTTCTACATGATTATCTAGCTCCAACCTAAAGCTCTCCCAGTCAGTGTACTTATTAACTAAAGTTAAGATAGGCTCCTTATATATAAGTTTCTCGCTTACTTCTAAATATATGGCTGAATGATCCGAGTTCATATCATAACTTTGATCAGTTCTCATGTAGTTTGAAGAAATATTTTTGTAAATGAAAAAGTCTATGAGGTCAGGGATTTTAAGAGGGTCCGTTGGCCAATATGTAGGAGATCTTGTAGATGCGACGTCACAGTTCAATTCTGTAATGGCACACATAAGTTCTCTTCCTTTTGTGTTCGTTAGACGAGAGCCCCAATGAGTATTTTTTGCATTAAAGTCTCCTCCTAGTATAAACCTATCACCAAGGGTTTTTAAAATATCCAAATATTCATTTTTGGGTATAGTATATCTGGGTGGGCAGTATATTGCTGCCACCGTTAGTGGATACTTCTTTGTATTTAATCGAATTGCTATGCATTGTACTTCTGGCATTTCATGTTTACAGTATTCTTGATGTGCAATATTTTCTTTAATGATGACAGCACTGCCGCCGTTGCCTTTATTATCCGGATGAAGTGCATGGTAAACATTATAGCCTTTAAATTTAATATGGGATTGTTTCGTAAAGTGTGTTTCTGATACTAGGCAAATATCAATATTTTCTATGTCTAGGACTACCTGCAATTCGTTTTTATGCTTAAGTAGTCCGTTGCTATTCCACGCCATAATCTTAAAGTTAGTCATCATTGTTAGTTTTTAAGGATAGCAGTTTTATTGCTATTTTCGAGTTTTTTCAACCTCTCATCGAACGATGTCATCAGTTTGATGATTTGGTCTAATTTACTTGTATTTGTTACTTCTGCGCCTTGAGAGCTTGTGAAATTTTTTGCGACAGCCTGTGCGTAGGAAACTTTTGAACTTACTGTTGCCCCAGGCTTGGTGTTTGATTTAGGCTCGCTAGTTGAGGTTAGTGGTACAACTATTCTTTTTTCATGAGAGCTTCCCGTTTTCTTGAAAGTTTTGTGTCTTATTTTCTGTATTTCTTTGGCTACTGTACAACCTCTGTAGTTAGCCGGATGTGCCTCTCCACAATGCACACATTTCGGTTTCTCTGAAGCAGGTTTTCTGCAGTCTTTTGTTAGATGCCTTCCTGTGCACTTTACACATCTCGGCTCCTTGGCACAGTAAGTTTGAGTGTGACCGTAAGCCTGGCACCTTTTGCATTGTGGAATAAGTTTAGGTGATTTCAAGGGTTGTATCTCTACTATACAACCTAAGATGGATTTGATTTTATATATTTTTTCAATGTCCTCTTTGTTATTAAAAGTTAACATAAACATATTAAGTGGTTCTTTTGTTTTCCAACTTAATTTGTTTACGGCATCTTCAATTAGAAGACCTTTAGATTTCAGATCCTCAATTATTCTACCTGGCTGACAGGTTGAAGACAACTTCTTTGCCATTACTCTGATTGGCCTTTCCTGCTTGTTTTCATAGGAATGCCATAGACAATTGTTTGCTGTTATTAGCTTTACTATAGCTTTATATGCCTCTTCGTTGCTGGCGTTTATTTTGACGCTATCACCATTCAAGATCTTTATTGCGAAGGTGCTAGTTGTCACTTCTCTTGACAAAAAATCATAGAAGTTTTGGTAGTTATCTACACCATCTACTATGATGGGTGGCGGTGTGGGGACTTTTTTCACCTTATCTGATTTAGGACTAGCCTCTTGTGGTGAGAGTGTGGGTGACATATTCAACTTCCTTTTCTTTCTGGACTTCGTTCTTATCCACTCTGTCTCTTTGGCTAGCTCTTCTTCGTCGGTACCATAGTCGTCATGCGGCGGAGGGACCTCTACGCTAGGAGCTGATGGGGCTGTATTTTTAGATTCAATAGCGCATTTAAGCTGCTGTTGAAGAATTTCGATTTGTCTCTTTAAGTCCTCAATCAGGTATTGCTGTTTCAAACGTTCTTCTCTTTCTTCTTTGAGACGGTCAAGAAGATACCGTTCCGTTTCGGTTTTAATTTCTATTTTCTTAGTTGGCGTATTCATTGTTAAGGCAAATGAGAGAGCGTCGCCTTAACAATATTAGTAATAAATGGTAAACATACCGAGCGTAGTGACGATCTAGGTCATTGCTGGTCGGCCACTCATGACGCGAACGATGACGGTATTTTGCTGCGTTAGCACTTTACACGGCACGCGCGGTCAGGTGTGACACAACTGATCTAATCGAACATTGAATGATCACCGGAATATACATTAAGAAACAAGTAATTTACTGATTTATGTATCTGACCTTGCAGCTTAAGCAAGTCCGAGCGCTTGGTGTCGATGTCGGGCCGCTCCGCCTTGAGCACGCGATGCAGACACTGCGACTGCAGCGACGACCGCGTCACCGTGAAGTTCACGAACGTCACGCGCGAGCACATGTCCGGGGGGAACTCCACGGTCGGGTCCCTAGTGAAAATTAAATTAAAAATTTAATAGGTGTTCATATTTGTCAGGCTACATACAACAGCTGTTTCCAGCGAGAAAATGTGAGATAGATAGATGTTATTTATTCCTTAGAATATAGGAAAACAGTGATAATCATTATAACCAAAATTTCACTGGCAGTCATAAGTCATATCACCAGTTTTAGTTCTCACTATCTCGTACTCGCATACCTGGTGCTGAGGAAGATGACGAAGGAGGGGCTGAGATCGATGTCCTGGTCCCCCAGCGTGATGAGCACGCGGCCGCCCGTGCGCCGCAGCTCCCGGTTCAGCACCGGGTTTAGGATTGGGTCGTAGTTCTCCACATCCTATGGGAATTTACAAAACAATGTTAAAGATGAGAAATATTAATTTCCAAATTACTCTGAAAAAGGCATATTCTTTGTATGTACACACAGAACCTAAGTGAAACAGTCGGTAATCTATGCCCGTATGGTGAAACCTAGATAAAATAACAAATTGAGGACACCAACCTGCACCAGCAAGGGATTGCCGAACCGCAGGGCCGACTCCAGGTTCTTCCTGAAAGAGTCGTCCAGGAAGGACGTCTTCGTGATCTTGCGCTCCTTGAACTCGCGCATGATGAACTCCGTGGCTTGGCCCGACGGGTCGATGATGAGTGGGTAGCGGTTGAAGCGCTGCAATCGATATTCATCAAAGTTACAATAATAATCGGGTAGTGACTACTATTATATCTTTTCGAGTGTGTTATTAGGTAACACTGGTGTCAGATTATTCTCAAGTCGCCTAAAAGCATCTGACATGACTTAATCTAAATACGGATGTTAAGTCATGACTGAGTGTGTCTCAAGCACAGAATAATTAATAGTACTAACGTACAGAACAGCCACTCACCGCGCGCACCCGTTTCAAATACCGCACCCCAACCCGCACTCCGTTGCAGAGATCACTGGAATTTGGCGCGTGTACAAACGTCGATTTGCGAGCGTTGTATGGAGTGTCTGGGGTGTTTCTCAAGTCTGGATGAAAATGACCGTAACGCATGCGGCAGCAAACGAAGCAATTTTCGGTTTTCGGAGTTGCCGAGACATGAACATCTAGGCGGAAGTAACTTTATGTTGCTGCAACTAGCGATAGTTACCCGGAGCATGATAGCGTTCTCCACACACAGCTCGTCAGTGGGCAGTGCGTTAGCTTGCCAGCGCAGACGCTCGTCGGGGTTGCTGAGGTACTCCGTGCGCGCGATGTCTGCGCGGTACTTTATGTTCGCAGCCGCGAGGTGAGCCGTCCAAGTTGAGAACAGGTTTTGACGGTACTGGAATATAAAAATTGTATAAGTAGTCATTCATTTACTTGAGTTACAATTAAAAATTATCCATTTAAAGCTCCGGTCTCACGATTGTATCGCACTACGGTGCTATATGCGTTGCGCAATATCGCCAGCTCCCCACGCGCTGCTGACGTCAATTGCCAAAAAAGAAGATACCATTCTCGACGTCTATGTATATATTACTCAAAGGTTACAAACTGACTGACTGACATAGTGATCTATCAACGCACAGCCCAAACCACTGGAAGGATCGGGCTGAAATTTGGCATGCAGGTGGATGTTGTGACGTAGGCATCCGCTAAGAAAGGATTAACGCGAGCGAAGCCGCGGGCAAAAGCTAGTTTTTCATAAGATTATGTGTCCAACACCGCATTCCTCGTACTGCACCGTTGTGCATTGCTAAGGAATCGCCCGTGTAAATTTTTGCATCGCGAGACCGCAGCCTAACGTTGATTTACTGAACATATACGCACATGCTGGTCGAAGTACCCTCCATAGGCGATGAAGGCAGCTGAGAGGAGTACGTCTCCGACGATGGTGCTCATCTGGGGAGCGGAACGTCTCAGAGCTGGACTCCCAGCGCTCGCGCTCGATCACCAAGCTCTTCAGTAAGGCTATTGAGCGGTCCACCTGGGTGAAAAAATTATAGATTCCATTATATTAATCTTACTTCTAATTACTTTGGACGTTTCTATATTTATTAGATCACACGTTACTGTCATTAGTCTTACTCTGAAGTGGCAAGTGTTTAAATGCTTAACTACGTCCTACGCTTATTAACTAAAACTAACTTGCAAACTAGATTGAGCAGATTTAGTTTGAAGTCGGAGGATCGCTCATTACTTCTAGGTCATATCAATTTTGGACTCTACAAACAGGTGAAACATGAACTGGATGGTAGGTGACAAATGATTGGTTTGACTTAGAAGGGGCATTTTACACTTAAAATATGAATAGAAAGTCTAAAAAAAAAAAAAATAAACAGTCATATTCACGTAAATCATTACCTTAGCCTGCACATTCTCCAAGTCAGTCTTGATAGCCTGCGCTTGACTGATGAGCTGCGCGTACTCCTCCTTGTAGGAGGCGATGGACTTCTCTAACTGCGCGATGAGCTCGCGCACCTCGTCGCCGGCCGTCACGTTATGCTGAGCTTGGTCTTCGAGGGCTTGCAGTTCATTGCGCAAGGGCTCTACGCGCTTCAACATGTCCGCGTACTCGATCTGAAAATTTATTTAGTACTAGCTTTTGCCCGCGGCTTCGCCCGCGTGAATTTCCCACGGGAACAGTGCTTTTTCCCGGGATAAAAAGTAGCCTATGTGCTATTCCAGGTCATTATCTACCTCTGTACCAAATTTCATCGAAATCCGTCCAGTAGATTTTGCGTGATTGAGTAACAAACATCCTCACAAACTCACAAATTCACAAACTCACATCCAAACTTTCGCATTTATAATATTAGTATGGATAGATAATAAATTGTTTAAAATACAATAGAGACAATTTATGTTCCGAAATTGGGGCGATTTTGACGAGTCACGGCGAGCTTCGCACTCGGCGTGCAAAAACAATACCAATAGTATTTATAGATAGTTTTTATGTTTCTTTTTATTAAATCCTGATAGATCCGCGATAGGTCGCATTCTACAGATTGAAAAATACCGAAACAAGTGCGCCACTTCACCTGTTCCTTTCTTTAAAAAAGAGACAGGCAATAACGGCGTTTATTTATGTTTGTTCAAAGTAAACTTACCTGTGCGATGGCCCATTTGACCATAGGTCCACAGGCCATACTGGCTCTGTTTACTTTCTCGAAGTTATAATCAGGGTTGCTCAGGTATCGCGTCTTCATCTTCTCGCGTACATCGTCACTGGCAAACACACAACTGATTAATAATAGCCCTATTTCTTACCCGCGTTATACTAACGTGCTTTTCGTGCAATGCCAATGATCCCAAATTAAATTTTGAATATAACCTTTCCGTGAAAATACTGTTTGGTGACATGCAGTATCCCTTGTATCCCTGGATTGAGCAATTGGACGTCACTTACCACACACAGCAAAAATAAAATACAAAAAGGCCATCCAATGCCTCTCACTGTTTGATAGAAAGACACATTAGATAGCAAAAATAAAATCAACAAAAATTAAAAAGGAAATAAAATACAACACAAAGCTTATTGTTTCACTGTTGATGGTGACTTAATTTATGTTTTGACGAATGTTATTTATTGGCAAATACATTCATGCGTCCGTGGTGAAAATAAATGGGAGAGCAGACTTCGTTATTTCACAAAACGAAATAGGAAAAATGTAACTTTGTGTAATGATATTGAATAAGTCTCGTTCGTAAACTCCCAAAATAAACGGACAAAATATTTATTAGTATGACTTGTTTCGTCTGCAATGAAATTGCGACAATCGAGTCACTTAGAATACCCACTGGAAAAGTTAAAATATAAATATCTATAACTCCGCCGTTTTAGTATTAGGTACATCGACGGGAAAATTCAAGTCATGTTCCTATAACTACACCGATTAATAAGCCATCACCATAATGCCAATTACCAAAGTTAGAACGTGCAAAGAAAATCGACCATCGTGCAATAAGCATGCTTCAAGCGTACTCACGCTTCTGATACGACAATCAAACGCCATGCGCTTCCACCAAAAAAAGGAGGGAAAATCGAGGTGGGGGGAGGGGTGAATCAGTGCTCACGTGATGTCCTCAGTGGAGAAGTTGGAGACGATGCTGTTGATGAAGTTTTCCCGCATGATGACGGCGCGGATGGCCTTCCAGTCCGTGGCGTTCTCCCCTAGCAGCAGGCAGATGGACTCCAGCGCAACCTTCACGATGGCCGGCGGGTTACCCATCGATCGCACCTCCACTAGGTGCTGCTTCTTAATTGACTTCACCGCTGTTTATTTTAAGTTCCAGTCGCGACGTCCCACACCAGCACGAAGCGTGAGCGAGAGAGTACAAAGGAGAGAAACAAAAAAGGCGTTTAGCGTCGTGTCTCATGCGGCTAGCATTATTGTACGATTAACATTGGAATTAGATCACTGTAAGACGGACCGAGACGTGTGTCGCTATGTTACGCTTTTTCTCTGATATATCCCCAATTAATATAATTTAATTGCTACAAAGTACAGCATAGAAGATGTAGGGTCCGAAATCTAAACTAATAGAAGTACTGAATTGAAGAAAAGCGAAGCAAAGCGAAGGACACAATAATCTACGGCCCATAGTATGATATTTAAAATGCCGATAGAAACACGGTAACTTTTACGACAAAGGTTAAAACGGTTGTTAATGTTCACGACGATGCTTAGTATGTTAGTCACGAGTTCTATTAGAGAGCCTTACATAGATGCCGTTTTACAATACACATACAGTGATCACAGCTTCTTTATAATATTAATAACAACAGTCACATGATGCAAGCGAGCTAAGATTATTATTTACATTTTTTTTAACAAGTTTTTTTTTTATTCTTTGTTCTCTTTCAATAGTCCAAAATGTGACTATTATATTTTTTAATATTAAACGTACAATCCATAGCAATACGGCTGAAAAACGAAAGTACTGCTAAGTAACGTAATACAATTCAATCAACATACATTCAATGCAAGAGTTTAGAATACAATATGTTTTTGCCAATAAATACAATAAAATACTTATTGCTATCTAAAATGCTCAACTATCTTAAACAGTAATTTTAAGACTTTGAAATAATATTTAAATAATATAATCAACGTTAGAATTAGGATAGCACGTTGCAATATTAGATACATTTTTCAAGTATTAAAAATTGCTTTTGCTTGCATTTATTGTCCAAAACGATTAAAAAACACATACTTTTAAATAAGGTAAAACAAAAATGTACGAAATACGTGGAAGTATCAAAAGTCGCGTAAAAAACTTACGTCGCGACGTGCTATCCATTACAAAAAAAGCCAAACTAACGTGATATTTTCAGTCTCGAAGTTAACGATAGTGGAAATAAAGTTGTCCTTCATGACGACGGACCGGATTCCCTTCCACGTGTCTCCCTTCTCTCCCAGCAGCGTGCAGATCGACTCCAGCGCCATCTTCACAACGGAGGGGGGGTTGGCCATCGAACGGACCTCCACCAGTTGCTGCTTCTTTATCGACCGCACCGCTGAATTGTATCTTCATTTTTACAGTCCGTCTCACGAAAGCACAGAATTAATATAAATACTACTACATAAAGATAGGAAGGCAATGTGGCCTACTCCGCATTTCTCCCCCGTTTGTTTGCGAATTGGGACGCTATGACTATGAAAACGCACACATTGACGAGTTATCGGATGTACAGTTTCATTAGTAGTAGTAGTAGGTATACAGGGTGACTTTTTATCCAGTGTTAAAATTTTTTCTAGGTATTAGGTATCATTAATACATTGAGTTTTTGAAAAAAACAGTATGTAAAATTGCAATTTAGAAATAATTTTCTTGAACAGAGAATCCTTTCAATATTGACACCCGAGTCAAACATACTAGACTAGGTACGTCGCGCGCATCACGTGCGCCGGCATCGGCACTGCGTGTCGTAGCGGGGTGGGAAAGGGGTGAACGGGGGGTCCTGGCCGCCCGCGCGACCCCTAGCCAGCGCAAACGCCTCCCTCGCTCGCCAGTCGTAAGCGAGCCAAGCTCCCGTGACGCACGCGCGCTCTTACGCAATCGCACACGCACGGCTCATTACGCGATCGACACAATGTACTCCCACCGTGAGTACTACGAAATGGTGCGGTGTTACATTTTGAGTGGTGAAAGGTTAAACGCAGCCCAGAGAATGTATGAGGTCGATAGTGTACCTCGAATTCGTCGCGCTATGGGCATACTAGAACCAGCAGTACCACACCAAAGAACTATTTTGCGAGCTATCCAAAGACTCCTAGATCATGGTCAATTTACTGCACCCAGTCACTCACAAGGAGGTGGCAGACCGGCCTTAGCTCTCGAGATTGAAGATGAAATCTTGGAGTTCTTTGAAGTTGATCCCAGGGCGAGTACGCGAGATGCAGCACGGCTTTTTTGCCTAAGCCAGTACTTAGTGTGGAAAGTGCTGAACAGAGTTGGACTGTATCCATACCACTTTCAGAAAGTACAGGCTTTATTGCCACCAGACGCCGCACGCCGTCGTACTTTATGCGAGTGGATACTTTCACACCCTGACGCCATTATTTTATGGACAGACGAGGCTATGTTTACCCGTGTTGGTGTCTACAATCAACACAACGAGCACTGGTGGTCGTATCAAAACGAACACAAAATCAAAGAACACCACCACCAACATCGTTTCAGTGTAAATGTGTGGGCCGGGATATTAGGCGACCAGATACTCGGGCCTTACTTCATTCAGGGACGGCTCACGGGCGGTACCTACCTAGACATGCTGCAGCAGGTGTTATATCGGACCTAATGGAGGAAGTGCCGCTCGCCCTTTTGAATCATAGAAACTTCTACTTCCAGCAGGACGGTGCACCACCTCATTATGCCCGTGATGTGAGGCAGTACTTAAACGAGATGTACCCAAATCGTTGGATCGGTCGTGGAGGTCCCGTGGAATGGCCACCTCGGTCACCAGACCTTACGCCCTTAGACTTTTATTTGTGGGGTGAAGTAAAAAGACTTGTTTATGTGGAGGAGGCCCAAAGCCTCGAGATGTTAAAAACACAAATAGTGAGTGCATTTGACACAGTGAAAAGGAACACTTTAGTGCTAAATAAGTTAAAAGGTAATTTAAGAAAAAGGGCCAGGGTGTGTTTAGAACAAGACGGTTTACATTTTGAACAAATTCTTCAATATTGTGACTGAAAGTGTACGTAGGTACCTACCTAACTACACGTAAGTTGATTATAGTGAACTTTTAATTAGTTGATTTTTAATTTTGTACATAAGTTGATTCAAATTTTTTAAATACGCCTTATTGCAAATGGTTTTTTTTTGTTTTTACTTTTATTTAATTATAATTTAATAAGTATCCAACTAGTAATTAAAAGCCTTTTGCAATTTGACGGTCCTAAGCCCGGAAAGTATGAAGGGAAAATTTGCAACTTATGTACTAAGCTGCTACGTCTGTTATCATCAATGAAAGGGGTCAATGCCCGCGAGTGGCGGGCCGATTGACAGCGCGCTATACTTACTGCGTCTGTGTGTACGGCGTGCGGTGTCAACTATCATAAACACTTTCGGGATAACTTTAGCATGCTTTATTTCGTTTTTTTTGTATGGAGAGGTACTTAACGAAAAAATACGGGTCTAATTATTTTTGAAAAGGAATCTAATATATAAATTTGAACACTGGATAAAAAGTCACCCTGTATATGACGCCCCGTTTCTATGAAGTGCCCTCCCTGTGACGAAAGTCTCAGACGCGGCGCTACAGTCAACGAATGTGTTGTTAAACTATCTGTCATTATTATTTCCACAAATATCCGCTAGACTTCTTTCGTGAGACGGACTTTATCTGGGCCGTTTTCGGCTGTATCTATCAAGGCTTCGCCTTAAAATAACTTATATACTTGTATGTTTAATATTATGCGTAGCGTTATCAGAAGGGGCTTAAGTATGCTTATCCTTTTGTATGTTTTTGTGTTGCATCTACTTTGTATGTAGTTTTGTGGGAAAACAATAACAGTTAATATATTAGTAAACAGTTATGTTTCTAAAATAAATCTAACTACAAAAACTTATGTCATATAACATAACATGTAAAAGGTTTTTGTACGACATGACAAGGATATAAAAATAACTCAAAAACATGAAACATATCATACAGCTTCTGACCAAAGTCGTTAAATAATTCGCCGTTCTGATTACGACTAACTTAGTTCCTAGTCCAACAAAATAAATATATTTTTAAAGGCATCTTTTTGTGACTTTGACATAAAGTAAAACTAACTACTAAAGTTAAGCAAATCGTCTGTGAATTTTTATACGATAAAACAAATATTCTACATGCGATGACACTTAGCTTCTACGAAGTATTGAAACTACTGAGTGATCGACGTGAAGTATGCTTCACAAAGGGATAATTCACGTCACGTCAAAATCTAACTACAATAAGTATGAAAATGAAAACCAAACCGTTTTGCGCCTCGATGACGGCTGGCTCCACCTGGGCCAAGTCAGCCATCACATCTCTGCGTTTGGCCTCGATCTCTTTCGTTTGTTTTTCCAGAGCAACCTATTTTCAAAATAAATGACACAGGTTTAAAAATACAAACATTGTCGAATTAAAAAAAAAAAAAACCAGTCATCTAAGTAACAGTATGAAACCTGAATCTCCTGGCTTTCGACTTTCTTTTTCTCGGCCTCCTGCTGGTCTTTCACCATTTGACGTAGTTTAGCATTGGCTGCTTCGTTCTTGGCTTGCAGTTCCTGGAATCATAAAATAAAGAGTTACTGTTGCGTTATATTAGCACATTCCTATACACAGGGTTATTTGTAATAAACTAATAACCTTAGCCTTGTTAAAAAACAATCAAGTACTCATACAAGGCTATGAACATCTTTTTGTACACTGGTTACCGACTCTGAAATCTCTCAAAAAAAAAATCATTATAGCTGTTCCATACATTTTGCAATACCTACTCGCCTAAAACGTATGGAACAGCTGATTTTTTGCACGCGGTGCAGCGTCTGGTGAACGTATACGTTTTAGGCGAGTAGGTATTGCAAAATGTATGGAACAGTTAATTTTTTTTTGAGATTTCAGAGTCGGTCCCATACAAAAAGATGTTCATATTTATGAGTACTTTCACTCCCTAGGAAGGTTATTAGTTTATTACAAATAACCCTGTATATTCCTATTCCCTAGTAACACGTTCTCTTTAGCCTTGTCTAAAAACTGCAGTTCTCATTGGATACATCACTTTATGAGGTGTTTTCATTTGAAAACAAAATGGTGAAAGGAATATTTATTCCTCTCACCAGTAGTAGTGTATTGAAAAGGGCAAGCGACTTTGCCCTTACTCACGTACATATACTTAGCTGTTTTCATTGCGTACAGCTTTAGCATTTCTCACAAAAAATCTAGGAACACCAGGTTAGTCACGCCAACCAGTACTATTTTGCCCTCGAGTGACCTCTCACCTGCGATTTGACAGCGAGACTCTTCTGCATCTCCTCGACCTGCTCCACGGTCTCGGCGATCTTGCCGAGCCCCACGTTGAGGTGCAGCTGCTGCTCCTCCAGGTCGGCTCGCTTCTCCGCGTACAGCTTCACCATTTGCTGGATGAAGTCTAGGTAGTGTCTGTGATGATATATTAGCCACATATTGGTCAAGATTTCAAGAAAAATTTAATATAATTTCGCTATTTTCGACTCGAAAAGAAGAATAAGTTATCTTATGTTCTATGCGACAAAGTATATTCTATTCAAATAATTTATTCAAAACGTCATTAGACCGAAGCAAAAACTTGACAGTTTGCTGAGCATTATGTTGCATTAGATAGATGTATGGCACAAAAATTAAAAACTTTCGTCCAGCAGTGAAAAATCATACCCAGGTGTACCTAGATAGTATAACAGTTTTCAAAGTACATAGCAACAAGTTGCTCCAAACACGAGACACAAAAAATCAAACGAGAACAATGGAATATGATTAGCTAAAACCCTACATACCTAGGCGTGATGGCCATGGTTCGGTTAGCGCGTTTAGCGCGGCGGGCGTTGGCGCGGTGCAGCGTCTGGTGAACGTAAACGCACGCGTTCACTACGGCCTCGCGGTGCGCCGGCCGCGGCGGGACTTCCCCACACGCCGCCGGGAATAATTCAGGGGGCACATAGTCCGCGCATTCTAGGTCCATGCGGCTCGTGAACTCTTTGCCCACCTGGGAAACATATCATCATTGGGCACTGGTCGTGGATGGATAAGGAGGATGGGCCATGCCATGACTCACCACACGGGCCCAATTCTAATGGGAAAAATATGTACGACTATTTTTCGCGTGTCTATTCCGATGTTTACAAGTCATCAATTGTGTCTATTCCGATGTTTACAAGTCATCAATTGAGTCTATTTCGATGTTTACAAGTCATCAACCGAAAAAAAAACCCGAAAGGATATTGGGGAGGAGTAACTTTTGTGATGAACGCGTATTATTACATTCAACCATTATACGAGTCAGATTTCAATCCAGAACTAAGATCCAGCTTCAATATTAAATTTTAGTAGGTAAATAATAGCCTAATTAGAATGCATTTGGCAATACCTGCTATGTATTATAGATTTTAAAGTCCGCCATTTGTACAAATTTTTAGTAAATCAAGTTTTTAAATGAATAATATTTAAAAGATAAATAAATACCTGGAAGAGAGCGCCATCGCTCCAGTCGCCGAACCAATTCAGCACACAACGATTGAACAACGCAGGGGAAGTCGCCGCGCGGTCCTTCAGGCCTTCAGATGAAGGGTTCATGGTGAATACTACGTGAAGGTTGCGCATCACTTGACCAGTGAACCTGAATGGGTGGGAAATATATTAAACCGTTTTCAAAAACTGTAAAATACCTACACCAGCACCTTTATAAAATGCTAAATAATGACATATTTATTTGATAGAAAATCCTAATATTTTAAGGTACAATTAGACTTACCATTTGTAAAGTTCGTCATTGGAATCCAGCATCAGTCCTTCTCTTTGTGCGCCCTCTTTGCATTGAGTCATGAGAGCAGCGAATTCATCTCCCTCGAATAAGCCGGGCACCTAGTAATAAATATTAAGATACAATATTAATTAGATGTCATTTCGAATAGACAGTCAAACAGAAAGATCCTGTATACAAATAATATTAATTGTGCCAATATTAGTTGTATTCCTATTTTAGCAGTTGTCGTAGGGATATAGGAGACAAAATACTGTCACTACAAAGCATTAGTGAAATTTGAGATCCGAAAATCAACTTATACCAAACATCCAACGAGAGCGAAGTCATAGGGGATAGCTAGTAATATATTGTTTACCTCTCCATTGGCAAGTAGCGTGTTCATCCGCTCGAGGAAGCCGCTGTCCAACACATTAGACTCGTCTAGGATGAAGGCCACCTTCTCATCACGACAGCCCGCGCGTCTCAATACTGAGCGCAGGTCTTCGTCGAAGTCCGCGCCCGTGTACTTGTTGTGCACCTACAAGACAGGTTTAATCAGTATTATTATTGTAATCAGCTTTGAAGACCTGATTTTGTTTGAGGAAAAATCTATATGCCGGAATATATGAACATTTACAGAAGTTTTCGCATCTAGAATGAGAATTCAAACACTAGGAACACGTCAAATTACCGTTAAAAGAAAGAAGTTGAGTAAATGCCTAATCTAACTTACTTACGGCAATAATCCGTGCTCCACCCCGCGCGGACCTGTACGTCACAGCCTGAGCTCTACTCGATGTTCCACCATGTTAACCAACCATAATACACAATGATACTAGATAGTGTATAATTTGATTTTAGTTTATGTACCACCTGAATTTCCACAAAATAACAAGCGTCACAATCTCCTCAAAAGGCCGTATCCATATGCGGAAAACACCGTCGACACTGGCACAAACCTTGATCTGGAAGATGCTTAAGCCGTTCATCCAGGCTACGAAGCGACTGAGCGTGGTCTTGCCGGCGCCGGACACTCCGATCAGCAGCAGATGGCCCTGCGGCTGCCGGAAGATACGGTCGATACGCAGAACATGGTCCAACACCTCGTCGAATAGTACCAGTGGAACGTCCAGTTCTTCTTCGTAGAACACCTGAGAAAAAAATCAATTATTCGGAAGTTAGAAGACAATTTTTTAAAGTTTTATTATAGTCATTGTACGTCCAATATGTTACCAACATATATTTTTTTCATAAGTATATGACCTCGAGTATCTATGTGACGCTAAGAAATTTCCTGTTCCCCAAAAATTTATTTCCTTGAAAATTTCCGAAAATTCTCAGAAATTTCTTGGGTTTTTAGGAAAATTTTCCGTTCTTGAGAATATTTCAGAGAAATTTCAAAGAAACTTTCCGCTGTTTCTTTGAAAATTTTGCGAACGGCACATTACTAGTCTTATCACAAGAATTTGATTTCACACATGGAAAAAAAATCTAATCCAACTATTACCTTGAGTCGGGCTTTCACGTATTCGCGCAGTTGATCCCTTTGGACAGGAATATAGTCCTTGCTCAACCAATTACTGTAGAGAATTGGCCTACCCAGAGCTTGTTCTCTGTTGATACCTGAAATTAAAACTTACATTTTATACGTCTTCAATTCACGGTGGTAACTATTGCGATAGATATAATCGGCTACTTATCGCTTCTTTTCTTTATTTCTAGATGGTATGGAAGAATATTTATTGCTTCATATTTGTAATAACAATGTAGTATTGTTTTACGTAAGAAGGTAATAATTTTCTTGTCTTTCAATGGGGTTTATAATAAACTTACCTGGGAAGAACATCATTGCGACGTTGTCAATGTTTTCGTCGGTCCACTGCCTTTCAGAGTCTTCTACCAGTCGGTCCTGGAAGAGACGCAGGGCTTCGTGCGCCCACAAACGTACTAGGCCTTCCACCGAAAGGTTGTCTAGCGGTCTGGAAAATACCAATTTATGTTGAAGGTTTTTGTATAGTCAAAAATCACGGAACAGACGATCTTGTGAAATACCAGCGGCTAATGTTACGCAGTAATTTTAAATGCGACTTAAACGTAAGTATTAGTATGAACAATAAAGGTTAAAAAAGTTACTAATACTCACCGAATAGCCTCGCATATACCGCGCACCCATCTGGTCATCTCTCTAGGAGAATACACGTAGTGCGGCTGCATATCTTGGGTGAACCGTTCTTGGGAAGCCAGGTACAGTTTGACCATGGCCTGGGTCAAGGGTTCTGCATAGCCTCGTAATGCGGGCTGCATGCGAAGCATGGCGCGAGTGAATGTGCCGTAGATCTGTTAGGGCAAAGATTATTTAATTAATAATACTGTAGGGGTATAGTACTTAAAATGCTTAGACTGCATATTTCTTATGTTCGTTCGGGTAGTCGCTCGCGCACCGTGCAAGTAAATAAACCTGTGTCTCGTTTAACGTTCCAGCATTTTATTTTAGTCCCGCCTGTCCGTCCCAGTAGTCAGTTAGCTAGAGTACAATAACTCTACAATACTACCTTTGTTTTTAATTAAATACTTTTGGCTTCGCGTGCGTGAATTTCACGTCACAGTCAACGGTGGAATGTCCAGTATATATCTAATTAGCTCTACTCGACGTTCCACCGTGCTAACTAGCCAGTCACAATTCTTTTTTTATTTTTTTTATTAAATATGGGTTTGCTCTTGACCACAATCTTGCCCGAGGACAGAGATGAGGTCTACGATGAAGCGAGCTTACCCAGAAGCAGCCTATTCACTCTGGTTTTGAAGAGAGTCAGGTTATATGTGCTCGGAAATTTATTCTCAAAACTGTACAAAAGCGAAACCCCTAATCCCTCAAAGACCGATCCACTCATAAATAACCACAGTGTAAGTTATAGAGAAACATTACCTGTTCCAGCGAGGTCTCGCCGGGGTAGTCGACGTAGATCACAGGTACATGCCGCAGTAGACGGTGTGATAGCGGCTTGCGGCCAGGGTCCGTGGGCGGGTTGCACGCGCCCACGAATTGGATGCGTTCCAGGTGGACCCACGAGTGGTCTGCGCAACAGATAACAAATAGATCAAAATTTTAAACCTCAATTGGTTATCTATAATTGTGATAGAGATTATAGCAGTAGCCGATAATAAGCTGAGATCATCAGAAAACATAATTTTTTCTCTGATATTAAAAAATGTTAACATACCACTGGCCCTGTAGAACCCTTTATGCTCGAGCAGCTGCCTCAAGAAGGAGATGACGCGTTGTGTTCCATACTGGTCCATGTCGGGCAAGTTGATCTCGTCGCAGAATAGCACCAACCATTTGCCCAGCTATAAAAATATATCAATCCATTGAAATTACGAGTCAAAATGCAAATCATACTAATATAATAAATGCAAAAATTTGTGATGAGTATTTTCACCGCACATAGCATTTTTGTATTTTGAATTTTTTAAATTTTGAATTAACGCATATGACATTGTAGTATATATATATTGTAGACATTGTAGTAAGTATGCTAGAAATAGCAAGACATGGCGAGCTAATTAACTTGTAACATCTTTTATTGTAACTATGTTTAACAAATAAACTATTGATTGATTGTATTTTTCTGTCGCAATAGTAACCTGTACAGGAGCCAGCACGACGCCATTGGGCGTCTTCCGGTACTCGCAGTAGTGGTCGAAGGTCTTGAGCAGCAGCTCCGGGGTGGTGGCCGACGAGAAGTTGAGCCCCACCACCTCCATATCCGGCAGCGCTCGCAGGGCAGAGAATAATGTCATGGTCTTGCCGGAACCGGGTGGGCCGCAGAGTACTGAGGATATAAATAAGTTATAAATATTACTTGTTTTTGACGTGTAACATCTAGCTCCTCGTTATTCGAAGTGTAAGTTTAAGTAAAGGGAATTACTAATGAAGGAGACGAAATTAAGTTTTAACTATGTGGGTATTGCCCAGACAGTTTTGTCGAAACCAGGCTCTGTAATTTAAAAAATGATTTTTACTAATTTTCGTATCATCTCCTCAGACGTTCCCTTGGGAAAGGTATGATGGGGCTTACATATCTCAAAAGATAAAAGCTCCCAAAAAAAGAGTAGGTAAGTTATTTGATTTGACCAATGAGCATGTGCAAGGTAGAAGTCAAATGTTACACTTACGTTAGTCTTATTCTTACGTTCCTTTTTTTTGTATAATACTAAAAAAGTTTTTAATTTTTTAATTGTCATTCAAGCCTTAAGCCTCTTTTTAATACAAAATAGTCTCGATTTCGGGGCGGCTTGGTGCCGCCACCTTGTGCGTCTCCACTTTCCACCTAGATTTATGATGACAGACAGACAGACGGTACCTAGCGGTTTGTGCTCCGCCAGCCAAGTGTAGAGCAGCGCCTCGTGACGCACGGTGTCGAGTGTGGGCACCACCACGTCGGGCGCCGCCACCTTGTGCGTCTCCACCTCGATCTGAGGTACCTTGGCCGACCAGGGCACCCACTCCCCGGTTATTGACACCTGGGGAAAATAACATAGATGAAACCCTCGACAACATAAGAAAATCAGGCAAGGCACAGGTTATAAAAAATCAACAATATTGAAAAGAATATCCAATTTGAATATGCTGAACGAAAATATATTGTACGTCGGAGAAGGCCGACCATTACTTTTACAGAAGTTTCCTTATTATCAGGAATGCCCAGTAAGGTACTGGGATCATATCAAATTAACTGTGATATATAAAAAAGTTAAATAATGGGATCTACCCTAGCCCACCCACGACAAGGGTCCGTGAGTTCCGTGACTCGCCCCGCACGGATCTGTATGTCATAGTCAGCTAGCTTTTCTCGACGTTCCACCATGCTAACTAACCAATCAGAATTTATCTTGTAGGCTGATTAACAGGTTGAGATACCTAGATGGCTTTGACATGTAAGGGTAAGTAAATAGATCAATAAATTACCTCGAAATCGATAATGTGCTGATTTGCTCCGCAGTTAGGCAGCGGCATGGTGCTGGCAGATCGTATGAAGTCGCCCAGTTCATTACGATCCTGAAAGCAATATAACAGTTAAAATGCAGATACAGTATCACGTATTTATATCTTACGGGGTAGTCAGCCATGAGTCATGAGACTCGAAGACCACGCTCAGCTGAATAGTGAGCTTATTAACAGCTAAGCAACTATACAAATTCAATATAATGTTGCTTTATTTATCGATACGTAAAAATAGTTTTGCGTCCTGGCTGACCTTGTTATAGTTGTCTAGTGAATTTTAAATATCGAAATGAAAGTTACCTTAAGTTTGGCGTCCCCAGCGAACGACCATAGTAAAGAATATACGAGCCACTTGGGCACGTAGGCCTCCAACTGGTCGCTCGTGACGGGGAAGTCGGGGTGCTGGCGGTTGTATCCTAGGATGTTCCTGCAACACATTTTTGAAATAAGTTTCTCCTTATTTATCATAAATGTTGAGCTAAATGTTTTACGACTGTGAGAGCACATTTGTTTGATTCAATTGATCATTCTATCAAAGCAAATAATCAAAGCATCCCATCCGCAGATGTTATTTGTGAAATTGCTCCATATTTTTTAATTTCTGCCATATTCAGATACCCTTGAGTGGGTATTTAAATATGGCAGAAATTAAGTACGTTGAAGAACTTACGTTTCAGAGCATTTATTTATTTATCAATTTTAACATTGCGAGACAACACTTAACGGATGTCTATGAGGGTATTTAAGGAATATTAAGCCAAGTTTACCTGACACCGCGATTCAACATTGAGTGCAGAGAAGACAAGGCTCTGTGTCTCGTGAAGTCCATAATGTGATCGAGCGACACAGCCCGCTCAAGACATTTCACCACCAATCCGTCGCCGAAGAACAGAGGCTGGAGGATCGCAGCCACGTCGCGTTGTGTCTAAGGAATCAAAAAATACATACAGATATTGTTTTAGGTCTTTATCCCTGACGGGGTAGACGGAGCCAGGGGTAGTGAGACTCGAAGCCACGCTTAGCTGATGAAAATAATTATTTGACTAGCGGCACCTAGCGATATGTTAGTCGCTATCTGGTGGTCTTCAAATAAAATGGGCGGTTTATAAACACTAAGGAATCAGGGTCGTTTGGCTTTACAACCCGTCAACAAGAGTTATAGTGACAACCCATTGAGCTAGAGAAAGTATCAGCCTATTAAAGAGCCAGCGGTGAAGAGAAGCGGTGGTGGCCGAGTGGTAAAGGCACCCGCCTGTGGCTGTAAAGGTCCCAGATTCGAATCCTGCCCGTGCTACATGAGTTTATATACCAATCTGACTCATGTACCTATGTTAGTTTTCATCGACCACCACTTGCTTCCGGTGAAGGAAAACATCGTGAGGAAACCTGCGCGCTCTGGTTAATGATTATCAGCGAGTGTGTGAAATGGAGAAGGCAATGGCAAACCACTCCATTAACATTGCCAAGAGAGTCGTTGTGTGTGTTTCATTCCATATAATGACCACGACCCTCAGTCATGAAGAAATACGACTAAAGAGAGAGATTAAAGAGCCATTTCGCAAAATTACCTTGGTCGCACAATTTAACGTTTTGCAAAGTGCGGATTTGTTCATTCGTTGAAAAAGATTTAGAGTGACTGAATTAATTCTCACTTGTAAGGCTGGCGAGAGAATGTTCTCGACGGCATTTTGATCGCCGCCCGCAGTCGGCGCGGCCATTACGATGCTGAACGAGTCTTCTTCGCCGTCTTCCAACGGGATGTTTCTCAGTCTACGACAGATAAATTAATATAAGTGTTAATCAGCAAATCTATACTTTTTAAAATCCTAATATCCTAATCCTAATTCCTAATAATATTATAAATGCGAAAGTTTGGATGTGAGTTTGTGAGTCTGTGAGGATGTTTGTTACTCAATAACGCAAAATCTACAAGACGGATTTCGATGAAATTTGGTATACGGGTAGAAAAATACCGGGAATAGCACATAGGGTACTTTTTATCCCGAAATTCCCACGGGAGCGAAGCCCCGGGGCATAGCTAGTTATTTCTAATTAACTAGCGTTTGCCCGCGGCTTCGCCCGCGAGAATTTATCACAGGAACAGTGCTTTCGCCCGGGATGAAGTGTACCCTATGACCTTCTCAGTACTTCTTGTTTCATACTGTGTGTATGCGAAATTTCAGGAAGATTGGTTCAGTAGATAAAGCGTTAATAGGTAACAAACAAAATTACTATCGCATTTATAATATTAGTTGGATAAGTGACATGTTAGTGCAATATTCAGCAAATGACCGTCCTCCAATCAGACCGATCACACATCAGACCCAAAAGTTCCCATAACCCAAATAGCATTGCCTCGCTGGATGACAGAGAAAAGCTTTAGATAATTCAGATTTAAAATTATATTTGTATCGCATTCAAAAGCAGCCAGCCAAAAAAAAGAACCAAACTTGGTAGAAGTCTTAGCGGGATTTTTTAAAAGTGAATTTTATAGCCGGTAAAAAAGTATCTTAAACATCGTAGTATCTTAAAGCCGGTAAATCCCTATACCGGCTATAAGAAACTATGATGTTTAGGTTTAACATTACCGCAAATAAGGATATCTTTACCTCATGAGATAGTTCTCGAAGATCATCTCCGTAGTGAGCACGTCCTGCGAGAACCACACCATGCCGCAACGCGACACGGTAGCTAGCGTCGCGTACTTCAGATCTTGCACCTGACAAAAGGCAAATATCATTAAAGCTACATGGGTTATTTTTGTAATTTACGACTGAATTCAGTACCATCAATTGACGAAACTGGTGGTTTACTTCTATGTAAGTTACTTATTTTCTGACTCTTGCTGTAGAATCCGAAACCTTGACTTGACTCTTGACTCTACTTATGAGCTCGGTAGACAAAATGAAGAACGAAACATTCGAAGTGATTTATGTAACGCTGTATTGTTGATACACCATATTACAAAGTAATAAAGTTTACAATAGGCGATTGTAAACTTCGGTGGTTCGTCGGTGTTAGAGCAAGATAAAAGATAAACAATCTCACCTCAAACATGACCCGCACGTTGGGCGGCAGGGACAGCCGCTCGCCGCCGTTGGGCAGCGTCAGCAGTTTGTTATCAACCATAATACAAAGGTAATAAGGTTTACAATCGCCCGTATCTCACCTCAAACATGACCCGCACGTTGGGCGGCAGAGACAGCCGCTCGCCGTTGGGCAGCGTCAGCAGTTTGTTGTCAACCATAATAAAAAGGTAATAAGGTTTACAATCGCCCGTATCTCACCTCAAACATGACCCGCACGTTGGGCGGCAGGGACAGCCGCTCGCCGTTGGGCAGAGTCAGCAGTTTGTTGTCGTCGAGCACTGAGTTTAAGTTCTCCACCCACTCGGGGTCCACGTCTCCATCAAAGATAATCCATTGGCGTTTGTTGATCTCGCCGCGGACGTTGTCGATTATTTTTCTGGACGAAAAGTACGACTCTTTAAAGTTGCTCTTGCTGAGGCTACATATTGGTCGAGAACTATTTAATTTGATTGCCATGTTAGACTCCAAAAGAAGAAAAAGCTCCTAACATAATCCTCCTGTTCATAAGCAATATCAAATGGCACAATAAAATGATATTACGCAAAGCTCGACGCGGTTGACAGGGTTGACAGCACCAATACATGTACTGAACAAACCACTCCATGATATTTTTTATGCTTTGAAACACTTGTCATTGTCAAAATACTCTGTTTACCCCTTACGCTAGTGCTGCCTACTGACGTCATAACATCGCATTAATATTGCCTAGTGGCACTGTCATAAAATATGCAGTCATCAATAAATTAATCAACACATTTAATCATAACACGTGTATAGCAAGATGTATTTTTTTCGTAAATATATATATATATATCACGCTACGAAATCATCGGGCCTTACCTCAGAATATGAGTAAAGAGACCGTCGGTCCATTCCCGAGTGTTGGGGTCCAGGACACCATACAGCGTTTCCTTGGACATCGCCTTCGGGTCGATCACGTGGGCCACCCCCTCCACGCCCTCGTATCTATTGAAAAAAAATTCACGTTAATTTTAGCTGCCCACATTATTTCTGTTGATTCGGTCTCGAAATCTTACTATAAATAATAAATATTATATTTTCAATGCGAAAGTTTGGATGTGAGTTTGTGAATTTGTGAGGATGTTTGTTAATAAAACACGCAAAATCTACTGGACGGATTTCGATGAAATTTGGTATACGGGTAGAAAAATACTATACATAGGGTATTTTTTATCCCGAAATTCCCACAGGAGCGAATCCCCGGGGCGCGGCTAGGCTAAAATAATGAACAGTGAAATACTTTGCCTTAATTACGAGTATTCTTGTATCACATAAAGCATAAAACTATTATAAAAAATATTCATATTAAATACAAAAAGTTATACCTTTCTAGGGCCTTGAGTAGTACGCGCCATGCGGTAGATTTACCGCTGCCGGACGGGCCCACCATCATGAGACCATGGTTCAGTTTGCAGATCTGGTACAGTTGGAGGACCTGCGCACACGCATAAATGATTCGTACAATCCTACTACGTTTGCTCACGAGGAAGAAACTTTCAAGCGTACTACCAATCAGTATTAAATCACGTTTAAATCTGTTAAGACGGTAACATATATTATTTTATAATACAAATAAAAATAGAATTTGGTTGTTAATATTACAATAGGAATTTTCTATATAGTTTAATAAGTGTCTACTTAGTTAAAAAAGTTACCAATGTCTTGCAAAGTAAATTTCGCTATCCCGACAAAAAAAAGTGAGTGGAACTGGCAAATAAATCTTTTACACTAACTATGATTATATGTATTTTTATACTTTTTTCATTACTTGAGTCAAAGGGTAAGATAAAAGAGTAGTAATAGTGTTACACATATAGCGTATTAGTCATTAGTGCATAAAAACAAAATGAAGAGAAAATGATCTGTGATAAAATTGTGTCCAAGTTACCACACAGAGAAGACAGGATCAGCTGAAAAGTAAACATGAAGACTCCACAAACAAATGACGAGAACTACAAAGTTAATGCTGCGGTCACATGTAACGATTTGCTGATTTGTGTAGAATAACTTTCATCAACCGTGACCGTAAAATAAGTAAATACAGAAAACGATTACAAAAAGCAAAGTAAATATCAAATCATGCTATCCTACTTCTGACTTGCAAACGACATGTGAATAAATACAAAAACTAAAGTAAAAATTAAACGAACAAGTTACGCAACTAAATTGCGTTACGTTTTGTGATAATTCTTGCAAACTATGTACCTAGTAGGTATGTAAAATTTTCTAAGATGTAACAAAACAATAGAATACCAACAACAACCATTACATGCAACCATAGAGTAGTGAACGCACACGACACAGTGAGAGCGACGTTGGCGAAGGACTCGGGGTCACTGACCTTCTCGATCCACGTGCTGTGCTGCGCGCGCGACGCCGCGCTGCGCCTCTACGTGCCGTTAGCGGGTTAGCATGGAAACGCATACGCATTCACACTCACGTACTACCGTATGGTAACGATAACGTACGCGTTTCGATCGCACTTGCTCGGAATTTTAAATTTTGACTGAAATTTGCTCGAATTTAGATAGGTAGATATTTGACGTATCACACACGTGAAAATTGACAAAAAGATAAAAACAATGTATAAATTATTCTTTTTTTTGCGAATGAGATACTCTGATGGAAGATGGTGTATTGTTAGGGACAATGTATAAATTATTCTTACAAAATAATGTATAAATTATTCTTTTTTTTGCGAATGAGATACTCTTATGGAAGATGGTGTATTGTTAGGGAATGTACTTTTAAACACAATTATTTTAAAGTTACGATAAAGTGCGATCAAAACACTAAAATGATAAAGCATTATGTTAATTGTTATGATAATATCGAATGATAAATTATAAGTCACTATGGTTTATTATAAAATAGATATTTATTATCTTAACATATTATGGTATTAACAGTATATCGTATCATATACCTTCACCTTTTTAATTAAATGACTAATGATTAGTGCTAACATCATCTGACTGTGCAGTTAAATGACTAAACGGATTTAGTTTAACTTGAACCACCGACTCGCATCTGGCTAGATAACTCAAATTTCGGTCATCAACATCGATAAATTAGAATTACAACTTTACAATATTCTGACAAATTGAAATGAAAATGATCTAGCTAGATGTTCGTCTGCCTTGCCAACTTTAAAGCAGTTGTTATTTCCTTGTCCAATCAAAATGATTAATCGACTCTTTAGTTGGGAACACCAGAAGATGACGTACCTTGTCCATCCATGTGGAGCCTTGCTCGTCGCCTTCGCCGCATACGAGGAACTCTTCGGCGCAAACGGCACGGATCTCGTTCTTTAACCCTGTAAGTTTTGAATACATTGGTACATCTTCTCTGAACTTTTACCCAACAAAAATCTTCAATTGTAAGATAAATTAAAAGTTTTTTTTTTTTTTTTAACTAGCCTGTTGGTGTTGTGTCCCACTGCTGGGCAAAGGCCTCCCCCTTTTTCTTCCACTCGTCTCTGTCCATTGCAAGTTCTGGCCACTCAGGTAAAAATTTGTCTATGTCGTCCCGCCATCTCCTTTTTGGTCTACCTCGTCCTCTGCGGCCGTCCGATAACCAGAAGGTAGCCAATCTCGCCCACCTTTCTGGCCGCATACGACAAGTCCCACTTCAAAATTAAAAGTTAAGCTAATATTTTTGATTGCTTACAGACGAGCGACAGTGTGTCTGCGACTCATGGCTAATGTCGATCGTCGTCAGTAGCCGACCGTCACATCGCATCGCTGAACATTTTGTCGCTCGTCTGTAAGCTCCCTTAAAGTTTCAAGTTCCTACCAATATTTGCTGTAAGAACAGGTAGAAGACTAGTCGGTAGCATCTTTTGATTATACACTCTATGAGTATAAAATATAACTCACCAGTCATTTCAGCGCGAGTGTAACCCACGTTGGGGAACACATCGTTGAGCAGCGAAAACAGTAGTGGGATATCCTCTGCCACTAGTTTTGGGACCATGGTCTCACAGACAGACTGAATCAGGATGTCTTGTTCGGGCAGAGATTCCGCAATGGATGCTTCGTCCGGCACTTCCGTTCCACGTTCGATCAAATTTTCCTACAAAAAAAAATTGCTCAAATCTCCCGATAAACTGAAAGAAGGTATTCGGAGCTGTTTCATTCGTAAGCTAATCAACTTACAGGAGTGCTAAATCTGAAATGCTATGGTTGGAAAAGAGAAAAATACATGAAAAACATGATCCAATAGCCATAATATAAAAAAAAAAATATTTCAATTTGCCTGACTAATCAATGAGGTGGAAGTTTCTCCATTCGAGCAACACCTATTTACTTAAGCTTATTTACACAGTATTTTTGTTTGAATTTTTTTCATAGTTTCGGATATCTATCAAGAAAAATATTTAATTAACACAATCAACTTGAGTACCTACTCTTTTTTTTTAAGTCGGTTGATTAACAACGAACGAGTTACCTTGATTTTCTGTATGCGGTCCCGCTTGACGTTACCAGCCGATACGAGCACAGATTTGAGCGCTCGGAGACCGAAGTCGTAGTGGGACTGGTTGGACAGTTGTTCGTCGCATAATCTGTAGGAAAATAAAAATCATCTGCTCAAAATTTTATATTACTTTATTGTTGAACTGATAAGAGGCCGGTTAGTTTATGTTTATGATGAAGGATTATAGACAAACACGACCTAAAATGTAACGATTCTGTAAATGGCAATCATTCTCCCTTGCTTAATAATAAGACCATAGACACTACACCTCTCTACCTCTCAAGTGCACAATAAACAATCTGAATCACATGGAATAATTTCTTAAAGTCGATAAGATGATAAATAAAATGTTAATGTATTTTCAACAGTTCCATTGATGGATCACTACAGATACTAACTTGAAGAAGGGCACAATCTTGCAGGCCAGCTTCTCAGCAGTCCGGAACCCTTGGCTGAACAGCATCACCTCGGCGATGAGCTGCCGGTCAGGGCTCGTCATCGCGAGGCTTCGGAACTGCTTCTTGAGGTTATCGGGCAGGTTAGGTTTGATAGACCACAACAGCAAAGAATACTAACTTGAAGAAGGGTACAATCTTGCAGGCCAGCTTCTCAGCAGTCCGGAACCCTTGGCTGAACAGCATCACCTCGGCGATGAGCTGGCGGTCAGGGCTCGTCATGGCGAGGCTTCAGAACAACTTCTTGAGGTTGTTTGGCAGGTTGGGTTTGATGGATCACTACAGATACTGCTTCGGAACAACTTCTTGAGGTTGTTTGGCAGGTTGGGTTTGATCGATCACTACAGATACTAACTTGAAGAAGGGTACAATCTTGCAGGCCAGCTTCTCAGCAGTCCGGAACCCTTGGCTGAACAGCATCACCTCGGCGATGAGCTGACGGTCAGGGCTCGTCATGGCGAGGCTTCGGAACAGCTTCTTAAGGTTGTCGGGTAGGTTGGAGCGGCCAGCGTAGCCGGGGTTCATGGTTATGAAGATTGCCATGTCTTGCGACACGCGGACCTGCTTGCCCACTAATTCCACGGTGATGGATTTACCTAAGAAAAAAAAAAACAATTTATGTATCTGCATCCATCAAGAAACAAAGAGAAATAGGGTTTGTTAGCAAGCAGGGTAATTTATTACTATAAGCTGGAAACGACAAGGAAGCACCTGACAGGTGATCGGTCCATTTCGGTATCAAGCAGAGCAATAAAAGCAGGCCTAAAATAGAAAAAGTATCGCAGCAGTTACACAGCTGTCAAATACAACATGTCAGATTTCAGCAGTGTAGTACGATTTTATAGTTCATAATCTAACATCGCACAGAATACAGTGAAGTTTGTAGTAACTTACTGGTGTTACTATTGTCTCCCTCCTGGTGGCTCTTTAGCGCCTCCTGGATGGTCTGCACCTGTTGCGACACGGCCGACAACATGCGTTCTTCCAGACGATTGAACTCGTCGAAGCAACCCCACGCGCCCACCTAAAATCAAGAGGACATGAAAACCGTATAGTTTTATAGGTATTACTTGGAGAATACTCCAATGTTTAATATGATTTTCCAAACAGAGATTTCAGCGCAAACTGGTTAATCATTGCTTTAAATTAGTGACGGAAAGTTATTGATCAAATCATCTCGAACATCACTAATAAAACTTAATACTGGACTCGCACTATTTAATCCCCAACTATACCATTTCGACTCGACATAAGAACCAAATAGACATAGAGACATTCTTGATAGAATATAAACCAAAGCGGACATTACCAAACGAGCACGATCTACGAGAAATAGAAACCAGAAACCACTAACCTGACAAAGACCAACAAAGATGCGGCCCATGGCCTGGAAGTCGAAGGTCTCGTCGCAGTTGAACACCAGCACGAAACGGCCCAACTGGTTGCCCAGGGCTTTCACGGACTCCGTTTTACCCGTACCAGCGGGACCTACACAATTTTAATTTGTAGTTGGAACTAGAAAATGAAATATTAATAAATATAGTAATAAATAATAAATAATGTGTAGCGGGAGCAAGATGTGATACTCAACCGCCACAAAGGGAAGATCTTCCTGCCAGGCTGGGCGTTATTAGCCTGGGGAACCGCTCCAACAGTGTCAAATCGAAGGTTGTATTTGTGCATCTAATCTTGCGAATATCAACACCGCGTTTCAGTCAGTAATAGCGCTATCTGTATTGAGGATTAGGGACTATACATCTTATGGCGTCGTACTTGTGAAGCGGTAGATGTCGTCACAAATTCATTGAACGTTAACCTTTGGTCTGTGTTCGTATAGGATCCTGACATACTTCGTCACATGATCCTAATCATTACAACACACGTCAAATTTTACGATTTTACTCTGTAAACATAGCGCGTTAAGGTTCAAAACTCTATGAAAATTAATGTTACCGAAAGGAGATCCTCCGAGCCTGGCCTCCAGCGCCTGCGTCATGGTGAGATAGCAGCGGTCCGTCAGCGGCGTCTGTACTAGCCGGTCCTGTACGCCCAGGTACTCGAACCCGTATAGGAACTTGGCGTTGGCCATGTGGATTGTAAGCTGCTGCAATACCTGCACAAAAATTATTTTTGTGTTATTTATTTGTAATATGGTCATGCCAAAGAGTAAAGGCTTCGGTTTTAGACGTGTCGTATGATCAAAGCAGTCTTGTAGATTCTGACACCAAATTACTGAGAGTTGTTTTGAGTTATAGCAAGCGTGTTTAAGTTTTATAAAGCGATGCAAACTGAAGCGGTTCTTTTACGCAAAAAAGCTATATGCTTCATGTTCATGTAGCTAAAATAGGCTTCACTTTCATACAGCTGAACTTACATCATTATTCCTGGGATCAAAGTAAAATCTCATCTCACAGAGCCACTCGAAGGAGCGTGGGCTGTTCACATCCGAAGCGATCAGACGACGGGTCACTGTACGCTTGTGGACGAACTCGTTGATCTGAGGACGTTACGGAAATAGTAATAACAATGGAAATAGTAATAACAATTGAAATAGTAATAACAAACCCAAAAAATAAATGTCATTTTCTTAATCACCATCCCCGAAAACCCCAAAAACGATTATTGGATATCGTTTTTTGAAAAGAAAAAAAAAGGCTGAAAAAGAAGGAGAATCCACGGAAACCTCGAAAAGGATACCCATCATAATTGTCGGCCATCTTGGATCCAACAATGTAATTTTCGTAAACTGCACGTAGTATCTGCGCGGCCAGCACTACATACCAGATGCTCGAGCTTCCTCCTCCGCAGCGGCGGCTGCTCCTGCAGCACGGAGTCAGCCAGGATGTTGAGCATGTTCTCCACGTGCGCCAGTACACGCCGCAGCCCCTCCCCGCCGCCGCTCGCCAGCGCCGCCTCTACGTCCTCCGACCACAAAATCTGTGCGGCGAGCACTACGATTTGTGCCTGAAAATACACATCAGTTGACATTTCTGTTCAGAGCTTAAGGGCTTGTACTACTGAGCTAGGGAGCTAATAATTGCTTATTATGAGCAAATTTATGGTAAACTATCTTTTATCCGCTTCGCCCGCGTGAATTTCCCACGGGATCAATGTTATTTCCCGGGATGAAAGGTACTCTATGTCCTTCTCAGTACTTCTAACTATGTGAATGCGAAATTTCAGCAAGATTGGTTCAGTGGATAACGCGTGAATCGCAAACAAATAAATAAACTAACTCGCTTTCGCATTTATTTTTATTTATTTAGCCAAAAACAAAAAACAATACAATATGATAGATACGCTATGGCGCCTAAAACCATGTCATGGTTTGTCTAGGCGTTGCACATTCGACTTATCTAATAAAAATAAACCTTAAAAAGACTGGTCGGTTGTATTACCCCATCTGTGCGGAAACAATTTAAAATAATAGTTAGGATTTATGCTACTCACAGGCCTAGGCCTGTGGTGTGGCCTAGGCCTGTGGTGTGGCCTAGGCCTGTGGTGTGGCCTAGGCCTGTGGTGTGGCCTTAGAATAGCACCAACCCATCTCTTCCCGTGGGTGTCGTAAGAGGCGACTAAGGGATCTAAAACACCGGAGGATGGGCAGCAGCATCTTTCCGCGTACTATGACATCACACTGCGATCGCCAACCCGCCTGCCAAGCGTGGCGATTACGGCAAAACCCCCCTATGGTTGATACACCCACAACACGGCCCCTAGTCCCCGGCGGCCCCGCTATCCCGGACTCTGGTAGCGGTCACGGTAACGGCGGGGCAGGGGGTGCTAAGAATCCCCGGCAGATGCCAGGCTACCAACCCCGACGACCCTTGGCCCTGGCAACTTACAACACGTGCACACTGCGGACCGACGAGAAACTCGCTGAACTGGAGGAAGAATTGAGCAGGTTACGATGGGATATTGTAGGATTATGTGAAGTCCGAAGAGAGGGGGAGGACACCATGATCCTCAAATCCGGAAACCTGCTCTATTTCCGGGAGGGCGACCAACTGTCCCAGGGTGGTGTCGGGTTTATCGTCCACAGGTCCCTCGTCAACAACGTGGTCCATTTCGAGAGTGTTTCGGCGAGGGTAGCGTACCTTGTACTCAGAATTACCAAACGGTATTCGTTGAAGGTAATATAAGTATACGCACCGCCCTCATATCGCTCCGACGACGAGGTAGAGACTATGTATGAGGATATTTCTAGAGCCATACATAGCTCCCAGGCCCACTATACCGTTGTGATGGGGGACTTTAACGCGAAACTAGGCAAACGAAGCGATGATGAGCTGAGAGTGGGGAATTTTGGATATGGAACGAGGAATGCACGTGGTCATCTGCTGGCCGGCTTTATGGAGAAGGAGGGCCTCTTTATGATGAACTCCTTCTTCAAAAAGCCAAAACAGCGAAAGTGGACATGGTTGCATCCTAATGGCGTTACAAAAAATGAGATTGACTTCATCTTGTCGACGAAGAGGCACATATTCAATGATGTCTCTGTGATCAATGCCGTAAAAACAGGAAGCGATCACCGATTGGTAAGAGGCATATTGAATCTTAGAATAAAACTCGAAAGGTGTCGACTGATGAAGTCTACGCTCCGACCAGCGCCTATCCAGCTCCAAAACCCCGAGAGCTTTCAGCTCGAGTTGCAGAATCGCTTCGAATGCCTGGGAGACTGCGAAAATCTGGACGATTATAATGACAGGTTTGTGCAAATTGTTCAAACAGCTGGGTCTAAGGCCTTCAAAACCCGCTGTTCAAAAGGAACCAAAAAGATCTCGGACCTCACCAACAAACTCATGGAAGAAAGACGAAACTTGGTTCTGCAGTCCTCTGACGATGTTGCTCAGTATCGACGTCTAAACAGACAGATCTCCAAGTCCCTAACGCGCGATTTACGCCAATTCAATACTGACCGTATTGAAGAGGCGATTAAGCGAAATAAGGGCTCAAAAGTGTTTGCAAGGGATCTGTCTGTTGGTCAAAGCCAACTGACCAAGCTGAAGACTGAGGATGGCAGAATCATTTCGTCGAAGCCAGAGCTGTTGGAAGAGGTTGAGAAGTTCTACGGACAATTATACACCAGCGTACGCGCACCTGTCAGTAATCTGGCCAAAGATCCAAGAGCCAGATTGACCCGACACTACACCGAAGATATCCCGGACGTCAGCCTATACGAGATTAGAATGGCTCTCAAACAGTTAAAAAACAATAAGGCACCGGGTGATGATGGAATCACGGCTGAGCTTCTGAAAGCAGGTGGAACACCGGTATTAAAAGCTCTTCAGAAGCTATTCGATTCCGTCATACTCGAGGGACAAACGCCTACGGCATGGCACAGAAGTGTGGTGGTACTTTTCTTCAAAAAGGGCGACAAAACCTTATTGAAGAATTATAGGCCTATCTCACTTCTGAGCCATGTCTACAAACTGTTTTCGAGAGTCATTACGAATCGTCTCGCTCGCAGGTTCGACGACTTCCAGCCTCCCGAACAAGCCGGTTTTCGAAAAGGCTTTAGTACCGTAGACCACTTACATACGCTGCGGCAGATTATACAGAAGACTGAGGAGTATAATCAGCCCTTATGCTTGGCGTTTGTGGACTACGAGAAAGCCTTCGATTCGATCGAGACCTGGGCTGTGCTACAGTCTCTCCAACGGTGCCAAATTGACTATCGATATATCGAAGCGCTGAAGTGTTTGTACGAAAACGCCACCATGTCGGTCCGTCTCCAGGATCAAGGCTCGAAACCTATCCAGTTGAAGCGAGGGGTGAGACAGGGAGACGTTATATCTCCAAAACTGTTCACCGCCGCCCTGGAAGATGTCTTCAAGCTTCTGGACTGGAGCGGACTCGGTATCAATATCAACGGCGAGTACCTCACTCACCTTCGATTCGCTGACGATATCGTAGTCATGGTTGAGACCTTGGAAGACCTAGGCACAATGCTCGATGGCCTCTGTAGAGCCTCTCAACAAGTGGGTCTAAAAATGAACATGGATAAGACGAAAATCATGTCTAATATCCGTGTCGCACCCACTCCTCTAAAGGTTGGAGACTCTACACTCGAAGTTGTTGACAATTACGTATACCTGGGACAAACAGTTCAGTTAGGTAAGTCCAACTTCGAGAAAGAGGTCAACCGTCGAATCCAACTCGGCTGGGCAGCGTTCGGGAAGCTTCGCGATATCTTCTCGTCCAAAATACCGCAGTGTCTCAAGACTAAGGTCTTTGACCAGTGTGTGTTGCCAGTGATGACATACGGAACAGAGACGTGGTCGCTTACTATGGGCCTCATAAGAAGGCTCAAGGTCACCCAAAGGGCGATGGAGCGCGCTATGCTCGGAGTTTCCCTGCGTGATCGAATCAGAAATGAGGAGATCCGTAGGAGAACTAAAGTAACCGATATAGCCCGCAGAATCGCCAAACTTAAGTGGCAGTGGGCGGGGCACATAGCTCGCAGAACAGATAGCCGTTGGGGCAGAAAAGTTCTCGAGTGGCGACCACGAACCGGAAAACGTAGTGTTGGCAGGCCTCCCACTCGGTGGACCGACGACCTGGTGAAGGTCGCGGGTTGCGCATGGATGCGGGCAGCGCAGGACCGGTCGTTGTGGAAATCCTTGGGGGAGGCCTTTGTCCAGCAGTGGACGTCTTTCGGCTGAGAGAAGAGAAGAAGAATGCTACTCACTTGATACTTATCGCACCAGTCGATAAACTTCTGCGGGTCGACGTTCCCGTCCTTGAACTGCTTGACGTCGCCCACGGCGTCCTTGAGCCGGCACGCCAGCGTCACGCGCATCTCGCGCTCCACCAGCGACAGCCACGAGTTGATCTTCGGGTTCTCTATGGTCGACACCGGCGACATGAAGTATACCTGCGAACGTACATTCTCTGTTTCAGCTTGGCTAAAAATGCTTTGGTATATTTATGTATTTCTTTATAATTAGCAACTCACTGCACTTACAGTTGCCCATTGGGTGCAGTGAGCTGAAAATACATTAATGAATAGATAGATAATGTATAAAAACATCTCGGCTGTGCAATTTTAAAACCTAGCAAAGGACAAGAAAAACGTGTTTTTAATTAATTCGCTTTAGATAGCGCCATCTAAAGCGAATTTAGTAAAAACACGTTTATTGTCCCTTGCTAGGTTTTAAAATTGCACAGCCAATCTCAATCAATGTGTTCCCTAGAAGTCGCATTTCTCTACCGAAACCCGTGAAATTTTAGGAGCAGGTTCGATAAACATATGAAAATCGATAGTAGTTTGAAAATTTTTGTAAATGGCGGAGTTATCAAGATTTTAAAATTTTATGAAAAACATATCTCTATAAGCTCGCGAGGTTTACAGTTCACAGAGCCACTAGTTTATTTCTTGTTTATATGAAACTAGCGCCTCACATCCTTAGGAATTTCGAGATAAAAATACTAGTAGTAGTACTATTACTAATGTGTCATTTCAGGTTACATTCTACCTGTGTACCAATTTTTATCGATATTTGTGTAGTCGTTTTTATGTAAAAGAGAAAAAAAATCCCCTCTTATCGGTAACGCGGTCGCCGCATTCAGTTGCCAACCTTATGTAAATGAGCCATTAGACTTCCAAACAATTCTGGTTCATACCTCTTCGCCTTCCCTGGAAGCTATGCCATTGATGACGTTGTTTTCGTCGTTGAGGATAATGGCGGCTACGCCGGCGAACATTTTCTTGAAGTGTTTCTGCAGGCGGGCGATGTTCTTGCTGTTGCCGATTATCTCCAGCAGATCCTCGTCTCCCACGAAATAGAACCTGAATTGGCAGAAATTGTAAAAAATAATGTTGCAAGAAAAATTTAAACAAACACTTTTTGTTTTAACAAAAGATAATTTTGTGTGTATATACGGGGGGGGGGGGGGTATATACATAAAAAGATACATATGTATGCTTACCTGTCTTCTTTGTTTAATAGGCGTTTTATATGAATCCTAGTGTTAACTAATTGTAATTATTTGTTCAAAATTTTCACGTCTTTATGCCTTACGAGGTAGACAGAGCCAAGAGATGTTAGTGTAAATGTTAGTATGTATCTAGTCTGGGTGCCCTTTGTTTCGCTTAAAATTTTTGTCTCTAATTTCACTTCGCCGAACCTTATTGGCCTAAACATGTTATGCACAATTATTGTCTCGCCTAATTGATGTTTTTGCACAATAATAATTTAGCCTAATAATTATTAGATGCAATTTTTGAGTCTCTATTATTAGATGTTCTAAAATCGTTTGGCTTTTAATTTTTTACACGTAACGATATCCTCGTATAAATTTGTTTGAGACAATTATTACTTACTGTAATAATCACTTCTTATAATTATAACTAATTGAATATTAGTAAATTTAATTATTACTAAGTATTAGCTATTTCTCACCGGCATGGGTACTGTGACATGTCTATCACAACAGTGCCGGAGATAAGAACAGTCCAGTCTGTCGTCAATCATTTTCAGAATGATGTTAGTAATGCACTACTAATAATAATTCCTAAAAATCTTGATAAGTCACAGATCCGACTTAGAGCACCCCGACTCCACGTGGCTCAAGTTTGCCCTATACTAGAGTGTTATTCCTTCGCGCGGAACCAGAAGCTCTTCTGGTGTCTGTCTCTGAAGAGTCTTCTGGTGGAGCCACCCAGAAATACTTGCATGCTGCATGCTTGCTTGCTTGCTGCATGCCTGCTTGCATGCTGCATGCCTGCTTGCATGCTGCATGCCTGCTTGCATGCTGCATGCCTGCTTGCATGCTGCATGCTTGCTTGCATGCTGCATGCTTGCATGCTGCAGGCTTTCTTGCATGCTGTATGCTTGCTTGCATGCTGCACGCTTTAGTTCACATGCCTAATGTAACTTTCTTTTACTTCTCGACATTTATCAAACACAAATCCATCAATGTTTAATTTTAGTCCCCCCCCCTATTAGATTTAAATACTTTGTAATAATTATCAGAAATTATTATAACAGAAATAATTAGGTGTTACAATTTTGTGCTTAATTGCTTTGTACGAAATATTAATTAGTATTTGTGAATATTAGAAATAATCAATTATTAGGCCTAATGACTTATTTGAAAAGTAAATATACGGCGATAAAAACTTAGGCGAATCGAAAATAGGCTAAACTAAATTAGAATTCATAATAATGTACGAAACAATGTTGTACTAAAAGTTTGTGCACCAAACTACATTAGGAGTACAAAAAATTAGGGGAAACAATAGAGACCCATTTAGTCTATGTATACAGCGCAGTAAAGAAACTTCCAACCGGTTGTAGTGGAAATCTGAGTTCAGCAATATATCTTTGAGCTGATGATAATTTCAGAAGATATTCCTAAACTCCGTTTTTTTCCTTATCATGTAAAAGATCTTACCAGTCTTTTTATGATTTTGCAACAATATAAATTGAAATAGAGTTTTTAGGAAATTACTTTCGTGTTTAATAAATGTTTTACTTTAGAATATTTAGGTTTGAACTAATATTTGATTTATTTTCAACAAAAAGTACTGTGAAGATTGTTTATATAATAGGACGGACAAGTAAGAAAAAACATAGTTTAATTACCTGGGGAAACTGCTCCTTTCCCTCTCGAGGTACTCGCCGAGCGCCTTCTGGATCTTGCCGAGCAAGTCTGCGAGCCGCTCCAGCGAGCGCTGCACGCCCTGGATGTTCAGCACGTCCATCACCATCGGGGACTTGCTCACTTTCTTCATCAGACCGAGGAATTCCGAGCTGCAATTTTTAGAAAGAAATTAGTCACGTGGGTTAGCATTAGCAATTTATTGGTATGTTTATAGAGATAAGTTTTGAAAGGAAATACTAATCTAATAAAAATACGCATCTCACAAAATAGTTGGCCAAAACTACAGGAGGATCTAGATCGTTTCTCACAATATTGCCTCGAAAATAAACTTGAACTAAGTTTGAACAAATGTAATGTTATTACTTTTACAAAAAAAAATAATGTAAGTTATTTTTCTTATACTTTATGTGGTTCGATTTTAAATAGAAGTACCAATGTTAAAGACCTGGGCATCACCCTAGATTCTAAACTACATTTAGACCTGCATATTGAAAATATAATTAATAAAGCGTTTAGGATGTATGGCTTTGTTATGAGATCGTGTACCTTCTTTAGAAATCCACTCACATACCTCTACTTATTTAAGTCTCTTGTGAGATCCCAGTTGGAGTATGCTATTGCAATATGGAATCCCTTTTATCAAAAGTATGTTGACGAATTGGAAATGGTTCAAAAGAAATTTTTAAGGTGTATGCAGTTTAGATGTTGTAAGGTGCGCTTATCATATTGTGATCTACTTGAGAAATATAAATTACTAGATTTAAATTCAAGACGAACACAGCTTGAGGCAATGTTGTTGTATGACATACTACACAACAGATATGATTGTACAGAAATCGTAAATAATATTTATTATAGAGTACCAACCAGGGCCAACATGCGTGCATCTCGTTCCCGACACCTATTTTGGACTCCAGCTAGTCGTACTAACGCAGGTGATAGATGCCCCGTATCCCGTATGGTATCGTCATACAACAATTTGTTTCCACATTTGGACATAATCCACTTGAGATATTCTAGTTATAAGAAGGGAGTCTTACAAACATTATTTGAGAAATAACCCTTTTCCTTTTTTCTCTCATTATACCTAAAAGTTAATTCTTTGCCAATTGTCAATTAACTAATTGCTAGATTTGATTAAATTTCTAATTGGTATTTCTAAGATAGATTTGTATTTTCGCACAATTTTTCTTTTATATCATACATATCATATTTATTGTATGTAATCTGCCGAGATTTTTGCCCACACTTTATACTATCTTCTTAATTCTAATGTGACCAGCTTGGCTGGGTTCATAGTAATATTTTTTTTACTGTTAATTTTATATTATGTATGTACTATGAACTTGTTTGTGGTCCAATTTAATAAATGAAAAAAAAAAAAAACTTTGATTTACTTAGACTTACTTAAAACAAAACTACTCTATTTTGATCTTTGATTCTAAAAGCTTATCCTAACTAATATTATAAATGCGAAAGTGACTATATTTGTTTGTTACCTCTTCAAGCTTTATCTGCTGAACCATCTTGAGGACATAGGGAACAGTGTTTTTTCCTGGGGTGAAACGTATGTCACCCCAGGAAAAAACACTGTTCCCTTGATAAATTCACGCATGCGAAGCCGCGGGCAAAAGCTAGTTACAAATATCAACATCATCAAATTTAATAGCGAGCGGCTCTTGTCGGTGGAGTTCCTTCTATTTTACTCTTTTCATTGCCAACTGTTTCACTTCCTGATACGACCCGACGACGCTAACTTTTTATACTAAAAAAATCATTAAAAAAAATATAAGTACAATACCTAATACTCTGGAAGCGGCTGGTCTCCACCGGCAGCAGAGTCTTGATATCAGCAGAGCCGCTAAAGATCCCCTCTAGGTACACCCAGCGGCGTTGCACATCGATCCAGACATCGAACAACGCGTTGATGCGATTCAGTTTCTCCTCCCAAGTCAGAGCTTCTTCCTCGAACACCTTGTGAGAAAAGAAAATGTCAATTTAGGAAGCAAATTTATGACAGCAATGGTGTTTTGTATTATATTTTTAAGTGGCACTTTTCAGCAGATTAGAATAGCTAGAAATTTGTTTATGCATGGTGTCTATTTTTATGAAACTACGTTTTTGTCAAAACAAGCAGTAAATAAGATTCAGCAATGTTATCTTTAGCTTATAACAACCAGGTAAAAAAAATATGGTACGAGTATACGCTGCCCGTTTATTTTATACTAGCATGGGCCTGGGGACTTTGTTCCAGTAGGAATTTCGGGTAATCCTCTCTTAGTGCTCCCTACACTCCCTTCATGTAGGTTATATGTCAAATTTTAGCTTCCTCCGCCCTGCAGTTTCGGCTGTGCGTTGTCTGTCAGTCACTCCGGAAGAATTTATCTTTTTTTGTTCAGAAGTGGAACGAAATATGTAAAAAAAAAATGGTACCTTATAGTAGGGCGAGAGTTTCATGGCGGCAACGCTGTTGATGTGCTCCTTGACCTTATTGAAGAGGTCATCCCAGCCGCGAATGATCTTGCACTTGTTCTGGTAGTTGATCAGGTCCAGTTCGTAGCTCTGCCAGGATTCTCGCACCTGGAAATAAAAATATGCTAAAATTGTCAATTTTTTATTTAGTCACAGATTTTTTGCAGTGGTCGAGAAGTTCGACTTGGCTGCCACTTTACACAGCGTACACTTTAAAGGATTTATATACCTAAAAACGAAGCCGCTGGGAAAACCTAAAAATTATGATTCCATACTAATATTACAAATGCGAAAGTCTGTCTGTCTGTTTCACCGCTGGACCAATTTTAATGAAATTTGGTTACTATACCATAACTTCAAACATACCAAATTTCATTAATATTGGTCCGTTTGAAGTTATGGTATAATTGAAGAATTGGGGTCAAATCAAGGCTACTTTTTTTTCAAAAATTTTACCGCGGGCTTTGCATAGGGGCAACAGCTAGTATAGTAGCTTATATAGGGACCATGATAAACTTTATACCTGCTTCAAGAACTCCTCGAGCGCCATCTCTCCCTGGGCCACGGAGACCACATCTTTGACTGTGTGTTCGTTGTGTAACAAGTCCGCGTCCCACACTTGGCCCAGCGTCAGCTCAGATAGGGACCAGTCCACTTTGAGAGCGCGGCACAGTTGGCGCCAGTGACGCTCTTTCAGTGCGTCCGATTTCAATTCCACGATCAACATGTTCACCTAGAAAAAGGCAGACATAAAATTGCAATACGTGAGCCAATATTCCAACGGATGTCAGCACTTACGAGTGAGCTCCAGGCATCTGTCAGATGATACAATGCTGTCATGTGAGTTTGACACATTGACAATTGTTGTCAAATTCAAATGACAGTATAGTACATATCAGACAGATGTGTGTAGACCTCACTCGCCAACTACTCACTAGAAAAAACGATAACCTTCATTGCATCATACAGTGACCAAAAGTTAGGCTTCTTTGAAGAAAATACGAAGTACAGAGAAAAAGTATAGATGAAAATAATTTTATTAAGGTGATACCTTTGTGTAAGATTGCAGCAATTTGCGGACATACTCGTAACTGTCATACATGCGGAGACGAGCAGGCAGTTCCTTCAACTCATTCAACATGGCTTCCAGTTGTTGCCTGGGGACAAAATCATTTAATATATGTACAATGTGGCATGGATATCTATTTTTGCAACTAATAAGGATTTATTGCGAACAAAATTCGTTCAAATGGGCTATTGCGTTAAAATATTCCACCAGATGTCAGCACCTATGAGTAAGAAAAGACATCTGTCAGTTGGTACATCGCTGTCAATGTGTCAAAGGGGTTGTTGCACAAAATGTATGGGGAGTCGGCTATATCATAAGCACCTGTCTGAACTTTTCATGTTTGGGTCAGTATCAATGCCTTATAAGTAAATCCGATAAATTCGTAGCCTTTCTATGGTACATTTAGTCAACAAAATCTTAAAGAAGGTTAGGCGAGTTCCGCCAAAATGGCCGACATCCATTATGATTTGACGTTGACGCGCTTAATTTGACAGTTCCGATTTCCGGTACGTTCAAAAATGTACTTTTATTACGTACGTGCCCGCGGGAAAGAATTATTTATTTTATATATTATTCATCTATTTATGTGAAATACACATATGTTTTTGTGATATTGCATGTAACATGTGTTTGGAACATTTACTTTAATTAATTTTCTAAAATATAATGAAAATATCGAGCATGTATCTGATTTTCTGTATCATAATTTCTGAACATACGTACCGGCGCCATGTCAGTATCGCCATTATACGATATTAAGCGATATTAAATGTATTTTTGTACTACAACAACTTAATCGGTTTTTGATATTATTTCTGATTTTTGGGGAACTGCTCATGATATAGCCTGCTATACAACATGCCCTTTAAATGACAGTATTGTACCATTGACATGACCGACCATACTCGTCATTGAAACATACCTCAGTTTCCTAGGCTGCACCGAGAGCCAAGGCTTCTCCCTGATATCATCGATTTGATTCCAGATCTTGCTGAGCGAGGACCACACGCCGCGCAGGTCCTGTAACTCTTCTAGTGCGACGGTCATGCGCTCGTCGTTCACCGAAGTTCCTGCAACAACAAGGAAAAATCTTAGAATTGTTTGTTTGTAGTTTTAGAGAGGCAAATAGGAATCGCCATATTACATGTAAAGCCGTTGAGGTAAAAATTTGATTTATATTATTTCTGTGTCCATCCTATCGTACAAATTGGGACTCTTAAATTTAGTTAAAAGAGAAGGATTATATGCTCAGAAAGTCTAGACAGATCAACGTGCAAAATTTGTATATTTGCTCCCGCTCACTCCTTAGAGCATTTAATAAGCCTCTCTCGTTAGACGTCGCGGCGCGAGCGATAAGCGAGCAGATTGGCCTCGGTTTGACCAAGAGGTCTAAGGCCCGCTTTGATGAATCGGTCATACTCCGCGATTCATCAAAGTGGCCGGTTTAGACTCCCCCGAGCCTTACCAGTGTGGTGTAGCTCCAATGCCTCCTTAGCCTTGGCCACGTTGTCGCGCTCGTCCTTGAGGTGGGTGTACCGGGTCTCCATGGCTTGAAGTCGCGCCAGCGCGTCCTCAGGCCGCGTTGACCCATGCGTGGGTTTGCTGCGCTCCCACTCGCCCAGGAACTCCTAAGACCCCCCCCAAGCCTTACCAGTGTGGTGTAGCTCCAATGCCTCCTTAGCCTTGGCCACATTGTCGCGCTCGTCCTTGAGGCGGGTGTACCGGGTCTCCATGGCTTAAAATCGCGCCAGCGCGTCTTTAGGCCGCGTTGACCCATGCGTGGGTTTGCTGCGCTCCCACTCGCCCAGGAACTCCTAAGACCCCCCCAAGCCTTACCAGTATGGTGTAGCTCGAATGCCTCCTTAGCCTTGGCCACGTTGTCGCGCTCGTCCTTGAGGCGGGTGTACCGGGTCTCCATGGCTTGAAGTCACGCCAGCGCGTCCTCAGGCCGCGTTGACCCATGCGTGGGTTTGCTGCGCTCTCACTCGCCCAGGGGGGTAAGGGGAGACTGGAATAACATCTATCCGGCCCTATTGTCAACCTCACCTGCGCGCGTCGAAAGACGACGGTACCTAAATAGATACCGTGGTGCTCCCTGCTAGATAACAGACGAGGCTCTGGCGACCGAGTCAATGGCGGTATAACCATTCCCTTAGGCTTTAGTGGCCTTGAGACTTAAATATCCTCAAAAAGCACTGACAGTGGAAAGCAACGGAAAACTACCACTGATTACTATCCCTAGTTTGGTCAGCTCTGACCGCTCAACATGACAGAAAGTCCAAAAAGAATGGCCCCGAGTTCCCAGCGTCCCTTAAATGGGACAGGGGTGCTAAGAATCCCTGGGAGGAAATACGATAAGAAAGGAATAAATATAGCAACATGGAACGTGAGAAGCATCCAGGGGATGCAGAAACAAGTCAATGTGGTAATGGAGATGGTTCGGCTGAATATTGACATATTGGGTATAAGTGAAACCAAAATGTCAGGAAGCGGAAAATTAAGCATCAAGGATAAAACACTTTATTATTCAGGAAAGGATGCACCGAGTGATACGTATGGTGTAGGCATACTAGTAAGTAAACAAATAGAAAACGCCATTACTAATTTTATTCCTTTATCAAACCGTGCCATGATGCTTCAGCTTGACACTAAACCCTTTAAAATCAATATCATACAAGTTTATGCACCTACTAAAGACAAGAGCATTGATGAGATAAAAGCATTCTACTCTACACTTAGCGCCCTTTACAGTAACACCAAAAAAGAAGACATTAACATTATCCTTGGTGACTTTAACGCCAAAGTGGGTAGTGGGGAAGTTCCTGGAGTGGTTGGTTCGTATGGGTTAGGTTCTAGAAATGATCGAGGAGACCTTTTAGTTCAATTTTGTCAGGAAAACGATCTAGTTGTGACAAATACATTTTTCCAACTGCACCCAAGACGACTTATACACATGGACCTCTCCAGCACATAAACCAGAACATGTGATCCGAAACCAGATAGATTTTATCCTGATAAACAGCAGATATAGAAACAGCATTAAAAATGCCAAAACATACCCTGGCACAGACATAGGTTCGGACCATAACCCCGTAGTGGCAAAATTTTCTTGTAGTCTTAAGCTCACTGAAAAGAAAAAGGGTAGTGTTTGTGTTGATGTCCACCAGCTGAAGCAACCTGAGGTAAGGGCACGTGCACAATATTGCGTGAACGACTGGGCAGCTAAACAAGAAGGTCATACCGATGTCCAAAGTATCTGGGATGGGCTCAAGGCCACCATGGCTACAATAAATAGTACTGTCCTTCGTCGTAGAATAGTAAAAAAGGAAGTGTGGATGACTGATAGAGTGGTAAATTTAATCGAGGAGCGTAGACAATACAAAAGTACATCTCTAACCAAGTACGCTGAACTTAGACAAATAATCCAACGAGAATGTCGTAAATTAAAAACCGAATGGTATGAGAGACGGTGCAGTTACGTAGAGTCATTGTTGGCAAAGCACGACTCGTTTAATCTTCACCGAGAAATCAGAGACATGACGTCTATCCATAAAAAACAACGTCCCACTTTCCTGACAGATGCAGATAACAAGATGGTGCTAGACCTTGGTGTGAAAAAGAAATTGTGGGAGGAGTATATCTGTCAGCTATTTTCTGATCATTTACGCCCAGCTTTACACTTAGACGATTGCCAATCTAGTGGGCCGCCGATACTGAAATCAGAAGTCATTTATGCTCTGAAAAAGGCGAAATCAGGGAAGGCACCAGGCCCTGATGACATCCACATTGATGTGGTAAAACTGTTAGAATCAGAAAACATTGACGTTCTCCTTCACATGTTTAATACCATTTATGATACCGGTGAAATCCCAAAAGACTGGCTAAACTCCATCTTCGTCACCCTCCCTAAGGTGCCAAATGCAAGAAAATGCCCCGAGTTCCGCACAATAAGTCTGATGAGTCACATTCTTAAACTGTTCTTAGCCATAATTCATAATCGTATTAGGCAAAAATGTGATGAGCATGTAGGTGAAAACCAATTTGGGTTTCGACCAGGTATGGGAACTAGGGAGGCACAGTTTGCACTTAACGTTCTGGTACAGAAATGCAGAGATATGCAAAAAGAAGTGTATCTTTGCTTTGTTGACTATGAAAAGGCTTTTGACCGTGTTCAACACGAGAGACTTATTACCGAACTACAACGCATAGGATTGGACAGCAAAGATATACGCATTATTACTAACTTGTACTGGAACCAAACGGCGACCGTCAGAGTGGATAGGGAAGAAACTGACCCCATAGTCATACAAAGAGGCGTGAGGCAAGGGTGTATACTGTCCCCCCTTCTTTTCAACGTTTATTCGGAGGCCATCATCAAAGACGCGTTACAAGATATTACTGCTGGCGTAATAATAAACGGCAAGGTAATTAACAACCTTCGCTACGCAGACGACACAGTACTCATAGCTGACAACGAAGAAGACCTTCAAAGAATTGTTGACAGAGTCGTTTTGTGTAGTAACAGAGCGGGACTTAATATGAACGTTAAGAAGACCAAGTTCATGGTCATCTCCAGGGACTTTAAGCCGGCGTCGATCTTAGTTGGCAACCAATACCTAGAGCGAGTCCCTAAATATAGGTATCTTGGCTCATGGCTAACCGAGTCATGGGAAAGTGAGACGGAGATCAGGACCCGCATAGAAATTGCCAGAACAGCCTTTGAAAAGTTAAAGAAGGTACTTTGCTGTAAACATCTATCCGTGAAGCTACGTACAAGGATGCTTCAGTGTTATGTCTGGCCTCTTGTTTTATATGGCTGTGAAGCCTGGACTTTAAAAGAAGACCTCCGAAAGAAGCTAGAAGCATTTGAGATGTGGTGCTATCGCAGAATGCTACGCATAAGCTGGACGGACCACATTACTAATATTGGGGTTCTTAGACGCATGAGCAAAAAGGTGGAGCTTGTTCGGACCATTAAGACTCAGAATATCGAGTTTTGCCTACCAAATTACTTTGCTTGCACTTATTGTACAGTTCTGAAATTTTTGCTCATAATAGATTAGAAAATTAGTAACACACTACAAGAACCGAAAACATGTTTTGACTAAGTTTGCTCGATAAAAAATAATCCTAAACATTTTACCTAAATTACCAAAAAACTCTGTAATACGATGATATTTTGAAAATTTTATTTCACATTAATTTAGTTCATATGATTACTGAATTTTTAATTAAAGAATTTCTTAAAACAAGTTATTTATTACTACACAATCTTAAATTATAACATTATTCACCTACGTCCATCGCAATTTTTAATGGAAACATCATACCTTCCTTGTCGTTCATATGGCAACTCGTCTTACCTCTCTGTCCTCAGACTGCCGGTGGCATTTAGACAAGGCAGATGCATGTCAAATTGCTCCGCAAATTTACTTACGTAAAATATATTAACATGGGGGTTGTTATACAAATCAAGAACTAGATGGCGCTCTGAAAAAGTCGTCAAAACAGCACGATGCTGCTTTGCGACGTGAATCACGAAAAACAGACTTGCTTATTCTTGAATAAATGCATTTTTAATACACTCATTAATGGTCAACAATATTATTAATAAAAATAATTACCAAATAAAAAATAAAAAACAAAGTAAAAAAAATTGTACTGGGAATCGAAACTGCGAATTTTTCTCTGAAGTTCTAATTATACTGCGATAAGAAAGCCGACAGACAAGAGGGCGCCTCTTTTTTACCCGACTACGGTGAAGCGAAAAGGAGGGTTATGATTTTGACCGGTATGTAAGTATGTATGTATGTTCATCTGTTCCCTCATAACTAATAAACTACTTATCAGAATTGGACAAATGAGGTGTCGTTAGAAGCGTCTTGGTTGTCCGCTGGTTATAGGCTATGTGACGTCATCTAAAATATGAAACAGCGCCCTCTAGGGGGCATAAAGTTATAAACTAAAAAATAAATATTTTTTAATTATGCCGTGTGTGGTATCAAATGAAAGGGCTTAGTTAGCACATTTCAAAAATATATATATTATTAGCTTTTGCTTGCGGTTTTGCTTGTTTAATAAGTAGTAATAGGATTCTTTTTTGTAAAAAAATATGATCTGCCCTATACTTGATCACGAAATAGTATCACCAAAATAATTTAAATAAAAATTAGTTCAAAAACTAAAACCCAACTACTGCACCCTAAAAAGCACGAAACAAGGAAAGCCGTGGTCGTATGTTTTCTATCCTAATAATACCTAAAACAATAACATACGACCACGGCTTTCCTTGTTTCGTGCTTTTTAGGGTGCAGTAGTTGGGTTTTAGTTTTTGAACTAATTTTTATCTCATTTCAATTTGTACCGGTTTATGTATGTCCTTCTCCGTCCTTCTAACTAGCTATGTGTATTTGAAATTTCAGGAAGATTGGTTCAGTAGGTACATAAAACGTGAAGAGGTAACAAAAAAACAAACTCACTTTCACCATAAAATTATGTTTGAAAAAAAAACCGAATTCCCAAATAACAGCAAGGATTCGAACTTAGCACTCTCCAAATTTCACTTCAACATCTTGCCGTAAGGCCAACCGCTAATGTGTCGTCATTGTCGAAATGTTACATTACATATTTCAACGTACTATACACTATGTAAGTGGCTTTACGAAAACACTGACATAAACACATTTTTTGTTTACTTTTCCTTAATTTTGCATTCATTAATTTGAGTTTTCTTAATTTTCATTTTCAAATAAGTAAGTATTTCAAGAACAATTTTGTTGAACAAGGTTGAAATAAAAAAACAGTTTGTCAGATGGTTTAGAGATTATGAGATAGATGGAGTTAATTTTACTATTTAGTTCCTATGAGGGGGCGCCCTTGTAGTTTACAGGGGGGTCGGGGGTGAAATCTGACTTTCTTATTCAAGCTTTCTGCCCCTTAAAATAAGAAAAGTCACGTACCTTGGTCATATATTGAGAAACACGCAATACCATCTCCTTCAAACCATCATGATGGGATAGATTGCTGGAAAGCGTAGAGTGGGAGGACGGAAGATGTCTTGGCTCAGGAACATCAGAGAGTGGACGGGAATCAAAACAGTGGAACAACTGTTCAGACTGGCTTTGAACAAGGCTAAATTTAAGGAGCTGACTGCCAACATTCAGTGATGAATAGGCACATAAAGAAGAAGAAGACTCGCCCAGGAACTCCTAAGACCCCCCCAAGCCTTACCAGTGTGGTGTAGCTCCAATGCCTCCTTAGCCTTGGCCACATTGTCGCGCTCGTCCTTGAGGCGGGTGTACCGGGTCTCCATGGCTTAAAATCGCGCCAGCGCGTCTTCAGGCCGCGTTGACCCATGCGTGGGTTTGCTGCGCTCCCACTCGCCCAGGAACTCCTAAGACCCCCCCAAGCCTTACCAGTATGGTGTAGCTCCAATGCCTCCTTAGCCTTGGCCACGTTGTCGCGCTCGTCCTTGAGGCGGGTGTACCGGGTCTCCATGGCTTGAAGTCGCGCCAGCGCGTCCTCAGGCTGCGTTGACCCATGCGTGGGTTTGCTGCGCTCCCACTCGCCCAGGAACTCCTAAGACCCCCCCAAGCCTTACCAGTGTGGTGTAGCTCCAATGCCTCCTTAGCCTTGGCCACATTGTCGCGCTCGTCCTTGAGGCGGGTGTACCGGGTCTCCATGGCTTAAAATCGCGCCAGCGCGTCTTCAGGCCGCGTTGACCCATGCGTGGGTTTGCTGCGCTTCCACTCGCCCAGGAACTCCTAAGACCCCCCCAAGCCTTACCAGTATGGTGTAACTCCAATGCCTCCTTAGCCTTGGCCACGTTGTCGCGCTCGTCCTTGAGGCGGGTGTACCGGGTCTCCATGGCTTGAAGTCGCGCCAGCGCGTCCTCAGGCCGCGTTGACCCATGCGTGGGTTTGCTGCGCTCCCACTCGCCCAGGAACTCCTAAGACCCCCCCAAGCCTTACCAGTGTGGTGTAGCTCCAATGCCTCCTTAGCCTTGGCCACATTGTCGCGCTCGTCCTTGAGGCGGGTGTACCGGGTCTCCATGGCTTGAAGTCGCGCCAGCGCGTCCTCAGGCCGCGTTGACCCATGCGTGGGTTTGCTGCGCTCCCACTCGCCCAGGAACTCCTAAGACCCCCCCAAGCCTTACCAGTGTGGTGTAGCTCCAATGCCTCCTTAGCCTTGGCCACATTGTCGCGCTCGTCCTTGAGGCGGGTGTACCGGGTCTCCATGGCTTAAAATCGCGCCAGCGCGTCTTTAGGCCGCGTTGACCCATGCGTGGGTTTGCTGCGCTCCCACTCGCCCAGGAACTCCTAAGACCCCCCCAAGCCTTACCAGTGTGGTGTAGCTCCAATGCCTCCTTAGCCTTGGCCACATTGTCGCGCTCGTCCTTGAGGCGGGTGTACCGGGTCTCCATGGCTTAAAATCGCGCCAGCGCGTCTTTAGGCCGCGTTGACCCATGCGTGGGTTTGCTGCGCTCCCACTCGCCCAGGAACTCCTAAGACCCCCCAAGCCTTACCAGTATGGTGTAGCTCCAATGCCTCCTTAGCCTTGGCCACGTTGTCGCGCTCGTCTTTGAGGCGGGTGTAGCGGGTCTCCATGGCTTGAAGTCGCGCCAGCGCGTCCTCGGGCCGCGTTGACCCATGCGTGGGTTTGCTGCGCTCCCACTCGCCCAGGAACTCTAGAGTACGAGATTCCACTGCCTTGTCTTCCGCTACTATCTTCTGTTGCAGGGATGCGACCTACAAAAAAATTTAATGTATAGTAATTACATAAGTTTTTTATAATTTGATTATTTTATTTTATTTAGGCGTGATGAGTGACCAGTAATGGCGTCGAAAAGTCGGTCCTCCTAACTCGCCTTAAAAATGATTTGTGAGAAGAAGTGTGGAAGACGTGAGGATTCCCTTTGTCAATAAGACTTTTATATTTAAAAAAATACTGCATAAATTTAACGATAGTAAATTGCAACAGAAAAACAATAACATAAGTTACTGCGACTGTTGCTTGACATATTATATTACTTACCTGAGTCTGGATAGAAGAGTCCTTTCTGCGCATTATTTCGTTGAAAGCGCTCCATTCTCCTTCAATATTGTCAACGTGCAACCATTGAGCTGGGAACTGGAATCTATAACAAAACATTAAAATTGAGAATTCTGAACATAACAAACTAACCAAGTTACCAACCAAGTTTTTCAAATTACCTCTGTCTTTCCAAAATACGTTGCGCCTCTCTGTAGATATCGACTTGTTTCTCCCAAGCCAAGACTTCTCTCTTTAGCTGTTGGACGTAAGTGATTAGGCATACGGCGTCACTAGTAGAAGCCGCTTCTGCAAATGTAATTTCTTATTTAAAATTACTTAATTACGTATTAAAAAATAACGATAACAAGAAACTATTATTAAATTGCAGTTTGGCAAAATTTTAATACTGTAAAATTGTATTTTGTTTTTTGGGAAATAAATAAGTAGTTATTGTTGTAAATACTGTAAAAAAAGCATCAATGTATTGTTTCTTCGGAAGTCAAGATAGTCTGAAATCTTCTAAGCAATGACTTGCTTTAATACGATAGGGTTGTTTATTTATTTAAGGTACACATATATATACACATATCTCTCTCTATATATATATCTTATACATATATATATATCTTATACATTCAATTAGGTACTTAATCTAGCATGCAACTCAATTACAGTGAACATTGAGAATACGGTATTGCTACAAGTATAGTATTATGTTATCTGTGGTATTACAATATAATATAATGTTCGCATAACAACGCACGCACTGTTACGCAGAATATATCTACCTAGCATATCATATCTGTCAAGAGAAAAGTCTTAAAATTAGTTTTTTTTTTTAAATAGTAGGCAAAGGAGTTTAGAAAATAGTCCGAATAACTCACCAATAGTCTGCTGTTCTAGCTGGCTGCGAGACTTGGCGAGCTGCGAGTGGAAGGTGACCATCTCCCCGCCGAGCAGCGCGCCGAACTTGCCAAGCACCTCCTTGTGCCAGGCGTCGTACTTCAGCGCCACTTTGCTCTGCACGCGGGCGAAGTCGATGACAACCGGCCCGTACTCGCGACGGGTGTCCGACGTGTCGAATGTCGTGCGAGATTTTCTGGTAGAAAGTAGATTTTTAAAATGAAATTGATCAAACAAAGTAAAATAAAATTATATTGCTTTCGTTATTTCGATTTTGCTTTTATACCAGTTTTTCACCAGTTTTACATAAAAATAATAAGTTGGTATGTGGAACTTACTTGATGTCGTTCAGGCATTTGATCCAAAGGGTGATGTCCTCACCGAGACGGCCGTATAAGCTCTCTGGCTGCAGATCCCACAACGCTTGGTAGCTGAAATTATACATAATATTTAGATGGACTCTTCATGAAACAATGTGACAGAACTGGCCGCAGGTAAATATTTAAAAAAATATGTTAAATTATACATACTTTTTTAAATATTTACTTTTTAATTCAGATTTCAATGTTTATATTTGTTAGTGAAGGCGTGTTTGTAATATATTGGGTAAAACTAAACGCGGGCGTTTCGCATTGCTGCCGCCAGAGGGCGTTCGGGGTTTTCACACTGCTCGTGCGAATGGCTCGCGGACGGTCGCCATTGCCCTATGCGATATCGGTTTGATTTTTAATACGCGAGAGGTTCCGCGTTCTTTGATTGCTAATTAGCTTGAGTTGTGTTTGTGAATTTCCTGTTTGTTAAATAACTATTGAACTTTGTGTTTGTGTACCCGTCATGGTGACTTTTTCTTGTGAGAGGTGAAACGTGGCTGGCTGTTCACATCTGGCTGTTCCCGAGTGAAACTACGGGAAGAAATCTATTTATTTGTCCTGGGGAATTGAGATCTCAAGGGTTAGGTAGGGTGATTAGGAATTCCCCCTTCCCGAAGACACTCAAGTTTGGATCCGAAGAGAAAGAAGATTTAATTTGGTAAGTGTTCAATTGTAATTAATTTATAGGTTAGGTTATTGTATAGGGCCCTGTAGCTCCCTTCATAAGCTACGGTGGTAGCAGACTGCGTATAGCTTAAGTTAGATTCTAGTCGGACAAGCGTGGTGTCGCGTGGAGATTTTTTCCCGGTACTTAATTTTACCGGTAGATTTTTTCCCGGTAAAGTTCCGGTACAGAATTCTTCCCGCCGCTTCGTTTGTCCGGATTCTCTCTGCCACATTTTCTGGCAGCAGAGCGTAGTTGCTCTGCACATTTTCTGGTAGCAGAGCGTAGTTTATCTACCCTCTATTTGTTCGTTTGTAAAAAATAATTAATTGTTTGTAAAAATTATTAGATTTTTCTTAGTTTGTTTGTATAAGAATATTTGTAACCTTTTTTGTATTTGTTTGCGGTTTGTACCGTGCGTTCCGGGTTTGTGCCATTCTCATACCTACCGCGGTTCTTCGTGTAGTTGCTTGATTTTGTTGTTTTTTATTTACCTTTTGTTATTTTTTGTTTGTGACTTGACGCGATGGCGAAGGCCTCCAATGCTAGGGCGACACTCGCCAACGAATTGAGATGGTTTGTGACGGCCGGAGGACTCCTGTCCCGGAAGGACAGGGAGGGCGCCATACTGCTAAGAGCGGATCACCTCCACTCACGATTGATTAGCGCGGAAGCGGCCATGGCGGCGCTTACCGAAGCCGATCTTACCCCGGAGGCCTACGCAGGTCACATGGCGGACATGGACCAGATCCTGAGTCTGCACGATGATATCGCGGAGGCGGTGACCGCAATAAGGGCGAGACAGGCTGGCGGACCAGCCCCTCGCACACCTGTTAGACAGGAAGGACCAGCGGTTACTGGTCGGCTCCCCACCCTTCAGCTGTCCCACTTTGGGGGTAGGATGGAGGAGTGGGTAGCATATAAAAATATGTTTGAGTCCCTGGTCGTAGCACGACAGGATTTGTCGAAGGCCCAGAAGATGGCCTACCTCCTCTCCACTCTTGAGGATGAAGCGCGGTCGCTCATCCAGCACCTCCGGGTGGAGGACGACCAGTACGATACGGCTTGGGAGTTATTGAACTCCCGCTACCAAAACTTACGTTTGTTAGCGGATGCGCACGCCGCACAGTTGATGGCCCTGCCCAAGGTGGCCAACAGGGCACAGTTGCGCCTGCAGTTGCTCACGCCCGTTACAGTGGCCTGTAACGCGCTCCGCACACTGGGGCTGCCGGTGGACCAATGGTCCTTTTTGCTGGTGCACATTGTATTGGGCAAATTACCCAATGACATCCGCTCGCGATTTGAGCGCGAAAATGCGGAGCGGGATAGCACCACCCTACCAACATTCACTGACTTGGTGAAGTTTTTGGAGTTTGAGGCACGGGCTGCTGAGAATACCATGACGGACTCAGCGCCATCCAGAGCGCCTGAACGTAGGCCCTTGGAACCCTCATGGCGAGGGAGGCCCCAACAGGGACGGCAACCGCCACCGCGTGGAGCTGGTGTGCGGGTTGCGCACACGGCAGCAGTCGCGAGGGACGCGGACTGCCTGCAATGTGGCCGGATGGGCCACAGCCTGCTACAATGCAGGGACTGGCAGAGACTGCCAGTACAAGATCGGCGCCGCATGGCAAAGCGGCATGAACTTTGCTTTTATTGTTTGGGCAGTCACTATGCACGTGACTGTCCCAGTGCCATACCATGCAGTGCATGCCGTGGGCGGCACCACGCGATGCTTTGCATGAACCGCAACGGGGATGGCACCCGGATGTTGAGGCAGGGGTCCCCTATGGGCGGGGGCGCTCCTGCGCGAAGCCCTCCACCACCGGACGGAGGACGCGGCTTCGCTCGTCGCACCCCCCCTCGGGAGGGGGGTCGCGTACCGGCGCGGGTCTTGGCGGACCGGGACCACGCGCCCCAAGGTCATGGCCAGTATGTGGCTGGCCAGGCCCCGGATGGGGCCCCCATGGGCGGGGCCCTAGATCGGACGTGAGAGTGGGGACACCCCCTCCACGCGGGTTACCAATACCCAACACATGCAGCCGCAGCGGTTTTCTCCGCCGCTGCACGAGTACCCACGGCTGGAGTACCACCCGCCGTACCATATGTATGGCCGGGCCGCGGGTTATGCCCCCCTCAGATGGGGATGTGCACTCGCCCGCCATATTATCCGGGTCAGTGGCGCGCCCCTGGTTTGGAGAGAGTGGGGAGCCCGTAACTAGCTTGCTCCCTTGCTGGGACAGAGCCGCGGACGGTTCTGCTCCCTACCGCGGTGGTCCGCGTATGGGGTCGTAGGGGAAGCCATTAATTTGAGAGCTCTGTTGGACTCAGGGGCTCAAAGCAGTTTGGTTACCACTCGAGTGGCACACCAGTTAGGTTTAGTCGTGGAAGACTCGCCTGTGCCACTTCTTGGAGTTGGTGGCATACAAGTGAAGTGTCTGACGGGCCAGACACTTGTCACCTTTTCTTCGCTGAAGTCCTCCACAATGAGGATCACGACTTCGGCTATGGTAATGGATACCATTGCGGGTTGGCACCCCTCGACAGACATACCGCCGGGTGTGTTGTCTTTGGTTTCGGGTCTGGATTTGGCCGACCCCTTTGTCTTTCATCCCGGCCCAGTGGACTTGCTCCTGGGCTCGGACGTATTGGGTTGGATTTTGTTGGGTACACAGAAGGCTCTGGGTTCGTCTTCACTGATGGCAGTGTCTACGATTTTTGGTTTCGCCCTGATGGGCCCTGTGTTTGATAATGGCACCGCGGAGGAGCCACCGGTTGTCGCATCTGCGTCCTTGGCCAAGACCATGCAAAGGTTTTGGGAGGTGGAGGAGCCACCTATGAGTTCCAGGATGGATCCGGAACACGCTGAGTGCGAAGCCCTTTTTCGATCGACCACGGAGAGGTTGCCCTCCGGTCGGTTTGTAACTAGGTTACCCTTTGTTGCCTCTCGTCCTAGCCTAGGGCAAAGTAGGGCGCTTGCGGAGAAACGACTGCTGTCCATGGAGCGACGTATGCAGCGTGACCACGTACTTCGCGATAAATATATTGAATTTATGCGCGAGTACGAGGATTTGGGTCACATGTCTCCGGCTCGAGTTGATTGGAGCTCAACTGAGCATTATTTTTTGCCCCACCACGCGGTGGTGAAGGCCTCAACGGGCAAGTTGCGGACTGTCTTTGATGGGTCCGCACCCACTTCGAACGGAGTTTCGTTGAATCTATGTTTGCATTCAGGTCCCAAATTGCATAGGGACATAATTGACATCATCTTGAACTTTAGAAGACATCAAGTGGTTTTTGGCGCGGACATCCGGATGATGTTCCGCCAGACAGTCATACATCCTGAGGACAGGCGATTCCAGTTGATACTCTGGCGTGAGCGCCCTGAGGATCCTGTGACGGTGTATGAACTCAATACAAACACCTATGGTTTGAAATCTAGTCCCTATATCGCCATCAGATCATTGCTTGAATTGGCAGAGCGGGAACGGATCCGCTTTCCCCGTGGGGCTTCCGTGCTGTCACGTGACTTGTATGTTGATGACGTGTGCACCGGAGCCCAAAGTATTGAGGAGGCCCTCCTACTGCGGGATGAATTGATTGAAATATTGAAGACAGGTGGCTACGAGCTACGTAAGTGGTTGTCTAATGAGCCTAAAGTTCTAGAAGGGATCCCGGAGGATCACCAACAGAACCCTCACCTGTTTGAGGATGTGGATGATCCCAACAGGATAGCGGTGCTGGGCATGCAGTACCAGCCGCTAACCGATATTTTTACCTTCCAAGTGGACTTGGAAATACCAAAGGTCTGGACTAAGAGAACGGTGTTGTCCGTAATAGCTCGTATGTTTGATCCAAGCGGTTGGATCAGTCCAGTGATATTCTCTGCGAAGTGTCTTCTTCAGAGACTTTGGACTTTGGGCGTCTCGTGGGACGAGCCGCTGTTTGGCTCTCCATTGGATGATTGGCTCGAGTTGTTTTCATCGATTAAGGAAGTCAATCGGATTGCCTTGCCTCGTCGAATATTGCCACCCGGGAAATATCGAGCCAGCCTGCATGGCTTTTGTGACGCGTCGGAGCGAGGCTACGCCGCGTCAGTCTATATGCGGACAGTTGACGCCGATGGCCGGGTCAATGTCTCGCTTTTGTTAGGGAAGAGCAAGGTCGCCCCCATCAGGACTAGGCTGACTATTCCCAAGCTTGAGTTGAGTGGAGCTCACCTTCTCTCTAAATTGTTGCATCACGTTGCCAGTGAACTGGCGGCCACGGTCGAGATACGAGACATCTTCGCCTGGTCGGATAGCCAGGTCGCGCTTGCATGGTTGCGCGCGGCCCCACATACCTTGGAGGTTTTTGTTGGAAACAGGGTTTCCCAAATCCAGAATATCGGAATTGATATAACATGGAGACATGTGCCGGGAGAGCTTAACCCAGCGGACTGTGCTTCCCGAGGTTGTACGGCACCAGAATTGGTGTCACACCCGCTCTGGTGGGGTCCAGAGTGGCTGATGGGATCAGAAACATCTTGGCCGGTCTGTCAGACAGATGTTACTTCTTTGAGTTTGACCGGGCTCCGTGTACATGCTGTAGTCGCTGAGACGACGTCGGAGCCGGATTGGCTACTTGCTCGGTATAGTAGCTTGGATAAGCTTCTGGGTGTTACCAGTTGGATTAAGCGTTTCATACATAATTGTAGAAACCCACAGGCAAAGCGGTTGGAGCCGATTGCAGGTGCAGAAGAGCGCCGGAGCGCATTGTTGCATTGGGTCCGTGTCGTGCAGACCGGACGGTTTGAGTCAGAGCTTCGTATTTTGCGCGACGGACGCGCTAAGTTGAAGGGCGCGGTCGCTCGTTTGAACCCGTACATCGACTCGGATGGGCTTCTTCGGGTTGGAGGCAGGCTCCGGAAGGCGGATCTTCCATATGAGACTCGCCATCCTCTGTTGTTGCCCAAGGGCGGACCCTTGGTGCAGCTTTTGGTGTCTGATCGACACATTCGTAACGCCCATGCTGGGTGCAATGCTTTGTTGGCTATTTTGCAACGCGAGTTTTGGATTTTGTCTGCCCGAAGAGCAATCCGTAGTGTCCTGTTTCGATGTATTGCATGTTATAGGTTGAAGGCATCCACGATGCAACCACAGATGGGTGATTTGCCCGCTGATCGAATCCGACCTTCGAGACCGTTTGACGGCGTTGGAACCGATTTTGCCGGTCCCTTTTCGATCAAGGCTTCTCCCTTTCGTAATGCCCGTGTTGTGAAGGGCTATTTGTGTGTATTTGTTTGTTTGGCCACCAAGGCTGTCCATTTGGAGGTGGTATCGGCTCTGACTACGGAGGCCTTCGTCGCCGCGTTGGATCGCTTTGTTTCGCGTCGAGGTCTACCTTCCCTTATTAGGTCTGATAATGGCACAAACTATAAGGGAACTGTAAATTATCTTAAGGATGTTTCTGTGTTTATTGATAAAAATTGTACTAGTTTAAGTCAAATTGCTGCCCAAAGGGGAATAACCTGGAAGTTTAGTCCCCCAAGTTGCCCCCATTGGGGAGGGATTTTTGAAGCGGCTGTGAAATCCGCAAAGACCCACCTCCGCCGCATTATCGGAGAAACGGCTCTAACTTTTGAAGAGCTGGCCACAGTGTTTTGTAAAGTTGAGGCGGTCCTCAACTCTCGTCCTCTCTGTCCGCTATCTCCAGATCCAAATGACTTGGAAGCTCTCACCCCTGGTCATTTTTTGGTGGGAGGGCCGTTGAATGCCCTGCCCGAATACCCGTGGAAGGATGAACGCGTATATCGGTTGTCGCGTTTTCAAATGTTGCAGCAAATGAGCCAGGACTTTTGGCGTCGCTGGTCGCTTGAATATTTGCATTTGCTGCAGCAAAGAGTGAAGTGGACAGACAGGACTGAGCCTCCCAGGGAGGGTGATTTAGTATTGTTAAAAGAGGCAAATTTGCCCTCATTGCTTTGGCGACGAGCTCGCATATTACGTTTGATTCTTGGCGGAGATGGCACTCCGCGTGTGGCTGAGGTGTTGGTCGACGGTTCGATTTTAAGGAGAGGTGTGACCTCTCTCGCCCGCCTTCCCGTAGAGTAAGCTAGCGGTCTGCTTCTCAGACCGGGACGGGGGATGTTTGTAATATATTGGGTAAAACTAAACGCGGGCGTTTCGCATTGCTGCCGCCAGAGGGCGTTCGGGGTTTTCACACTGCTCGTGCGAATGGCTCGCGGACGGTCGCCATTGCCCTATGCGATATCGGTTTGATTTTTAATACGCGAGAGGTTCCGCGTTCTTTGATTGCTAATTAGCTTGAGTTGTGTTTGTGAATTTCCTGTTTGTTAAATAACTATTGAACTTTGTGTTTGTGTACCCGTCATGGTGACTTTTTCTTGTGAGAGGTGAAACGTGGCTGGCTGTTCACATCTGGCTGTTCCCGAGTGAAACTACGGGAAGAAATCTATTTATTTGTCCTGGGGAATTGAGATCTCAAGGGTTAGGTAGGGTGATTAGGAATTCCCCCTTCCCGAAGACACTCAAGTTTGGATCCGAAGAGAAAGAAGATTTAATTTGGTAAGTGTTCAATTGTAATTAATTTATAGGTTAGGTTATTGTATAGGGCCCTGTAGCTCCCTTCATAAGCTACGGTGGTAGCAGACTGCGTATAGCTTAAGTTAGATTCTAGTCGGACAAGCGTGGTGTCGCGTGGAGATTTTTTCCCGGTACTTAATTTTACCGGTAGATTTTTTCCCGGTAAAGTTCCGGTACAGAATTCTTCCCGCCGCTTCGTTTGTCCGGATTCTCTCTGCCACATTTTCTGGCAGCAGAGCGTAGTTGCTCTGCACAAGGCGCTTAATCAAACGCGTTCCTATAATAAAAGTTGTTAAAAAATTCAGACGAAACGCTGTACATTGAAGAGCTACAAAGCCTAAATATAAATCTCACCGTAGCCACTCGTCGACGTACTCGCGGACCTGCGATATCTTCTGCTCGATCGCGTCGTAGGCGCTCTCCAGCGGCGCACTGCCGCCCGGCAGCTTGGTCAGCAAATTGCGGTACGTGGCTGGCTGGGCACGAGACACGCTATACATTGAACAGTAACCACGTAACAAACTGGAAGCTCACCGTAGCCACTCGTCGACGTACTCGCGGACCTGCGATATCTTCTGCTCGATCGCGTCGTAGGCGCTCTCCAGCGGCGCACTGCCGCCCGGCAGCTTGGTCAGCAAGTTGCGGTACGTGGCTGGCTGGGCACGAGACACGCTATACATTGAACAGTAACCACGTAACAAACTGGAAGCTCACCGTAGCCACTCGTCGACGTACTCGCGGACCTGCGATATCTTCTGCTCGATCGCGTCGTAGGCGCTCTCCAGCGGCGCACTGCCGCCCGGCAGCTTGGTCAGCAAGTTGCGGTACGTGGCTGGCTGGGCACGAGACACGCTATACATTGAACAGTAACCACGTAACAAACTGGAAGCTCACCGTAGCCACTCGTCGACGTACTCGCGGACCTGCGATATCTTCTGCTCGATCGCGTCGTAGGCGCTCTCCAGCGGCGCACTGCCGCCCGGCAGCTTGGTCAGCAAGTTGCGGTACGTGGCTGGCTGGGCACGAGACACGCTATACATTGAACAGTAACCACGTAACAAACTGGAAGCTCACCGTAGCCACTCGTCGACGTACTCGCGGACCTGCGATATCTTCTGCTCGATCGCGTCGTAGGCGCTCTCCAGCGGCGCACTGCCGCCCGGCAGCTTGGTCAGCAAGTTGCGGTACGTGGCTGGCTGGGCACGAGACACGCTATACATTGAACAGTAACCACGTAACAAACTGGAAGCTCACCGTAGCCACTCGTCGACGTACTCGCGGACCTGCGATATCTTCTGCTCGATCGCGTCGTAGGCGCTCTCCAGCGGCGCACTGCCGCCCGGCAGCTTGGTCAGCAAGTTGCGGTACGTGGCTGGCTGGGCACGAGACACGCTATACATTGAACAGTAACCACGTAACAAACTGGAAGCTCACCGTAGCCACTCGTCGACGTACTCGCGGACCTGCGATATCTTCTGCTCGATCGCGTCGTAGGCGCTCTCCAGCGGCGCACTGCCGCCCGGCAGCTTGGTCAGCAAGTTGCGGTACGTGGCTGGCTGGGCACGAGACACGCTATACATTGAACAGTAACCACGTAACAAACTGGAAGCTCACCGTAGCCACTCGTCGACGTACTCGCGGACCTGCGATATCTTCTGCTCGATCGCGTCGTAGGCGCTCTCCAGCGGCGCACTGCCGCCCGGCAGCTTGGTCAGCAAGTTGCGGTACGTGGCTGGCTGGGCACGAGACACGCTATACATTGAACAGTAACCACGTAACAAACTGGAAGCTCACCGTAGCCACTCGTCGACGTACTCGCGGACCTGCGATATCTTCTGCTCGATCGCGTCGTAGGCGCTCTCCAGCGGCGCACTGCCGCCCGGCAGCTTGGTCAGCAAGTTGCGGTACGTGGCTGGCTGGGCACGAGACACGCTATACATTGAACAGTAACCACGTAACAAACTGGAAGCTCACCGTAGCCACTCGTCGACGTACTCGCGGACCTGCGATATCTTCTGCTCGATCGCGTCGTAGGCGCTCTCCAGCGGCGCACTGCCGCCCGGCAGCTTGGTCAGCAAATTGCGGTACGTGGCTGGCTGGGCACGAGACACGCCCACTTGGTATCTAAAAAAAATAAAGTAAGATTTACATCTCTAAAAAGGTTCTCAGTTTTGTTCGTTAGTACTCATTAAAACATAAAATGTTACTTCGCAAAAAAGGTTTGGAACCCACTATATCACACGCATACGATATCAACGCCTACCACTTGTGCCAGGGTATGTGGTTTTTTAACACCGCATTTACAGCACCACTGGGATAGATCAAGTTCTTGATCTATTTCTGTGTTCAGCACCCATTCGGCAATATTCACATATCTGAACATCGTCTTAAAGTCTATATTTAGTGCAGTTTTAGTGACCTGGTGCTTTGCAGCCGCTGCTGGCTGGTGACCACGGCCTGCCAGGCGAACATTTGCCGCATCAGCTGGAAGCGAGCTTCCTCTAGAGACGGGAACAGATACATCTGCTGGTTTGTGATGCGTACTTCGTGGACTACGCGTGCGATCTGAAATCGAATCAAAATTATTACTTGGCTGTAAACTAAAAAAAATATCGGCTGTTGTATGCTCTGTCGTTGGTATTCATAAGTAATCTGAAGGTTATTCCGAAGCACGGAAGAGCTCGAGATTATACATTTCTGGTCACTCATCCCGAGATTGACCATTGCGAAAGTTGCTTACCTACTATCGCGGGATGAGCTCGCAACACAATACGCTACCGAGCTCCTCAATATAAATAATTTAATTTGTGTTTTTGTCGAATAAAGATATAGCAAGCAAATCTCAAAAATACTTTACAGTGCGACATAAAAGATTAGAAAATATATGGGGGCGCCGCTGTGTTAATTTAGCTGGCAACACTGGGTATTTACATAGATCGTGCATATGTTTTATAACCAATCACGACTATTCGATTTATTGCAATGATAAAAAAATGTGCTTCATTCTAAATCTTTTTCTATTCTTTTATGTCGTACTGTACTTTCATGAACATCTAGTTAAAAAGACATTGAATAAGGAGGTAGATGGTTACAGGAATGAGGTAAGGAATATGATAAAAGGTGTCCAAGTAACCTGCGGCTCGCCTCCCGGCTTATGCGTGGGCTCGGCGGGCGAGTACGTGTCCATAGATAGGTCGAGTTCGTTGACCTTCCCTAGTAGAGCCATGGTCCATGCTTCCACTCCAGCTTGTAGGCGAGCGGCTAAGCTTTTCTCCACCTATAGGAAACCATCAATTAAAAGACTTGAATCGAACATTATTTTTTAGCAAATAATAACTCAAATAATACTTATGTTACCATTAGCTCTTTTTAAGCGTTAAAAAAAACCACGAAATTGTTATAGGATCACTTTGTTGTCTGTCAGTTTTTGTACATTTAATTATCCCAGAATAATTAAAGTGCGCCAGGGCAGCTAGAACCTGCGGAGACGATATATAATTGTACAGTCACCTCCTCGTCGAGCCGCTGCACCCACAGATGCAGGTTGCTGTACTGGCGCAGCGACAGGTCGTCGATGGCTCGCTGGAGACGACTCAGGATGTCGGCCAGGCTCGTGGCCGAGTAAGGGCATGTCTCTAGAGATGGTATCATTGTACAGTCACCTCCTCGTCGAGCCGCTGCACCCACAGATGCAGGTTGCTGTACTGGCGCAGCGACAGGTCGTCGATGGCTCGCTGCAGACGACTCAGGATGTCGGCCAGGCTCGTGGCCGAGTAAGGGCATGTCTCTAGAGATGGTATCATTGTACAGTCACCTCCTCGTCGAGCCGCTGCACCCACAGATGCAGGTTGCTGTACTGCCGCAGCGACAGGTCGTCGATGGCTCGCTGGAGACGACTCAGGATGTCGGCCAGGCTCGTGGCCGAGTAAGGGCATGTCTCTAGAGATGGTATCATTGTACAGTCACCTCCTCGTCGAGCCGCTGCACCCACAGATGCAGGTTGCTGTACTGCCGCAGCGACAGGTCGTCGATGGCTCGCTGGAGACGACTCAGGATGTCGGCCAGGCTCGTGGCCGAGTAAGGGCATGTCTCTAGAGATGGTATCATTGTACAGTCACCTCCTCGTCGAGCCGCTGCACCCACAGATGCAGGTTGCTGTACTGCCGCAGCGACAGGTCGTCGATGGCTCGCTGTAGACGACTCAGGATATCGGCCAGGCTCGTAGCCGAGTAAGGACATGTTTCTAAAGACCGTGCGTCCACTGATATCTGCTCTTCTACTGCTAACAGGTCTTCAACCTAGACAAAGAAAAAAATGATAAGGGGAAATCTTTAGTAAAAAAAAAAGAAAATAATGTATCGGCCATCTGTTATCCATTGTCATTTATTTGTTATTTTTTTACTGTAGTATTATAATTTAGTTCCCTTTCAACCGACTTAAAAAAAGGAGGTTCTTAAATCATGTGTATTTTTTAATTTGTATCAAGTAATAAATTAGATTTCATTTTTATGATTGTGAATGCAATATGTGTTGTAACCATAAATAAATTGAACTATCATTCAAGTTCTACAAGTTCCGAATCCGAATGGCAAAGTAGACCACAAGCACAAGTGTATCAATACATTAATATCTTCAAATAATACATACCTTCTCTTGGAACAGCAAGACCACTTCGCTCAGTTTCTGGACATACGGGTCCAACTTGTAGGATTCCCACACGAGCGCCATTCCCTCGGACACTTGGTTCAGAACGTCGCGTCTCAGACCAGCCACCAGCGGGATGATCGATGCTTTGTCCCGGATCTAGAAGTTGCATGGACACTTTATTATGTTGCTCAATAATATATTGACTTTTGAAGATAATAGAGAAGAAGCGCTAACAGATTTATTTATATATTTTTTTACAATAACAAGAAATTTCGCTGCACATAAATCATTAAGGAAGTAGCGATATTACACGAATAAGCAAAGAGTTTGTTGCAAGAGAGATAAGTACAATGTATTGCAAAAGTAAAACAAAATAAAAAGTATTCTTTAGTAATTGGTATTTAGTAAAAATGAGAGACAAATTTTGTCTTTAAAAAGCTCAATAATATTATATAGTCGATTCCCGATACAAATATATGTTAAAATACATATAAATAAGGTGCATTTCAAATAAATAACAGTGAAGCGTCGGAACCATGCAGCATTACATTGACTACCTTGGTATGATTCCTATTATTTAGCTGCACAAATAAAAATGCATATGTGTTAGTGATCCCACACATAGATAAATTCAAAGTGTATTTTGTTAGTAATAGATCAGTAGGTGATTATTGTGTGCCAGTTATTTTCTAGTTTTTGTCTCGTGTTTGGTGCTTGAACTCTGTGAGAATATGATGTTATTTTTTCTGAGTCGAGTTTTTTTTAAGAACATACCTTTTCCAAAGTTCGCTCGTAAGTGCGTACACTCTCGATGAGTGAAATGGCGAACGGGTACAGTTGGTTTGCCTGGTGAGCTTTGTTAACGATAGCTAGGGGAACCCTGAAAATAATGTTACAATTTATTTTAATTACCCTAAAATAAAGGTAAAAATAAATAATCTTAATTGAGGACTAGATCATTTATTTACCTAAATCCAAGGTTCTTCAAGTTGCGCACTTCCTTATACAAGGTGATGATTTCCGGCAGAAAGTTGACTTTCAATTTGAGTATGGTTCCCGTTTTGCTGGAGCGAGCGCGAACAGACTCGATAGCAAAGATCCGTCCGGAAACACCCAGGTTGCGTTGTTGTACCTAAAATATTTACATAAATTAATATATGTAAATAATATTGGTATGCTCTTTTGACGGCACGATCCTCTTCCATTCTCTCCACATGTCCGAGCCAGGAGGTTCTGAAAGACCTACAGAGCCTCAGAGCGGAAAACTGGCGAGAATTGGTGCAAGACCGCAAAAAATGGCGTCGTCTCGTGTCGGAGGCCAAGATTCACTTCGGGTCGCTGCGCCGCAGTAGTAAGAAAGTAAATAATATTGGTTCCTTAGTGAAAATTTCCTAAAACGATGATGAAGATGAATGAGTATCTATGTACTTAATTTGACTATATTTTAAGTTTCCTTTGTACATGCATATGTTGAATACATAAATAAATAAAGATTTACCTTTCGCGCCCAGTCGTCGAAAACTTCTTGGGTGTCAAGTTTTAGACGGAAACTGTCTCCGTCGGCCTTGAGCTTCTGACCTTCGATATGATTCTCCCAGCCCTTACCTGAGTTCAAAAACTAGTTAATATAGTGAAACAGTAAGACTAAAAGAATAGACTGACTCATTGAGGTATTCATGATAGAAGCTGTTAGGCTGCCTATATACAAAATGTCTTATCAGTTTGAAAATTAATTTTCGAGGCGTTTCTTACCGAGTACATCCTCAACCCTCTTCAGATAAGCAGTGAGCTGATGATCGATCTGCTTGGCCCAGATGATGGAGCCGGCGACCGGCGGCAAATCGCGCACTAATGACAGGCGACTGCACTTAGACTGCGGGTATTGCACCTAGGAAAGCAAATAGTTTGATTACTAATTGAGAGTTTTCTTAACTTACTTTTTAAGCGAAGAGCGAGACAAAAGGCTCTGCTGGTTTAATATTTTAAGTCAACATGAAACGAATGGTAGTACCACGAAACAGCGTCTTCTAATCATTCCCAACCCACGTTTTTCTTTTTTAAATAATAGGATTTTGCATTCCTATTTACGGACTTTGCTTTTATTAAAACTTTCAACCAGAAAAGAAGACAGCTGTCTGTGACATCGACAAAAATAGGCAGAGTGACTGTATTGGCGATGGCTTTGGCCAAAGAGTGTTCTAGAACAGGTACAAGAGCCGGGAATAGGACACATTGGTAAACATGTCGTCATTAGAATTCAAATGGCCATTTCAATGTACACCAACGAATGTTTACTAGTCAAATGTTTATCAGTCACATAAATATTCTAAATAAATAAACTGGTCAAAATAATAAACATTATTTTCAGGAATTTTTACTTTCCGATTTTTTTTCTTTTTTGCTATTTTTAGTTGTTATCTATAGAGATAAGAAAGTTGTTGGTCTTCTATGTAAATAAAAATAAATAAAATACTGTGAAATATTTTAAGATGTTCGGATTTTTTTTGTTAAAAAGACTTGATGAAATATGAAATGATCATTTCAACAATCAGACGACGAAAATAGACACGCATTTAACGCAAAATATTGTAAGCGTGTTTAGCCTTGGATGGTGGCGTAAGTATGAGCTCTGTGAGTGACGGTTATTTCAATGGGTACCAATGGATGAGGCTCGATCGACCAGGCGGGGAACATGGACGTGAACACCGGATGAGACAATTTCGGAGGTTCGGAATGAAATAGAAAGAACTGTAACAATTAGTACATACATGCATTACAGTATATCTTAGACGTAAAAGTTTGTCAGTAAACCATCAAGGGTTAATGGTCAATGGTATTTCTGATAAAAAGGGATTTTATAGTAGTGCCAAAAAAATAACACAAGTATAATGAATGTTTATTTTCAAATTTTTTAATGTAAAAACCTGTGATATTATCAGTAATTAACTATACTGTCTTGCTTTTTGATTGAGACTTGTTAGTGGGTCAAGTTTTGGCTAGGTTTTCTTGCTTTGCCGACAGCTTTCTTCTTTATTTACAGTCAAAAGTAATGAGACCAGAATAATTTTCAAGTGTACTTATAGACAACATTAATTTATTAAAATTACATAAAAACAAAATATGGTGAGTAATATTTATATCATAGGGTTTTACATTTAAAATTACATAAAAAAATAATATTCATTAACCTTAACTTATGTTACCCATAGACCTTGCTTGACTGTGTTGGTATGCAATGATTTTAAAATTGTTAAGTTTTTTTTTTGTGACAAATTGAACCCCATAGTCGATCAGAGGGGTTAAAACGGCCACTTGATGAATCAGAATATGATCCATTTCTCATTTCCTAAATATTTAAAAATGAACCTTATCTTGGTAGAATAAGGGTTATTTTTATTTTGACACAACTGACCAAAGAAATGGTGTGTTTTCATGTATGTAAGTTTCTTTATTCCATCATAAGTCCTGAACAGATTCAGCTTAACAGATTTTGATTTAAGAGGTGTTTTTAGATTCCTTGCATTCCTACGAGTCGTGTTTTTTAATGTTTAATGATTAGCTTGTTAAATATTTAGGAAATGATAAATGCATCAACATACCTTGAACTTTTCATGCAAGGTCTCGATATCGTCCTTGACCCGCTGTATGAGCTGTGTCTGGTACTCGCGTATGGCGCCGCGGATGTGCGGGCGCACGAACAGTGCGTTGAAGCGGGAGAAGATACGGAACATCTCGTTGGCGTTCTTGGCGGTGCCCAGTTGGTCGCGGAGGTGAGCCGTGATGCGGGTCTCCACGCGATCTAATCACAAGATGCAATTTTTGAAAGAAAGAAATAATTTATTTGCAAAACTTGGGTTTAAAATGGTGTTGAGAGAGTATAATCCTAAAGGTTTAACCGGTACGGTTATTAAATCGAAATGGATTAGGTCAATTTATAATAGCATGAAAAAAAAAGCAGCGAATATTTATGCCGTAAAATTAAGTGTACTTTTTCTCTCTCTTCTCTCAACCGAAAGACGTCCACTGCTGGACAAAGGCCTCCCCCAAGGATTTCCACAACGACCGGTCCTGCGCTGCCCGCGTCCATGCGCATCCCGCGACCTTCACCAGGTCGTCGGTCCACCGAGTGGGAGGCCTGCCAACACTACGTTTTCCGGTTCGTGGTCGCCACTCGAGAACTTTTCTGCCCCAACGGCTGTCTGTTCTACGAGCTATGTGCCCGCCCACTGCCTCTTAAGCCCTGTGAGTACTTTTTAACTAACTTCAATAAAAACGAATAAATATTCCCGTAAAGCCTCATAGCGGCTATACAACAATTGACGCGCAATATATTATGCTATCTTACTCACTTCTAATGACCAAAGTGAAATAGCACATCGTGTTTCTCACTCATGGAAATTGTACAGTCCGAGAAAGAACGACATGTTCTAGTGGATACGAGATTTAAACGTGCGGTGACAAGATAATTATTAAGTTCTCTTAGGAATTATATTTGCCTGTTATTTTTCTATACTTACCAATTCTATCTTCATAGCGGCGCACGGCAGCTTCCCAGGCGTCGCACCCTTCGCGAGAGATATCCAAGCAATCTACTTCTTTCACGTTTTCATATGCCAAGTTTACCTGTTATAAAGAATTTTAATTATAATTTCTTGACTTAATACGAAAACAGTATTTCGAAATTAACTTCCTTTATTAGGGTAAAATGAACGGGCTGTAAAAAAAGAAGTTCATTCTTTCTTATGGAGTCTCTGTTTACGTACTTCCTCGAAGTATAGATAAATATGCACTGGAATATCCGATCTCTAGTTATAACAGACTCTCCATAAGAATACGATTTCTGATTTTAACTCTGGTGTCAGATTTTTCTCAAGTCTCATCTAATATGACTTGACAAGTGCCGCCATCTGGTGTCAGTAGTCGCAAACTCGGTTACCTCGGCTATAGCATTTGCATCGGCCGCGTCCATGGGCAGCGAGTGCGGCTGCGCGGGCTCGCCGGCGCCGCCCGTCTCGGGAGTCACTGTCGCACGAGGCCGCAACACCTGGATGTACGTATAATAATGCGTTATTTTTCTATAGATAAAATAAAACGGAGAAACATCTTAGGCCACGCCCTTCTGTTAGATGTTTGATGTTAGAAAACACAAAACAGTGTTGCAGGAGACACGGCTTAACGTTGCACACTGTTTTACCTTGTATAGGAAGGCTGGTCATAATTATTTGTCAATATTTTTGGACAAATTTCGATGAATATTATTGTTTTTAATTATAATACACGTAAAATAGTCGCCTAATAGTAGAAATGAGTTAATAAAATACATATTATATCAATGGAGAAAAAAAATATCACTGTCATCATCACTATTTGTTTCATTTGCACTATGAGATAGGGAAGACGATCACTCGGGATCTTTAAGTGCCCTTAACATATGTGTAACATCTTTTGGAATAGATTTTACTGTAGTTTTAGGGAGTTTTAGAAGGCTCGATAACAAATGATCTGATGAAATGAGTAAGCGGTTAAAAACGTCTGTCATAGTTGCTTTTCTCGAACATTTTCTTGAAAATAAACGTCTGTATCTTTCCGCTGATTTACACTAGAATAACATATCTCAAATCCAGCCATGGAATTACTAATAACATGTTTACTTTCGGCTACTTTGTTCGATAGACATCTAGTTTTTTCTATTACATACTCTGTTAGATACTTCAATTTTGATTCAAATAACTTTTCTGGCTTTAAAAATTTTTTTTTACCAATTCTGACCTAGTCATATGAAGATTATTACCTAAAAGAGAAAATATTTATTTATAACTAGCCGTGCCCCGGGGCTTCGCTCCCGTGGGAATTTCAGGATAAAAAATACTCTATGTTCTATTTCCGGTATTTTTCTATGCGTGTGCCAAATTTTGTAAAAATCCGTCTAGTAAATTTTGCGTGATTGAGTAACAAACATCCTCACAAACTCACATCCAAACTTTCGCATTTATAATATTAGTAGGATTGTACCTAAGACACTAATTAGACGTATTGAACTTGTATTAGCACTAACAAACATCTGTTGTTTAATTGTGATGGATAATATATACATATTTTTGTAAATGTAATGTAAATTAAAATGATTAAAAAATATAAGCATAACAAATAAAAAAATACGGTAAATTATTATAAAACTAACTGAAAATCATCGTAAAATGAGTATTTTATTAAATTTCGTTTATATTCATGAAGATAAAGAATAAATAATCGTTCCAGACTCAATCAACTTTAAATTATGTAAAATGATAATAATTACAAAATTTAAGTGCCTATGGTTTTTAACCTGAGGTTGTATGGGCGCCGGAAAAAGGTGGTGGGTTTTTCTACATAATCTTGAAGAAGACATCCTAAACTACATTTTTGTAGGACATACTATAGTACAGAAATGTACAGAACATAAACTAAAATGCTTGAAAACATCAAAAACCTGCCAAAACTAGTACCACATTTTTCAAGTCCTTATTACAACCATATGACATGTTAAAAACACTTGATTTTTGGATCATAAAATAATACATACTTGAGGAAGTTACACTCATAATGAATAACTGTATAAATAAACTATAGAACGAAGTAATATGCAGTGAAAGGCACGATATTTTTTTCAAGAAAAATGAACTGATTGAAATGACTCGTTAACATGCGACTATTATCACAAAACGATTAATCATATGTAATTTTTACTAACAAATCTAAGTAAAGACATTATCCATCTACCCTCAAATACTTTTAGAAATTAACATTACTGAACTTTAGATTTTTTGTTTCTGGCCAACCTTCCCATACACGGTAAAACAGTGTGCGTTGTGAAGTTAGAAAATTTTAATATCATCAAATTGAGTCTGCAATAGGGTATTTGACTGTTTTTTAAAACCTATCTAAAATGGTTCATTACGTTATCAGAAAACTAACGATATATATATATATATTTGATTATTTTTCAGTATTTACATTTAAAATCGATGAAAAAGTTAAAAAAATCATATTACCGCTTAAAAGCTCAATACGTTACATGAGAACCCCGTGACGTATTATGGGCACTCGTCACTAAAAGCCGTTCTGTCTTATTGTACTTCCTTGTTTTCATAACAAGATTTTCAATAGAATAAGATGTAATTGAAATGTTAATGTGAGCGACAAAACTAATTAACAATGTAAGTTGGTGGCAATGACGTAAAGGGTCCAGATATAGTCTCACAATTTTTCTAAAATAACAGTGTGACTTTACACTGCGTAACAGAACATGGAATTGACACTTGACTGATTTGACCACCTAAATTACGTCATTGAAAATGGCGGAGCGTTTCATATCACGTGGTCAAGATCTTGAAATAAATTACTTTATAATTAGTGTATTAACATAATCGTTACTTCTTTTGACATTTAAAAAAATTCAAAAATTAAAGAAAAATATTAATAATATTGTCTTTAAGGATATTTATATAATTACTCATATTTTTAATACTGTCAAATACCCTAATAAAGATATTTTGACAAATCAATATGAAACATGGATCCGAGGCCAAGTTTTATTTTATGTGATAACTAGCACGGGCTCAGGACTTTGTTCTTAATAATTTCGGGAAATCCTCTCTTAGTGCTCTCCTACACTCCCTCAGGAACCTACATTCCAGATTTCAGCTTCCTACGTCCAGTACGTTCCTACGCGCCTGCAGCCGCTTGTGCGACGGGGACACGCGCCACACCATCTTCAGGTGCTCGTCGCGCTTCTTCTTTACTATGTCGCTGTAGAAGGAGCGCGGCTAGTAATAAACAAGTGTACCCTCAGCATGACAGTGCGCAGCTGCTCGTGGTGCCTGCGGAAGCGGCGCATGTGTTCCATGCGCGCCTGCAGCCGTTTGTGCGATGGGGACACGCGCCACACCATCTTCAGGTGCTCGTCGCGCTTCTTCTTTACTATGTCGCTGTAGAAGGAGCGCGGCTAGTAATAAACAAGTGTACCCTCAGCATGACAGTGCGCAGCTGCTCGTGGTGCCTGCGGAAGCGGCGCATGTGTTCCATGCGCGCCTGCAGCCGCTTGTGCGACGGGGACACGCGCCACACCATCTTCAGGTGCTCGTCGCGCTTCTTGTTTACTATGTCGCTGTAGAAGGAGCGCGGCTAGTAATAAACAAGTGTACCCTCAGCATGACAGTGCGCAGCTGCTCGTGGTGCCTGCGGAAGCGGCGCATGTGTTCCATGCGCGCCTGCAGCCGTTTGTGCGATGGGGACACGCGCCACACCATCTTCAGGTGCTCGTCGCGCTTCTTCTTTACTATGTCGCTGTAGAAGGAGCGCGGCTAGTAATAAACAAGTGTACCCTCAGCATGACAGTGCGCAGCTGCTCGTGGTGCCTGCGGAAGCGGCGCATGTGTTCCATGCGCGCCTGCAGCCGCTTGTGCGATGGGGACACGCGCCACACCATCTTCAGGTGCTCGTCGCGCTTCTTCTTTACTATGTCGCTGTAGAAGGAGCGCGGCTAGTAATAAACAAGTGTACCCTCAGCATGACAGTGCGCAGCTGCTCGTGGTGCCTGCGGAAGCGGCGCATGTGTTCCATGCGCGCCTGCAGCCGTTTGTGCGATGGGGACACGCGCCACACCATCTTCAGGTGCTCGTCGCGCTTCTTCTTTACTATGTCGCTGTAGAAGGAGCGCGGCTAGTAATAAACAAGTGTACCCTCAGCATGACAGTGCGCAGCTGCTCGTGGTGCCTGCGGAAGCGGCGCATGTGTTCCATGCGCGCCTGCAGCCGCTTGTGCGATGGGGACACGCGCCACACCATCTTCAGGTGCTCGTCGCGCTTCTTCTTTACTATGTCGCTGTAGAAGATAATACCACAGATAATACTATGAAGCTCCAAGGGGATGAAAGTTTATATGAAAAAAAAAACAATCGTTTCTCGACTTCCATGTAAAGATTGAAGTACATATGAAAGCTACATTCTGAATGAATATTTATTCTGCCGGCAACAAGCAAAGAATAAAGGGGCCTTCAAATAAGAGCCTATCGCTTTCTCAAAAAGTCGGCAACGCATCAGTGACCTTTTTAGGGTCGTAGGTGTCTATGGACTGCGGTGATTGCTTACCATCAGGCAAACCGCATGTTCGTTTGCCTACTATTCTATATAAAAAAAAAAAAACAGTATTCAACATACCGCAATAAGCCTTGTAGCTTCTCGTACTCGTCGTCCCAGCAGGAGAACACCTCGAAGCATTGCGTCATCACGCGCTCGAAGTCTTCGAATGGAATGTGCATGAGGCGTCGGGTGCCCAGCACCTATTGGAAACAAGTATTGTGAAAAACTACCAATATTATTTTCTTCTTTGAATCGATTCATGGTACTGGCTGTTTCTCAGTGAAATAAAAATACAAATTCGAATATTTTTTTAGAACAGCTTAATACTAATAATATAATGGTCTGAAGGTTTGAATGATGAAAGAAGTAAAGCATTTTTTTTAAGTTTTTAGTAATTACCTTCAATAGTTGTTGTGAGAGGTCTCGAGAGATGGCCTCGACGAGCCTGAGGCCGCGCTGTATCGGGTACTTGGTTGAGCGGATCTTGCGGAGGTGCGAGAAGATCTGTTGTACCGCCAGCCTGATGATTTATTGAGGTTCATTATGGTGTTTATACTCGATGGTCAAAGGTATAGTTATGAGATAATGATGTTTTTTTTCAACCAACTTAAAAAATAGAGGAGGTTCTCAAATTGGTTTATTTTTTTTTGGTAGTACCCCGTTTAAGTTTTCATATTCAGAACAGTATGCATTATTCGTCTATATCCCTATTTGCTACTCTATATACTTACTGGTACAATATATTTACATAGAATATTTAGTCACAATTTCATAAAATAATATTCAAACTTATCACTAGAAACTACAGCAGCTATAAAACTACTGATTTACTTTGTCAATTCTATACCTAATTCTCTCCAACTCCGTGGCACTCAGCAGATCATTGATGGGGAAGTCTTTCATGAGTGGATTGTAATCGGAGACTGTTGCCAGAGCCTGCTTCAGGCCTGTGTCGGTGTCGAATGACACTGTGGCGTGGAAGCGTTTCCCGTACTTCAGTATCTCGAGTGTAAGAGCCACCTAAAAGTAAAGAAAATAAATGTACAAGATTATTTAAAATGGTATACTACACTAAACCTTGTTATAACTGAATTTAGGATAGTCAGGTAGGCCATTTATTTACCAAAAACAGTAACAATGTACAAAATTAATCAAAAATGAGATGAGGATATATCTATAAGCAAAATATACAGTAGATGTTTTGTTGTACAGAAAGATAAATGGTAACAGGTGGATATGAAAATCACTCCCAATGATAAAAACAAAGTTTTCGAATCTAATTAATTATGGTGTCAGGGTACAAAAAAATAGAAATTGACAAGATATTATTCGATGTACTAACCTCAATACTCTCCCTTTTCTCCTGAATGCGATGAAGAGCTCTTTCGAGGTTGAGCCAAAATGAGATTTCTTGAAGGGCAGTTCCGTTTGAGGGGTCTCTGTCCAATTTCGTCACCTGATTTCAGAAATTTTATTTTAATTAGAATAAAATACAAAATATTAAAAATAAACCTAACTACAAATAAATTATTGTGTACTGAAATGTAAAGAAAGAAAAAGGTATACTTTTTGGATTTCCTTGATCCAGCGGTTCACTCCATTTTGCAGTTGGTTCAGGAATGTGGAGTCTTCCACTTTGTCACCAAAGTCAGCCACGCGTGGTTTGCGACCTTCATCTGCAGCCCTAATAAAAAAAATTGTATCTTAGGTTGAGATCGAAAGTTAGCTATGTCATTTGTTAGGTTACTGTAGGTTTTCGGAACAGCAAAATAGACTACATCTTCATGAATCTAAGTTAAGATGTACAAAAAACTCTAATCTAGGGTTTCCAAAGATTAACATATTCAAGCACTTAAGATTTATTATTTACAGATAACCTATAGTACACTACTACAGATATAGATAGATAAAAGACTTTATTTGCAGTCACTACACATACAGTTTCATACAACAAATTAAAAGAAAATAGAGAACAAGAAACAAAAAAATTAGTGTGTTAGTGAGCAATACAAAAAGTTCACACCTCAGTGGCACTATTAGCCAGAAGGCAATACGATGAGATATCTCACCTCAAAAGTCACAAAAGTACTCATAAATATTAAATAATAGTTAAACAATAAAAACTAAATGATACCTTTTAATGACAGCTGCCACTAAAGGATGTACAGGCAGGGTGATCTCCGGGATGTCAATGTTCTGCTGCAGGTGCAGAAGACCCATTTCCAGTTCCGCAATCTTCTTTTCTACAGATGGTGCCATTTTATCTCCGTCCCTGTAAAATAATTATTTTATTGTGATGGAAAAATTTATTTGAATGGAGAAAAAATTGTTTTTAAGTTATGTTTTACAACTACACTAACAATCTTATTCAAAATATGTCAGGTAATAAGAAATTTTAAGCACCTATCAGCTCTTCCACTCTCCTTGACATAGCTCTTGAAAAACGGAGCCATGGTCTTGCTAATGAAGGCATGGAGTGTCTCGTATGGGGAGCCATCAGACAGGTTGATGAGGCGCAGCTGACTGTGGATGGACTTGTCAGCCTCAATGACCGCACCTCGCTTGATGCAGACAAACGCTGCCACACGGGGAGATGTGAAGTGCACCTATGATACATTTCATACTTTTAGTAGTAATAAGGGTTATGAACTTTCTTAAAAGTGTATATTTGTGTTTTGGATTAAAAAATTAATAAGTTGTAAAAATACAAAGACTTACTTCATTGCTAATTTGATAAGTGACAGCTTCTTTTTCCTCTTCACCTTCGGTTGGCTGCTCATTATCATCTTCTGCAAAATAAGAGTCTTACTTGAATGTAAAGTAAAAGTACCTACATAGTTCTATAGGCAATGGACAAATTAGCTATTTCAGAGATATTATTGTCAGACATTCTAACATCAGGTTGCATGGGTTGATGGGCTTACATTTGCTGAGAGATAAAGAGAGAAAACAGCTAGGTACCTAATAAATCAAATTAAGTTAACTTAGTCTACTGCTCTGGTTACTAATTTCTGGGTACAATTACAGTGAATTATAAAGAGGACCAAAATCCATACCAAAACCTAATAGATGTAGGTAAACTTATAGCAAATAGTTTTGAATGATCACAGAAATAAGGATTCAGTAATTAATTTCAAATTCATTCATTTCTTGATGTGAAAGTAAAAAAGAAAGGCTAAAAAACATGAGGTGGTCATCAGACCGGAGAAAGGAATTTCTATACAGCCAGGAAAATACTAATACGCATAGATTAACTTTAAACACATGATTACTAGGATGATATCATCATATTGATCTGCTCATTCTTTTGTAGTAATGTTTTACACTAAAACATAGGCAATTACCTTTGGATGAAAACCGCTGTACATACAACGAAGACACCTGCGGATCGCAGATGAACTTTCGAATGCAGTCTTGGTTCACTTTGTCGTCAAGTGCAGCATTCAGCGTCGGCGGAACGATGTCATCTTCGGGCAAAAGTACCGTTGCAGCCCGACGCAGGTAGTTAGCAAAGTCTTGGAAATCAACCACCACGACATTTTGTGCCTCCGGGGCATTTTCACTCCCGTCTAGGGAGTCTCCCATGATGTTTTTTGGAAGAAAGTATTAACTAATAAGAATCAATAACTAAAATAATTGTTTAGCAACTGCAATAGCCATGCAGCTGAGCAGCCGAAAATTGACAAGTGATTTTTATGACGGCAGGCAGCATGACACCAGGATGACGCATCGAATAATGTTGCCATATATAATCTTTAAAAAATACCATGTCATCGTGTTGAGAGAGTGCGACTGCGACTTGAAACATTTCGAAAAGTAGAGCGATTTTTCTGACAGCTAATTAAGAAAAAAAAAACAGTATAAAAAAATCTCAACAAATGTTGTTTTATTGAAAGTCGAGTTGTAATAATGGCTGTACCTATATTGTGCGCTTTTTATTGTCAGCCAGAGGTAGAAAAAAATCACATAACAGTTAGACAGTTGCACAAATCACAATAGTGATACTTTTTAGATTTTTTTTATTAGGTTTAATTTGTTTTTGAATGCCAATCCCGTGCATTTTTGCTTTTTGAATGGTTTCGTCTTTTACTAAACGCCACCTATGAATTCATCTGGAACAATTTTTTTGTTTTTGGGTCTCGGAAAATCCCTCATCAACGATATAGCCTGACCAGGAATATAAAAACCCTCGCCATGTTGCGGAAAAGCAATAGAACTAATTTCTTATTCTTATATTAATTTGGATCCAGTAGGTATTTTTTTCTAGGATGGGCATCGTTTCCATTCTCGAGAATATTTCCGAGAAATTATTAAGAAAGTTTCCGCTTGTTCTTTGAAAATTTCAAGAACGCCACATCACTAATGGTGGCGGATTAATTTTTTGGAAAAACTTACTTGTAAGAAATTATTACTACTAAATCCTGTTATTTTAACAACTCGAATCTTAATTTGATATGTTCTGTTATGGAAGCTGCCTCCATAGTATACTATATACAATAAGTAATCTATGCTCCACAGCAGAGTTGGGCGTAATCAACTACTTTTGTAATCGGATTAATAATCTGATTGAAAGTAATCATGACTACATCAATCATGATTACTTTCAATCTAGATTACTTTCAATCATGATTACATTTGTAATCGTTAGTTGTGATTACAGTAGTCAGTAATCTGATTACATGCGTAGTTTTGATTATTTTTAACCGACTTTTTTTTAATCGGAAAGTCGGTTAAAGTCGGTTTCGATGTATGTTTTTTTTTATGTATGTTTTTAAGCATTTTTATAATAAACTAGCTTTTGCCATTGCCATTGTGAATTTCCCACGGGAACAGTGCTTTTTCCCGGGATAAAAAGTAGCCTATGTGCTATTCCAGGTCATTATCTACCTCTGTACCAAATTACATCGAAATCCGTCCAGTAGATTTTGCGTGATTGAGTAACAAACATCCTCACAAACTCACAAACTCACATCCAAACTTTCGCATTTATAATATTAGTATGGATGCGCTTCGATATCCAGTCAGTATGTATCTTGTATGTCTGCGATTTTCTAAGCAAATAGGGGCTTTCGATGACCGACTGTATGAATCATATAGGTAAGCTGTGATATAAGTATGGATTTCGCAAAATGTCCAATAAGCAAATAGGGGCTTTCGATGACCGACTGTGTGAATCATATAGGTAGGCTGTGATATAAGTATGGATTTCGCAAAAGGTCCAATTGGCAAAATGTCCAATTCGCAATATGTCCAATTTGCAAAATGTATTGGACATTTTGCGAATTGGACATTCTGCGAACTGGACATTTTGCGTGTTGGACATTTTGCGATTTGGTCATTTTGCGAATTGGACAATTTGCGAAATAAACATTTTGCGAATTGGGCATTCAGTGTATTGGACATTCTGCGAACTGAACATTTTGCAAATTGAACGTTTTGCGACCGTTGGGCCTTTTGCGAATTGGATGAATCATATAGGTAGGCTGTGATATAAGTATGGATTTCGTAAAAGGCCCAATTCGCAAAAGGTCCAATTTGTAAAATGTATTGGACATTTTGCGATTTCGGCATTTTGCCATTTGGACATTTTGCGATTTGGACATTTTGCGAAATGAACTTTTTGCGAATTGGGCATTCTGCGAAATGAACACTTTGCAAATTGAACGTTGTGCGACCGCTAGACCTTTTGCGAATTGGATGAATTATATAGGTAAGCTGTGATATAAGTATGGATTTCGTAAAAGGTCTTATTCGCAAAAGGTCCAATTCGCAAAATGTCCAGCGGTCGCAAAACGTTCAATTTGCAAAATTTTCAGTTCTCAGAATGTCCAATACACAGAATGCCCAACTCGCAAAATGTTCATTTCGCGAAATGTCCAATTCGCAAAAATGTCCAAATCGCAAAATGTCCATACTTATATCACAGCCTACCTATATGATTCTTCCAATTCGCAAAATGTCCAAATCGCAAAATGTCCAACACGCAAAATGTCCAGTTCGCAGAATGTCCAATTTGCAAAATATACATTTAGCAAATTGGACATTTTGCAAAATGGACATTTTGCAAATTGAACATTTTGCGACCGCTGGACATTTTGCGAATTGGATATTCTGCCTCAACATATCTTTATTGCGGTAACTGTTATAGATAATAATATCATCACCTCAGAAGCTCTCAGAGCTTCGAGATAGTTTTCACTACGAAATCACTCGCACAGATTGTTAGAAGCGAGAGGGCAGATGTTTTACATCAAAAACAAGCATACCTTACTTACCTAAAACGATTGTATGAAAATGATGACGTACTTTATTCGTTATTCTAATGACGGATAATATCATGGATAATTTATTCGTGGCCAATTTATTCGCGGATGATTTATTCGTGAATTAATCAAAAAAAGTAATCTAACTACGATTACAAACTAATAATCATTAATCACCGATATGATTACTTTTTTGATTACTTTTTGTAATCTGTAATCATGATTGAAGATTACAAAATGTAATCGCAATCCTTAATCATTAATCTGATTACATTTTGCCCATCTCTGCTCCACAGTATGTACACAAAATAGCAATAGGGTAGGGGGGGCACGTGCCCCCGTGCTCCCACCCTTTTATCCGCTACTGCTATCAATAATGTTGCAATATAAAACGCATAAGTGCTGCCTCTAATTCAGGGTTTTTATATTTCTGGTCAGCTTCGAGCAACAAGGACTTTCGCGCGCGGCCTGGAGTCCGTGTTGCTCTATGCTGGTCAGGCTTTATCTGTAATCTATCTACAATACCTATGTCAATAGGTATATACATTGAATCTTGTTTTAACTAACCGCACGAACGGTTTTATAGGATTTTTTATTTAAATAAATAAAAAAACTTTATGCGAAATGTGACATTTAACTGTATATTTTAAAAAGTGCTGCTGTATGATAAATTAAATTACCATTTTTCTCATCTGGCAACATTGCTACTACATAAGGACCCCATTCACAACCTTGCACGCAGGAGGCTTGCAGGATGGTAAATCCGCAGCCTTATTAGCTATCTTGCAAAAGCAAAGCGATAGCCATAATTGCGCAAAATTTGCTTTTTTTTCGCAAATTCGTATTACGTACAGCGAAAACCAAGCCATAGCAGAGCGATGGCAAAGCCAAAGATAGTGCTGCCTCTGCCGAACAATCGAAGAACTATTTTGTGCATTCAATCGATTCATTTGAGAATATTTTGAGTTTGAGTTTGAGTTTGAGTTCAATCTCTTTGGCCCGAGTGAAGTTTTGCTATTATCTATGGCTTTTGACAGCGTTGCGATAACAATCAGCCAGCAATTTGAACTGTCAAATTGCGATTACAAGAAAGTAATATTTTTCTTCATCGCCTCTGATCGCTGCTTATTTTAAAGTGTATTGTCAGGGCTCGTGCGGTATTATTTATTATTAGAAGCATTTATTGATGAGCAGAGAAGAGATGTACGAGTAAAAACACATCACAACACAACACAAAGCGTACCTAGGCTTCGAAATCAAGCCAACGTCTTGCAGCTTTTAGACTCAGAAAGAAAGAAGAAGAACAAAAGATCTTTTGGAAAATAAGGTAAGTAAAGTTATTTCCTAAGTAGGAACTAAAAACCTAGATGGTTTTTATCAAAGATCTTTGGTTGTAAACATGTTATAAAACATTTGTCAGTCTTTAATTACGATGATATATTTTCAGGTCCTCACAGCATTGCCCTTTTTTTGCCATGGTTTTGTATCAGAAGTCTGTGGAAATGAGCTACTTGCACGAAAGGAGCCAGCTTAGTGTCTACTGCAGTGAGAGAAGTCGCAAGGACTTTAAACCATCATAGAATACTAAGTATATTCGTTTTCCTCAAACACTACAAGAAAGGCAGTTCATTATGAATGGGTGAGAATATAAATATACTTATTATGATTGGTCAATAGTTTGTTGTTACTACAGTAGTTACTGTTTGAGTTAGTTTACTCAAAACTCTATACGGGTCTCGGGGAACTAGGTAAAATGGTCCTAGTATGACAGGACTGATCATCCGTCTGGCGCTTGTGCTGGCATTCCCAAAAAGTAAATAATAATGTAAATACTGAAGTTATGGGGTGTTGCAGTATAGAAGTTACTGTTTGATTAGTATTTGGGTCCATTTCCCCCGAACGGCCACATCTCTTGAATTATTTTGGTCTAATACAATTTTGAAATGATCAAGAAAATAAACTATTCAAGAGAAATTCCTCAATACAATATTGAATTTGAATTGTGTATATTTTATATCAAAATTACTGTTTGTAGAAATACAACAAGATGTTTGAAATAAGCAAAATCAAATCCACTAATCTCTGCAGGATGCCGGCTCTACAAACAGGGGTGAACAAGAGGTGTTAGCCAGTGGCCGACAGCAAAGAAATTGCATTGTGCAGAGGTTGTGATCTACGTTGTACTTACTTATGTAAATAGAATTCAGTAACCAATTTGTTATTTAAAAATATCTTTTATTCATTATAGGTATCTATTTGTTATGTTAAAATTTGAGGTTATTATGGTCAATATTTGAGATTGGCTTCTATTATAGTAGCCAAAACCATTTTTATAATTTTTGTCTAACCTATCGGGCTGTATGTTTATAAACGCATGACACAAAAACTACTGGACCAAATTTGATACGGTTTTCACTTTTGTATTGATAATAATAATATTTGGTAGTGTATTGATAAGAAGTGTATTTATTTGTATAAAATGTAAGAAATAAAGAAATGTATGTAGTCAGTTGAATATTTTTTATTCAATTAGATAACATAAATGTATTTACAATTGTTATTTCTTTTCTTACAACTTAAAGACTGTACTAAGAGTTGGCCAGATACTTAGTACTTGCTATAGGTACTTATAGTACTTATTTATTAGTTTATTTCAAATAACAGAGATCCATAGTTGTGTTAGTAACAATTATTCTATGTTAGTACAATAGTTAGGTACTTATTTTTAATGAATTTATACAATTTATATCATAGAAATAAAATTTAGAATAATGACTAGTACCTTATAGGTATAGTACCTTAAAAATAAACTATACATTAAAAAGGTTGATTGTTTGAATTTGAACAAAACGACAAATATACGGACTCTATGTGCACACTATCACCATAACACAGCCTGTTTCCCAATAATAGCCAAGACTTTCTTGTCAACCTCGAACAGATCATCTTGGCTACTAGCATCACCACCTGTACCCAGAGCATCCTGCCTCCGTTTAGCCAGCTCGGTCTTGCTTTTGTGTTTCAAGTCAGCCCAGTACTATAACAATAAAAAGTTATATGAAGAAAGAAAGACAAAAATGCACATAAAGTGATTTGTACAAACCTAAGCAGTAAAATATTAATTGGTATTCTATACTTCTTTACTTATTCTACCTACTTACCTTTTTCCATCGTTCTCCAGATTTAGTTGATCCAGAGCCATAGGAATTGAGCTTATTAGCAAGGTCACTCCACTGTTTATCTACTGCTTCTTTAGACCTTGCTCCAAGCCCCACTCTTTTTGCAATTGAAGGATGTTCCGCAAGGAAATCCAACAACTCCTCCAGTTGCTCGTTTGATACTCTGTTTGCCATTTCCTAAAACACCGAATAGGTATTTATATTACAAACTAAACTTTGCTGCACAAACATTACACACATTATTTTAAATCACAGCATCACTGTGCCTACTTACTTTGCGAGAGCTGCTGATCCAATGGAATCATTTTTCACGAATACAAACAAAATCATAACAACGTGACCACTTGTTACACAAGAATGCACCATATTAAAAATTTACCACTTGAAATAGGCGCCAAGCTTTTTTCTGATAAGTTTTTTCATATTCGTATTGAAAACACTTGCAAACGTGAAATTCCGCGAAACATCTGTTTGAAATTGACATTCATTCCTATAAATTAGTTCCTCCTAGCGCAGGACCGGTCGTTGTGGAAATCCTTGGGGGAGGCCTTTGTCCAGCAGTGGACGTCTTTCGGCTGAGAGAGAGATTGCTACTCAATTGCTTTTGTCGCTAGTGTCTATTAGTCTAAGCGGTCACGGGAATTTTCGTAACGATCAGGGAAACGGATAGACTTGCTTTTATGGGTTGTAGAGTAGTCCCCTAATGTGAATGATGTCGGTCTGCCGGCTCTCAGTGGTAGCTTCTTCGAGCTATAGGGCCTGAAAGGTGCTTCATTGTTGCGAAAAAAAAACGATCTGAGAAATGGTTAGTTTTAGTACATATTCAAAGTATGGCATCTCCGCATGTGAAACAAGTTGGTCTGCCGGCTGTCAGTGGTTGCATTTCAGAGCTATGAGGCGCGCAAGTCACTGCATAGTTACAAAAAAAACGATAAGAGAAATGGTTAGTTTTAGTACCAATTGGAAGAATGGTGTATCCACAGATGAAACGAGTTGGTCTGCCGGCTGTCAGTGGTTGTATTTCAGAGCTATCATCGTTCACGTAAGTCGCTTATTTAAGGAAAAAGTCTAAAAAAAACATCGAAAAGCGGGAAAATAGGCGAATTTTTCTAGTTCATGCCAGCCGCTGTCGTATCTGCATCTGTATGTTTTACCCAACCTCAAACTTGCGCCGCGCACCACCGCACTGTGGGGAAAAAAATCGCCTCTAGAGAAAAAAAGGTTTTCTTCAGAAAATCTACGTCGATTTTGGTAAAAACTGATTATGTATTTCATTTTTGATCTTAATAAGAAGACTTTTTATTAATACTATTTTTGCTAACATTGCATTCTTTTAATAGGTACTAAAACCGACCATTTCTCTTACCGTTTTTTTTTCGTAACTAAGCAGTGACTTTCGCGCCTCATAGCTCTGAAATGCAACCACTGACAGCCGGCAGACCAACTTGTTTCATATGCGGAGATGCCATACTTTGAATATGTACTAAAACTAACCATTCCCCAGATCGTATTCTATTTTTTGCAACAATTAAGCTCCTTCTAGCCTTAAAAGCTCAAAGTGGCAACCACTGATAGCCGGCAGACCAACTTGTTTCACATGAGGAGATGCCATATTTTGAATATGTACTAAAACTAACCATTTCTCTGATAATTTTTTTTCAACAATGAAGCCCCTTCCAGGCCCTAGATATAGCTCGAAGTGGCAACCACTGAAGGCCGGCAGACCAACTTGTTTCACCTGTGGAGACACCATTCTTTCAATAAGAACTAAAACTGACCATTTCTTTTACCGTTTTATTTCGTAACTATGCAGTGACTTTCGCGCCTCATAGCTCTGAAATGTAACCACTGACAGCCGGCAGACCAACTCGTTTCACATGCGGAGATACCATACTTTGAATATGTACTAAAACTAACCATTCCTCGGATCGTTTTCTATTTTTTGCAACAATGAAGCTCCTTCTAGCCTTTATAGCTCAAAGTGGCAATTACTGACAGCTGGCAGACCAACTTGTTTCACATACGGAGATGCCATACTTTGAATATATATACTAAAACTAACCATTCCTCGGATCGTTTTCTATTTTTTGCAACAATGAAGCTTCTTCTAGCCTTTATAGCTCAAAGTGGCAACCGCTGACAGCCGGCACACTAACTTGTTTCACATACGGAGATGCCATATGTAGTGTGCTCGATAGCACACCACACAGGGTTTGCACGGCAAGGTTACGTGCCCCACCATCGCACGTAACTGTTCATCGCAACCAGCACTTACTGATGATCCACCGCACTTCGTAACTAGTCACTATCACTGTAATACCCATGCTCATAGGCACCGGTCCGTACACCCCGACGGTACTGAATAGACTGAGCCCCACTCACACTACAGAGGCGTGGCGTGGCAAAGGGGGGGATGACGTAGCGCGCTCTGACATTGCATCGTCGCGCTGTCATATATATATATCTACATACACTACATCCCTTCCTTATTTTCATAATTTTAATAAGGACAAAGACTACGTATAAATTCAGTGTTCCCCAGAATCAAATAATCAAAATCACTCACGGGGTATACCTTCCCTTCACGTCATATTTTAAGTTAAATAATGCAATAACAATTCTCAAAGCTGCAAACCACCAGCGCCCCGGAACGACCACTGCCGAGAAGAAACGCCGAAACAAACTCATCTCAGTTGTTATGTCTGACGGATTGCATTTTTTTTCTCTCGATCAGAATATAAATTACATATTCAAAACCCACGCATAGTCTAAAATTACATGAAAATGTAAACTTCATTCAATTTATTGGAAAATTAAACCAAAATATGACCACATTTTCCAATTCCATGAACATGTCATGACCCAATTTAACGAACCCTTCCAAAATGAATGATAATTAATAGCCATCCAAATTGTGACTAATAATTATTAATAAGTTATTTAAAGTGTCTTCGCCAAATCATATTTCCAATATCTTCAGTTGGACTTATCAATGTCGATGGTTGTAGAAATAATAGGTCTAGCTAGGTAGTCAAACTAACACAAAGTTTGAAAAACGTGACAAAATGTCAGAAACTTAATATTTTTTTTTTATTAGATCTCTCTAGTTTGATCTTAACATTTTTTTTTGTAATACTAAAATTTAAAGATAATTTAGGGACACTAAAACAATGTGTCTAAATATTAAAGTAATTTCAGAAATTACTTTCAATTATTTCATTGCGTGAAGTAAATACGACGCTTTTACTTGCCATATCAATTTGTTTTGTTAGATCACTCTAGTTTAATCTTTACATATTTTATTCTGTAATACTAAAATTGAAAGATAATTTGGGACACTATCACAATGTGTCTAAACATTGAAGTAAGTTTAGAAAGTACTTTCAATTAATTGATTGAGTAAAGTAGATCGCTTTTACTTGTCATATCATGGATTCAAACTTTACAGGGAATAGTAAATCCATATTATCTCTATAAAATACTAAGTAGATAAGGATTTGCTTTTATTTTAGCATGGTGCTTTACTTACAGTATTAAAAGAACTACTATAATCTGTTTAACAATGCTAGCAGACTCTGGCGCCGTATCGGAATGATTACCTGAAGATGCAACCGCGGTAACGCTCACTTTAGAGAAATCTTCTTTCGTGTGGCATGGTGGAGACGGTTCTATGCAAGCTACATCTTAGTGATGAATAGCAGGACGCGCGCCAGACCAGGGTCGCTGCACTGTCTTTCACTCAATTGAGGTACATCAGTGCATTCCAACTAATTGGGGGTGCATTTGTCTTTCAACCCAAATGAGGTGCATCAGTGCCATCCAACTCTTGAGGAGATGCATTAGTGCCTTCCAACTCATAGGAGGTGCATTAGTGCCTTCCAACTTTCAAGGAGGTGCATCTGTGCCTTCCAACTCATAGGAGGTGCATCAGTGCCTTCCAACTCTCAAGGAGGTGCATCTGTGCCTACCAACTCATAGGAGGTGCATCAGTGCCTTCCAAATCATAGGAGGTGCACCAGTGCCTTCCAACTCTTAAGGAGGTGCACTGTGCCTTCCAACTCATAGTCAATAAATATATATCAAACACAAACTGACTGACATATCAAACAGATTTGTGTTATAGGATACCAACTCACAATATTATATTTTGTAACAAATACCTATAGAATAGATAAACATCCGAGACCCAGGCCAATCTGAATAAGATCATTTTCCATCCCGACCCGAACGGGGACTAAACCCGGGACATCCGGTGTGGCTGTCCGGCGTATGACCTTTGGGCCACGGAAGTCGTCAAACTCGACTGGGGGTCACGCCTACTGTATCACACTTCTATGACAATAGGCAGCACGGAGTGCATACCGACAAACGTCACAATATCGAATGTGCCAGTGTGACATGTATCACTTAAAATCATTGGTGACTCAACATTGAGTGGTCAATGGTTGAAGAAAGAAGGTGCGATATAAATACTAACGTGATTCTTTCTTTCTGTTCTCACATGAGTTTGTGACTTAGACACAGGTAGCGAGTTTGTGTATCTAGGACAATATCTGACCAATGGAGAATACGAGCTGGAAGTTGTATGAAAGTTTCATATGTTTGGGAGAAATACAGGAATCACTAGAGAGCTTGATCCTCTCGGTTTTTCTATATACCTCTAAAACCTGGACAGTAAAAGACTGATAATGGAAATCATATTTTTAACTCATTCGAAATATGGTGTTGGGACAAGCTGCAATTATAGTGGACACAGCAGCGCAACAAGGAATCTATTCCAACTCAACATCGAACTGTAATGTTTACTATCTGTAAGCAAAGAGTACGGTGGGTGGCCGAACACAGTATAGAAGGTCACTGAGATCACGCCGGAAGAAGAATTGTGACATAAGTCGATGTTTGTGGTAGTCACATCCCTCGGCCATAGTTGATTAATTAGTCTCATTTTATTTTATATAAATCCAACAGAAAGTAACTTTTCATTTTAGGATTACTCTTTGGATAAGTCTAGTACAAATTTTATTTCATTGCATTCCAACAACATAAGACTTGCTGAAGTTGGTAATTTAATGAATTAATGTACACCTTATTGTACAGTGCAATAGTTCAATTTGCGGTCTTACTGCTAAAAGTGATTTCTTCCAGACAACCGATGGTTGGAACTAATAAGGGTGATTTGTTTACAGATTTCCAACACTTTCCGTTTTGTAAATATTTCCAATTTAATGGAGGTACCTTTGTACCAAATATTTCCAATTTAATGGAGGTACCTTTGTACCAAATATTTCCAATTTAATGGAGGTACATTTGTACCAAATGTTTCCAATTTAATGGAGGTACATTTGTACCAAATATTTCCAATTTAATGGGGGTACATTTGTACCAGATTTGATTTAACAAACACTGCCTTAACTACTCTAGTCAATTATTATGAATAAACACTGCCAGACCAAGACCAATTTAAAGATCACTTGACCTGACCGGGAATCGAACCCGGGACCATCACACAATTATTGTCTTTTTAACATATAGTCACATAAAGGTTTAGTCCAAGCATCCACATTTAAATAAGTAATCCACTTATTAAAACGTAGGTCATCCGAAAGGCATTATTTTTTACTGACCGGGAGTCGAACCCGGAGCCTTGTTATCCAGATGCAAAATCTATACCTCTGCCCCACACAGGCTGTCAGTTCTTAGTAATGTACATCTTTCTATATATCTACATATACATACCCATGGTGTATACAATATATACGAACAAATCTGCGCTTTATTCACAACTTAATAGTAGGAATTGTAATAACCTATATAATTTTGTTGTTGTTTATCAAGTGTTCAGTATAAATTAGGAAAGAGTCACATTTATTCCGTAATTAGATATCTAAACAATATGTACTCAATTTTCAAAACATGTAATGTAATCTCAGCACATCTTTAGTCACCGTTAAAATTACGTTATTTTACTTATATAGTTAATTTAAAATAAGACCAAATTTCAAATGGAAATCTTTGTAACTGTTACTAACATAGTTCGTTTATAATAAGACATAATTCCAATCGGAAATCTTTGTCAACTTTCCCCTATTCTCCTTCTGTATAACAAAACATTTACTATACCAAGGTAGAATTACTACCTGACTGTTTTTTTCCATTGTTGTGAATATATTGTTAATTAAAATTCACAATGTCTGTATAGGCTAATTTGTACATAGTTCTAAGATCTTTGGCAAATTATTGTGAATAAATGAATATGAATATGTTTTTTAAATTCAACTATTATATTTTTTAAATAAGACAATTAAGTAAATATGAAATGTGTTATACTCCACCGACAAGAGCACAACTCTTAAATAATAAGAAGAAATGTGCTAATATATTCATAGTTATAATTCATAACATTAATTAAGGACACAACCTAGGCACCGTGCAGTGCAGGTACAGGAGAGGATGATGTAGGCACAGGAAGTAAACATAGTAAATCTTTTTCTGATTTGCTGCATTTTTATTTACTTTTCACCAACACCACCTATTTCCTATTCTAAGCTAATTTTGTATAATAACACGATATTATTACTGATCAAATCAATCAGAATCTTTATCAATATTCCATTAGATATTTAATTGTTATAATTTTTCCATTTTACAATTACGTTTAATATAACTGGAAATTCAAAAAAGGAACTGGCTGAAATTTGATTTTAAAATAACTAGAAAAACTTTAATTTGAATAAGATTTTCCATTTGCAAGGTGTGTGTACGCCCTCGTTAGTCTAACCTTATACTCATCCAAAACACCTTTATAAAGAAACATTCGTAAAATAAACATATTAAATCCTTTACAGAATCACTTCTGTAACACCTATTTCGGTTTGTGTTAAACCCTTTTAAAAGTGCAACATACATATGTTTTCTGCAAAAAAACTGCTCTTTACTACCTCCATGTGTTTATTGCTACACACAATATCTTATCGATATAAACAGTCTTTTTTTTTTTTATTATTAAAACTTATAAACGGGTATTTTTAGAAATCGGATTTAAAGTATTACAGTTTATTTCTATCTTACTTATAAACAGAAATGAAACCAGTGTTCAAACACTTTATTCGAATATCCCAACAACCCCTGGTGTAAATATTCGTATTCCCAATTTTTTTGACATAAAATTTAAAATGCCCATAAACATGTAAGCACTACATTTTAACAACAGATAACTGTATTTTTCCTTCCAGAAAAATAAAATATAATGTGCAATTAATATAAGTACTCACGTTCTTTAATCCCATATTCGTCGCCACTGTAGTGTGCTCGATAGCACACCACACAGGGTTTGCACGGCAAGGTTACGTGCCCCACCATCGCACGTAACTGTTCATCGCAACCAGCACTTACTGATGATCCACCGCACTTCGTAACTAGTCACTATCACTGTAATACCCATGCTCATAGGCACCGGTCCGTACACCCCGACGGTACTGAATAGACTGCGCCCCACTCACACTACAGAGGCGTGGCGTGGCAAAGGGGGGGATGACGTAGCGCGCTCTGACATTGCATCGTCGCGCTGTCATATATATATATCTACATACACTACACCATACTTTGAATATATATACTAAAACTAACCATTCCTCGGATCGTTTTCTATTTTTTGCAACAATGAAGCTCCTTCTAGCCTTTATAGCTCAAAGTGGCAACTACTGACAGCCGGCAGACCAACTTGTTTCACATACGGAGATGCCATACTTTAAATATATACTAAAACTAACCATTCCTCGGATCGTTTTCTATTTTTTGCAACAATGAAGCTTCTTCTAGCCTTTATAGCTCAAAGTGGCAACCGCTGACAGCCGGCACACCAACTTGTTTCACATACGGAGATACCATACTTTGAATATACAAGGTGTAACGGAATACCTATATCCATATCGATTGTGCTAACTGTGGTAATGGTTTTAAACTAGTTTCAGACATTTTTAGTCTTGTATGTTTATGATTTAATTTTTAATTTTAAGTAAACCATACAGGCACACATTTTTCCAATTTGAATTGGCACAACACTATTCACCACTATGACAGTAAACAGCTGTTGAATTCATGGTCAATCATCTACAACTATCAAAATTAAATCACACCTCCTTGATTCGGCGCCTGGTATTGTAATAAATTAGAATTTGCGAAAGAGGTTCCGCACTCTTATTTGCAAATGTCTGTATGTCTGAAGATTTGACATTCTGACAAGATAAAAAAAGGGTTTGATAACATTTTCAAATGAACTCTGAATAAGGCGTCGCTTCTACCTTGTTAGGCTGATATGTGATCCTAGTATGGTCAAAAATTAAATTTAAAAAATATCATCTTCACGGAACATGATAATAAAATTAAAGGTAAATATTGGTTTAATACAAGGGATCCATGGAACAATGGGAGGTTCATCCGGAAAAATATCCTATTTATCAGCAACACCGACTTCGTGGAGGTCCGTGTTGCTCTAAGTAGGATATTTATTTATTTTGTACTAGGACGGCATAATCTAAAAGGTGGTATGAGTTTGGCTAATAAAAGACGGGACTGGACTTTTTTCTGAAAATGTACTGGCAGGATAGCACCAATATTAAAAAGTAACTGTCAATATTAACCTGAGTTGTTGACTTGTCAAAGTGAAAAATATTTATGCGAGTTATTTGATTTCTAATTAAAAACATGATGAAAACACTGAAAAGCGACTTGCGAATGTTTTTTTTTACAATGACTAATCAATTTAAAGTAAGGTAAAATTGAAAAATTCCCGTCGCTGCTGTGCTGCGCCGCTCTGCACGTGTAGGCAGTTTCTTTGTGAAAACATTGGTATAAACTGTCAAAAGGTGACGAAAGCGGATACTGCTCAAAGTACCAGGTTTTCATAGTAACCGAGAAGGTGAAATAATTTGTGTTGTGATATGTGTGTGAGCAGTGCAAAGGCAACCTTGACATTGAAATATCCTGAATAGTGATGTGCAGTGTTTGTTTACATGGCAAAGATTTCGTTTTATCATTTATTTTTTTAACACTCCTTTTTAAAAGTGCTGAAAATAATCTGAAACTTCACATAAAGGATCTACCCACGGTAACGAATCTTTCCACTTTGTATAGTAATACCCTTTCCGTTACACCTTGTATACTAAAACTAACCATTCCTCGGATCGTTTTCTATTTTTTGCAACAATGAAGCTCCTTCTAGCCTTTATAGCTCAAAGTGGCAACTACTGACAACAGGCAGACCAACTTGTTTCACATACGGAGATGCCATACTTTGAATATGTACTAAAACTAACCATTTCTCTGATTTTTTTTTTTGCAACAATGAAGGCCATTTCCTCAAGGCAAATTTTTAGGCCCTAGGTATAGCTCGAAGTAGCAAACACTGAAGGCCGGCAGACCAACTTGTTTCACCTGTGGAGACACCATTCTTTCAATAGGTACTAAAACTGACCATTTCTTTTACCGTTTTATTTCGTAACTATGCAGTGACTTTCGCGCATCATCGCTCTGAAATGCGACCACTGACAGCCGGCAGACCAACTTGTTTCACATGCGGAGATGCCATATATATATCTCATTTGAAGGTTCTACTGAATTCCAGCGTCGCGAGCCCGCAATTTGTGGGCTTGACGGCAAATGCTGAGTGGATCCCATTTCTTGGATACCTACACAGCACAAACTGACGCCATGACAACATTTTCGTGTACCCCCATTGTGCAGAGTATTTATGTTGTTGTCGGCATGTTTTCATTCTTTTTTGTATTTTTATTTTTTGTTGTGTTGTGTTTTATATCTAAGAAATAAACATATTCTATTCTATTCTATTTCTATTCCATACTTTGAACATGTAATAAATCTAACAATTTCTCTGATCATTTTTTTGTCGCAACAAGCTCGAAATGGCAACCACTGAGAGCCGGCAGACCAACTCGTTTCACCTTTACTTATTCAAAGTATGGCATCTCCGCATGTGAAACGAGTTGGTCTGCCGGCTGTTAGTAGTTGCCAATTTGAGCTATAGGGGCTGGAAGGGGCTTCATTGTTGCGAAAAAAAAAACGATAGAGAAATGGTTAGTTTTAGTATATATTCAAAGTATGGCATCTCCGCATGTGAAACAGGTTGGTCTGCTGGCTGTCAGTGGTTGCATTTCAGAGCTATGAGGCGCGAAAGTCACTGCATAGTTACGAAAAAAAAAACGGTAAGAGAAATGGTCAGTTTTAGTACCTATTGAAAGAATGGAGTATCCACAGGTGAAACAAGTTGGTCTGCCGGCCTTCAGTGGTTGCCACTTCGAGCTATACCTAGGGCCTGGAAGGGGCTTTATTGTTGCGAAAAAAAATTATCAGTTAAATGGTTAGTTTTAGTATATATTCAAAATATGGTATCTCCGCATGTGAAACAAGTTGGTCTGCCGGCTGTCAGTGGTTGCATTTCAGAGCTATGAGGCGCGAAAGTCACTGCATAGTTACGAAAAAAAACGGTAAAAGAAATGGTCAGTTTTAGTACCTATTGAAAGAATGTTGTCTCAACAGGTGAAACCAGTTGGTCTGCCGGCCTTCAGTGGTTGCTACTTCGAGCTATACCTAGGGCCTGGAAGGGGCTTCATTGTTTCAAAAAAAAAAAAATATCAGAGAAATGGTTATCTTATCTTATCTTAACACGCGGGGTCCGAGGTCCGGAAGTACTTCAAACCTTGGGTTTTTTTGTACTTACCCCAATGCCTTACTCACCCGCATCGGGAATTCTGAAGAAGGACTGCATGACCTTCAGAATATCACCTGTTGCGAAGTGCCTATAGTCCTCCAGGTCTGGATACGCTGATCCCAGGAGGTCCAGTCGCTTGTTTGCCAACGAGTCACAATAACACAAAATGTGCTTCATGGACTCCTCTGCTTTCGCACAAGCCCTGCACAGAGGGCTGTTGACAAGTTTTAATTTGTAGAGGTGACTGCGATTTTCAAAGTGTCCAGTCAAGGCCCCAATCAGAATTCTTGTCTGTATTCTGCTATACTTGCAGATTTCTTTGAGCCACCTGGTGTTGTCTTCACCAAGCATTGCCTTTGAATGTTTAAGTCCATCCTGTGCATTCCATTCGGAACTGTGTCTATCTTTGACATATGCATTAATTGCCGTAGTTACCATCCCATATGACAGCCCTACAAAGGGTTCAGGCCCTATTAAAGACTCATTTGAGCCCTTCCTTGCCAACTCATCCGCATTCTCATTCCCCTCAACCCCAATGTGACCCGGCACCCAAACCAGCCTAAGTCTGTTGCGCCTACCTAAATTATTTAGGGACATTATGCAGTCAGAGACCAGTCCGGAGCCAACCCTACTGGAGTCGAGGGCAGCAAGTGCAGATTGGCTGTCGCTAAGGATGTAAATCGTGCGATTTTCTTGTCCTTCCTCTAGGTTCAATTTAGCACAGACGGTGATTGCATACACTTCCGCCTGAAAGACGGTCGAGAATCGTCCCATGCTCTGATACAGTTGTCTGTCCGTCGAAAAGATGCCTGCTCCTGTTCCTTGGTTGGTTTTAGACCCATCCGTGTACCAGATTAGGCAGTCTTTTCTTGAGGTTTAAATTCTCCTTTCCATTCATCCCTTGTTGGGATATATGTCTTATAGTTTCTTTTGAAGTTATACCTCGGGAGAATCTTATCACTGCCCATGTGTAACATCCTTTCGAGATTCTGTGGTACCTCCAGTAGTAGATGTCTAGTCCTTGGCGCATGCCTGTTCCACAATTTAGATACAGATAGTCTGTAGAGTGCTTTACAGGCTTCGCCTTTGATGTGCAAGTGTAGCGGTGGCAGTCCAAGTATTACCTCCAAGGCCGCTGTAGGTGTCGTGGAAAACGCCCCCGAGATTGCACAACAGGCTATTCGTTGCAGTTTCCTAAGGGCATCCATACACGTCACCTGTTCGACCTTCGGCCACCACACTAGTGCTCCATAGGTCAAGATTGGTCTAATCATCATTTCATACAGCCAACGTACAATGTACGGTTTGAGGCCCCATGTTTTGCCATAGGTGTTTCTGCACATACCAAATACCCTTGTGGCCTTAGTTATTATATTATTAACATGAGTATTCCAAGTCAGTTCTTTATCTAGTGTGACTCCCAGATATTTTACCTCCTTGGACAATTGTAGCTCTGTGCCATTCATCTTGAGGTTCTCAAGCCCTTTCAGTTTGCGACGTCTTGTAAAAGGAACGATGATGGTTTTACTCGGGTTTATATTCAAGTGGTTCGCGGTACACCACTCTTGAACTTCCCGCAGGGCCTCATTCATTATCCCTTTTACCGTATCAGGAACTTTCCCATTAACCAGGATGACAATGTCATCTGCATATCCAACTGCTATGATCGGACCTCTGTTCAGAGATGCTATCAGGGAATCTATAACTAAACTCCACAGGGTCGGCGAAAGTACCCCCCCCTGTGGGCACCCTTTCGTTGTTATTGCTGACAGCTTTTCTCCCATGTGCTCAGATGTTATTATTCTGCCTTTGAGCATATTCTCCATCCATCTGCAGAGTGTATCTGGAATGCCGTGTTCCATTGCTGCCTTGCAGATCGAGTTAAAAGTAGTCCGGTCAAATGCTCCTTCAACATCAAGAAAGGCACCCAGACATACCTCTTTATTCTCTAGCGCCTTTTCAGCCTGACTTACCACATAATGAAGAGCAGTCTCCGTGGATTTGCCAGGCTGATAGGCACATTGCATTTTATGAAGTGGATACCTTTTAAGCGGACCGTCTCTAATATATCTGTCCACCATCTTCTCCAGTGACTTTAGTAAGAACGACTGAAGACTTATTGGCCTGTATGACTTAGCCTCTTCGTATGTCGCTTTTCCCGGTTTTGGAATAAACGTAACTTTTACTAAATTCCATGCTCTGGGTATATGCCCAAATGCTATGCAGGCCCTGAATAGCCTACATAGATGTGGACCGAGTATGGAAATTCCTTGTTGCAAGAATATAGGGTAGATGCCGTCTGGGCCGGGCGCCTTGAAGGGTTGCAAGGTTCCTACTGCCCATCTTAGTTTATGGTCATCCACCACTTTCTTCGCCACTTCCCAGTCCCGTTTGAAGGTTCTAGCCTCCCAGGACTTCAGGCGGTTAAGATCTTGTTGATCATCTGTTGTCTCTATGCAACCTGGGAAGTGAGTTTCATACATCACCTTTAGTGTCTCCTTGGCGGTTTCTGTTTGCACGCCACTGTTGTCCTTGACAGTTGACAACGGGTTAGCCTTGGTGACGGATACAGCTTTGGCTAATCTCATTCCTTCAGGTAATGAACCGATGGAATCGCATTGACGTTTCCATCCTGTCCACCTTGCTTTGCGAACCGTTTTCCCGTATTCAGTGAGGGCCTTATGGTATTCGCTGAAGTCCTTCTTAGCTTTGGCTTCGTTGAAGAGCTTCCTTGTTTCTTGTCGCATTTTTGCCACTTCCGGCGTCCACCAGGGTTCCTTTTGGTTCCGAGGTTTTCGCTTAGGACAGCTTGACATCCATGCCTGTTTTATGCACTCTGCTATACGATCTGCTTCCAGCTCCAGGTCGACGATGGAGTTCAACTTAGATACCGGAGCTCCTAGCTCTGCTTTGAGCATTTCTCTGTAGGTTACCCAGTCTGTGTGTCTGGGGTTCCTCCTCGGAACAGTGTCTGATCTTAAGTTACCACATCTGTACCTAAAGCATATGTAGTTGTGATCCGATAACGATATCTCATCTGACACATGCCAATTATCTACCTTACCATATGCCTTTTTACAGGCCAATGTAATATCGATGACCTCTCTTCTCGCAGAATTGAAGAAGGTAGGTTTATTACCTTTATTGAGAATCAGCATGGGAGAACTCACCAGATACTCAGCCAACTTTTCTCCTCTTTCATTGATGTCCGTGCTGCCCCACAAGAGATTGTGGGCATTAGCGTCACACCCAATTACAAGGTCCAGCTTCTTCTCCGTCGTGTGATGCACAAGTGCCAACAGCTCCGGTGAGACTGGATCCTTCCTTTCGTAAGGCAGGTAGGCTGCGGCCATGACCACCGCCTGCTCTGCCCCTATCTGGACCTTGACTGCCGTCAGGTCCCTGTAACATAAAGAATTGAGTACCATTGCATTTATACCATCCCTGATATATATGCATGTTCTCGCATCATTAGTAGTGCAGTAAGTGAAAATACGACTATTCAGACTACCAAAGCCTTTAATTTGGCCATTATATAGATAAGGTTCTTGAATAAGAGCAATATCATACTTATTCAGCCGTAGCTCTCGTGCTAGAATAGCCACGGCTGCCTTACAGTGGTGTAAATTTATTTGTACGCACCTTAAAACCCCCATATTGAGGCCTAGTTGTGTCGGCGTACCGACAGTTCCTTTTCGGAGTCTGAAAACTCCACCTCTTCCACGTCCCGCGGCGATGATGCCAGCAGGCCTAGGTCCACGGGCCCAGACGTAGCCGGCGACAGCGCCAGCTGCTCGGCCGCATTCACTAGTGGCGAGACCGACATCGGGGGCCTCGCCATTGGTCCAGTGGTCACCACCAGGCCAGGTGACGGTGAGCGCGACCGCCCCAAGGCGTGCTGCCTGCGCAGGTCCAATGGCCGGAGGAAGCCGCCGCTCCTCTACCTCCAGGCGCAGCCACTGATGGAGTCGGCTCAGCCCGCAGTGGCCGTCCAGCCTCCAGCGTTCCTGCCGGCCCCAGAGCCAGTGGTCGCGTCTGTGGCAGCGGTGGCTTGGGCGCATTCCGCTCTCCGTCCCGTCCCCGCGGATCTTCGCCATCCCGACCCGTGGACGCAGCAGCCTCACCCTCCGCCGGAGCAACGGCATCGTCAAGGACCTTGAAGATGTCGGTGCTCAGGCAGTTTTTGAGTCTGTACCCACGGGCCTTAATGTAGTCCGCGGAGACTTGGTCGACGAGCACAACACGTCTGACGTGCTCCCTCTCCACCAATGTATCCACTACCTTCCATTCATCCGTCTTTAAAGATGGATGGATTCTTTGGAGGTATCGAAGTACCAGTGAGCTCTCCGTCAGGGCAATATTCCTCGTCTTCCAGGCCATCTTGACGGGCTTGGGCAGATCCTTGGCGTGAAGCAGCTTGACCTCCATGTCCTCAAACTTCTCACCTCTTATGGCGTTGCGGATCCATTCGACATCCGTCTCTCCATAGCAGGAGAGGTGCATGGCTCCGGCAACGACACCCTTGAGGTCGACCATCGGAACATAGTCCAGGTCAGCCACCATCTTCTTGAACAATCGGGGGGCAAAGGCCGTCCACCCGTTGCACGTGAACTGCTTTCCCGGGAATCCCTCGGGGACGATTGCCATCCGAATGGCAGCTGCAGCCGTACTGTAAGGCGCAGCTGTTTCCAGCCTCGCCTTCTTAGCTCCAGCTGCCGCCTCGGCGACCTCATCGCTGACCTCCCGGTCTCTCTTGGCTGCAGACGCCTCCACAGCCTCCTCCCTTTTGAGCTTGCGCATACGACGCTTAACGGACCCGCAAAGCCTCTTGCCCCGCTTCGTGCGCCATTCCGACCCGGTGCTACTTCCAGCTACCGCTTCCTCACGAGGGTCCCCTCCATCACCAGGCCGCTCTTGGCAGGCTTGTAAGCCATGGCCTGGAGGGTCCAGATCAGGGAGGCCACACGCTCAGTCGCAGCAGCCGTCGCTCGCATCTGGGTATCCCTATTTGCCTCAGTGACCGGACCAGACAGGGTTTCACCACCGCCTACAGTCCGTTCACTTCGAGCTTTTGGTAATTGCGTGCGGCTATCAGCCAGCCCGCGTTCACCCTGTCTCTCCACTTCCATCTCATCATTGAAGGCGCCGTGTAATAACTCAAACATATTCTTGTTACAGGCCATAATAAAGTTTTTGTATTTCACCCCTTAACTCCCCACCCTCCACGGAGCCCGCAAAAATGGGGATGTCTGCTCGACACCAGGGCTATTAAGGGGTATAGTACTCCGCCGGGACAACCTACGAGACCAACCCAGGCAGTGACGGCCGCGCGAACAGCGCGAACACGCGCACCGAAACCACCCTCGACTGCAGGCCGCGCTCCTTTGGAGTACTCACCAGACGTCGTCAGAGGGACGGACGTGACAGCCGGTTGGTTCACTGCTGGCTAGACAGGAACCGCCCGTGTAAGACGAAATCCAGGCCAAAGTGGTGTGTTGCCGCAGTCCCTTTGGCTCAACCACCAGGACTCCTTCATCCGTCCGTACGGGTCCCCGCGCACGGCAAAAACACGCGGGTGGGCACGCTTATAGGATACCCCCATCAACATATTTTTGTGATGTAGGGCCCGCAGTACTTGCCCACAGAGAACCGCAGTGGGATACGGAGATGGGATAGGATGGGAAAGGCTGGGATTAAGGAAGGGATTAAAGTACAGGAAGGGGTTAGGATAGGATAGGTAGCCCAGACAGGAATCTGGGTCTATTGGTAGCAGGACATCGGCCGACACCCACCAAGACCCCGACAAGCGGGGAGTTGCTGACTGCCGCCCGGGATGCACCGTCCACGGAGCCCTTGACAGCCCGCCGCTCTCACCGGATCCCAAAGAAATTAAATGAGAGAAGCTAAAGCTTTCAAGGGACCGGGCACTCGAGGAGGTTTCCCGCACTTAGCATCCCCTTAGAGAAATGGTTAGTTTTAGTACATATTCAAAATATGGCATCTCCGCATGTGAAACAAGTTGGTCCGCCGGCTGTCAGTGGTTGCCACTTTGAGCTATACCTAGGGCCTGGAAGGAGCTTCATTGTTGCAAAAAATAGAAAACGATCTGAGAAATGGTTAGTTTTAGTACATATTCAAAGTATGGCATCTCCGCATATGAAACAAGTTGGTCTGCCGGCTATCAGTGGTTGCATTACAGAACTATGAGGCGCGAAAGTTACTGCATAGTTACGAAAAAAAAACCGTAAGAGAAATGGTCAGTTTTAGTACTTATTGGAAGAATGGTGTCTCCACATGTTAACGAGTCTGTCTGCCGGCTTTCAGTGGTTACCACTTCGAGCTCACTCTAGAGCCTGGAATCATTGTTGCGAAAAAAAATGCTTAGAGAAATGGTTAGTTTTAGTACATATTCAAAGTATGGCATCTCCGTATGTGAAACAAGTTGGTCTGCCGGCTGTCAGCGGTTGCCACTTTGAGCTATAAAGGCTAGAAGGAGCTTCATTGTTGCAAAAATAGAAAACGATCTGAGGAATGGTAAGTTTTAGTACATATTCAAAGTATGGTATCTCCGCATGTGAAACAAGTTGGTCTGCCGGCTGTCAGTGGTTGCCACTTTGAGCTATAAAGGCTAGAAGAAGCTTCATTGTTGCAAAAAATAGAAAACGATCCCAAGAATGGTTAGTTTTAGTATATATTCAAAGTATGGCATCTCCGTATGTGAAACAAGTTGGTCTGCCGGCTGTCAGCGGTTGCCACTTTGAGCTATAAAGGCTAGAAGGAGCTTCATTGTTGCAAAAATAGAAAACGATCTGAGGAATGGTAAGTTTTAGTTCATATTCAAAGTATGGTATCTCCGCATGTGAAACAAGTTGGTCTGCCGGCTGTCGGTGGTTGCATTTCAGAGCTATGAGCCGCGAAAGTCACTGCATAGTTACGAAATAAAACTGTAAAAGAAATGGTCAGTTTTAGTTCTTATTGAAAGAATGGTGTCTCCACAGGTGAAACAAGTTGGTCTGCCGGCCTTCAGTGGTTGCCACTTCGAGCTATACCTAGGGCCTGGAAGGGGCTTCATTGTTGAAAAAAATATCAGAAAAATGGTTAGTTTTAGTACATATTCAAAACATGGCATCTCCTCATGTGAAACAAGTTGGTCTGCCGGCTATCAGTAGTTGCCACTTTGAGCTATTAAGGCTAGAATGAGCTTCATTGTTTCAAAAAATAGAAAAATATCAGAGAAATGGTTAGTTTTAGTACATATTCAAAATATGGCATCTCCGCATGTGAAACAAGTTGGTCCGCCGGCTGTCAGTGGTTGCCACTTTGAGCTATACCTAGGGCCTGGAAGGAGCTTCATTGTTGCAAAAAATAGAAAACGATCTGAGAAATGGTTAGTTTTAGTACATATTCAAAGTATGGCATCTCCGCATGTGAAACAAGTTGGTCTGCCGGCTATCAGTGGTTGCATTACAGAACTATGAGGCGCGAAAGCCACTGCATAGTTACGAAAAAAAAACGGTAAAAGAAATGGTAAGTTTTAGTACTTATTGAAAGAATGGTGTCTCCACAGGTGAAACAAGTTGGTCTGCCGGCCTTCAGTGGTTGCCACTTCGAGCTATACCTAGGGCCTGGAAGGGGCTTCATTGTTTCAAAAAAAAAAATATATCAGAGAAATGGTTAGTTTTAGTACATATTCAAAGTATGGCATCTCCGTATGTGAAACAAGTTGATCTGCCGGCTGTCAGTGGTTGCCACTTTGAGCTATAAAGGCTAGAAGAAGCTTCATTGTTGCAAAAAATAGAAAACGATCCCAAGAATGGTTAGTTTTAGTATATATTCAAAGTATGGCATCTCCGTATGTGAAACAAGTTGGTCTGCCGGCTGTCAGCGGTTGCCACTTTGAGCTATAAAGGCTAGAAGGAGCTTCATTGTTGCAAAAATAGAAAACGATCTGAGGAATGGTAAGTTTTAGTTCATATTCAAAGTATGGTATCTCCGCATGTGAAACAAGTTGGTCTGCCGGCTGTCGGTGGTTGCATTTCAGAGCTATGAGCCGCGAAAGTCACTGCATAGTTACGAAATAAAACGGTAAAAGAAATGGTCAGTTTTAGTTCTTATTGAAAGAATGGTGTCTCCACAGGTGAAACAAGTTGGTCTGCCGGCCTTCAGTGGTTGCCACTTCGAGCTATACCTAGGGCCTGGAAGGGGCTTCATTGTTGAAAAAAAAAAAATCAAAAAAATGATTAGTTTTAGTACATATTCAAAATATGGCATCTCCTCATGTGAAACAAGTTGGTCTGCCGGCTATCAGTGGTTGCCACTTTGAGCTATCAAGGCTAGAATGAGCTTCATTGTTGCAAAAAATAGAAAACGATCTGAGGAATGGTTAGTTTTAGTACATATTCATAGTATGGCATCTCCGCATGTGAAACAAGTTGGTCTGCCGGCTGTCAGTGGTTGCATTTCAGAGCTATAAGGCGCGAAAGTCACTGCTTAGTTACGAAAAAAACGGTAAGAGAAATGGTCAGTTTTAGTACCTATTAAAAGAATGCAATGTTAGCAAAAATAGTATTAATAAAAAGTCTTCTTATTAAGATCAAAAATGAAATACATAATCAGTTTTTACCAAAATCGACGTAGATTTTCTGAAGAAAACCTTTTTTTCTCTAGAGGCGATTTTTTTCCCCACAGTGCGGTGGTGCGCGGCGCAAGTTTGAGGTTGGGTAAAACATACAGATGCAGATACGACAGCGGCTGGCATGAACTAGAAAAATTCGCCTATTTTCCCGCTTTTCGATGTTTTTTTTAGACTTTTTCCTTAAATAAGCGACTTACGTGAACGATGATAGCTCTGAAATACAACCACTGACAGCCGGCAGACCAACTCGTTTCATCTGTGGATACAACATTCTTCCAATTGGTACTAAAACTAACCATTTCTCTTATCGTTTTTTTTTTGTAACTATGCAGTGTCTTGCGCGCCTCATAGCTCTGAAATGCAACCACTGACAGCCGGCAGACCAATTTGTTTCACATGCGGAGATGCCATACTTTGAATATGTACTAAAACTAACCATTTCTCAGATCGTTTTTTTTTCGCAACAATGAAGCACCTTTCAGGCCCTATAGCTCGAAGAAGCTACCACTGAGAGCCGGCAGACCGACATCATTCACATTAGGGGACTACTCTACAACCCATAAAAGCAAGTCTATCCGTTTCCCTGATCGTTACGAAAATTCCCGTGACCTCTCGGTCTATATGCTAAAACTAGCGAAAAGTGCATTTAAAGCCACCAGCGAGCGAGTAGCCAGCGATCACATACGTAATACGATTTTTTTTGGCAATAAGCAATCGATCGCGCGGTCACTGCGCGATCACTGCGCGATTTTCGCTGATTGCTAAAAGATAGCTAATAAGGCTGCCGGAAGTTCTTATTTTTTCCATTATTGTCATCTCAAGTCGAAATTTGGCCACTTCCACCAATATTTGGCCTAACGTGGCCTCATTGAGATTATGGCACTTTCCCAAGACAAGACAAGATATTAGTGTTGCCACAAGATCTTCTAAGGGGTAGGGTAGTTTTTGCCATGACATCCGGTCTCTCAATAGGTAACATCATAAAGCAACACGGACTCTTTCCGTTTCGCGCGCGGAAGTCCTTGTTGCTCGCGGGTTGCTCATAGTTTATGGTTTATGTTAAGTACATGGAAGTAGTAAGTACTTTGTACAAAAAGGTACTTATTACTTCCATGGTTAAGTATCGTTCATCCGTTTGTAATGTATTTTCCATGGAAGTAATAAGTACCTACGTACAAAAGTACTTATTACTTTCATGGTATTTTTCATCTACTCGCATTTTCGAGCAACAAGGACTTCGCGCGCGGCACGGAAAATGAGTCTGTGTTGCTCTATGACCCGCATGCATCCGTTCGTGCAGTATTTTTCGGTCAGAACTTAAATTTCGTGTAGGTATTTAGAATTTAGGTAGGTAATACCTAACTCCTTTGTGTAATGGAAGCAAATCACCAACTGTGAAAAATTAATTAAACGGGCTGTTTTGTACTTAGTCCCTTGTGGGGAATTTCTTACTCTGTTATTTGCAACTATGTTCACAATATCTATCTAGCTGTGAAGTTCACAGCTAGAGACATAATATAAAATATACATACCTACGTATTATCTCGCCTTTTTCCCGTGCCAATGAAAGTGGAAATCGCTAGTCCCTGCCCACAGCTATATATATTTTTAAATAACGCAATGCAAAATTGAAAAGTAATTTATGTACTTAAAGGTATCTACTAATTCTGCTAATAAATAATAGGTAAAACGAATGGTTGTATGTTTGTTTGAGCACATAGTTTACTTTTTATCCTGAAATGCCCACGCGAGCGAAACCCCGGGGCGTGACTAGTATTCAGTTAAATGCGATACGAACGATAGCCATTTATTAAGTTAGGCTGCTGCTTCTATTATGCTGCTAGCGATATAAAGAGTTCACAGAGATACATCCATACCATCGATGCATTCTATTTGAAGAATAATTTCACAGGAGTTTCTCTTATCGTGAAAATTCCAGGAAATTTGTTCTGAGCGGATGCTAACGTATCTACTTAATTTTAGCTTTTTGGCTTTAGTAGTTTCTGTGCATTTCTATAGTGGCTAAAGATGGATGTGGAAATAAACTTAAGTAAGATTAACCGGCTAAAGTTGAGTTTATATTCGACGAGAGGTTAAATTCATTTATTTTATATTTGGTCTGCTTTAGCTTAAGTATAAGTACCTAGTAATAATAATAGCTATCAGAATACTGCTGCTGCTTATAAAGAACTAATGAAGCCTGCCTTTTTATCACCTATTAAAATATTCAATCGACGTACTCTGATGAAAGTCGTTCGGTAGGGACTTGTTAAAGCAACAAATTGCAACTTGATTTCTTTTCCAGTCGAGCGCCGTAAACTCAAGTTTGACGGTAGTAAAACAGAGACTCGGTCGGGTGATCAAATCCCGAACGTCAGGTCCCTTCAGTCTTTCAAAAACTCCTAAAAGCACCTCTTTCCTTTAACGGGATTTTCAATCAAGTCGCCCTCCTCTCCTTCGCTTTATCCATCACAGTCGACAAAAAATCTGCCTATATCAGCCCGCACCGCCTCTTATGGCTGCCGATCGATTTTGAACCTTGATGTTTTAGTGGAAGAGTACAATTTTGTGCTTAGGATGTATCTTTTGAACCGCTCACGAAGGTGAATATCGGGAGCGCAGGCCATAAAGGCAGTGATTCGAGAAGCGTTCCGTCAGTTTACAAGCACGCTGTAATAAGATATCGGACGGTCTATCGCTCTGGAAAATGTCTTTATTACACTCTCAAAACACAGCCACCTCGTGCAGCTATGGAAATATGCGAGGTAGCGTGCTTTCAGTTTTGTGCGATTGTTGATAACTGTTTTAACTGTAAGCAAAATTTAAACAAATTTGATTACCGGATGGGTATGAAGCTCAGAGTTATGAAGTTTTATTTGGTTATTCCTTCAGAAATCATAGATGTATACGCTTATAAATTAAAATAGGTCAACTTAGTGAAAAATCTAAAAATAAGTATATATTATGGTATGCAATACCAATACTAGACACCCTCCCTGGAGCTCTAGTACTTATTATTCTATAATTTTGGGGTAGAGTATCAAAATCATACAATCCACTAAGAATTCGATGAAGCCATTGCGTATTGCAAACATTATTAAACCTAATAGATACCTGCTTTAATTTTTTTTAAGACTTACATAGTTTTAAACCAACATAAAGTTAATGACCGCTAATAAATGTTTTAGAACGTCTAGAAATAAAATAGCGCCAAAAACTCAGGAAAACTACTTTCGAAAATGAGTTTTATTCACATCTTCAAGAAGACGAGAATGGAATGGAAATTAATTTATCAAATTTCAATATCAGTCAAGACGTTTGAAGGGCCACGTCGCTGCTGAGAGACCCACAAGCCCGCAACCCACATAGTACGGTTTCTATTTATAGTTCAATCGAAGACTGATGGAGAACGTTCACTGAAACATATACAACACCCAGCGAAATTGATTCACAACCTTAGAAGAAATAGTTGATAGAGTACGCGTATTATCAGCTCTACATATACTTTGAGGCGACCGCTCCGAGCTTTTATTGTCATTGTTAGTAAAGTAATATTAATAAAATGCTTTTATTTCATAGCATCTTACGTATGTCACAAAAAAACTTGCAACTATAGGTAGGTATTCTTATTCTTTTTTTGGCACATTGTTTTAATTACGTTTTTAAGATATTTACTTTATTTCCTAATCTTACATTGTAGTAGGTAGTATACAAACTGTCGAATCTTTCAAAAATATCTTATAAAATCACAAAAAATATCTCTATACTCCAGCACGTCGCCGCGAGGAAGGGTTCCCAGAAGGCTGGCAGCATTTCTATTACTTAGGTATGTGCTTACCAGAATCTTCGGTGTATCGTATTTATTCATGTATACTATCTACGTGAGTTGATTTGTAAACCAAATTATTATACCTAAAACACTCGTGAAGATAAATCAGTAACAGTCACCATAACTCACTTAGGTAGTTCCCGCGCTCTACCTCCCATAGACGAAGTTACTCTATGTTCGAAACCATTGTTAGCATTGTAACGCCTCTCAACTGCCTATCCTATTTTCACTAGTTTCGAACTTCCAGAAGAAAGGGTGAAACGTTTTCGTGCGGTAATTTGTCGCTAAAATCCTTATTTATTGCAACAGAGAAGTTGGATCGGCCCCCGGGGCGAATTGGGAAACTTTGCTCCTTTACCCCGCTTCACTGAATAGCGACACCTTGAGCACATATTGAGGTTGAATCCTCGTTTTCTTGTTAGGCCTGAAATATGGCCGAATACTTTAATACATTTTCATTGGAAGTTTGTCAGCAGAGCACACACACAGCTGTAGCAATAGATTGTGTGAGACATCACGCCTATTCAGCTGAATAGAATCAATATTGTAAGGAACCGTTTACATTCTCGCTTTTTGTTATATTGCGACATTTAATAAGCACATCTTATGATAAAGTAGTACATAAGTAAATAATGTAGTAGGTATATAAAATAAAGTAGTATATAAGTAAATAGTAGTATAAGTAAATAATGTTTCAAGTATTAGATTTATTTATAACTATTGCTCTTGGCTTTAGTAGCATACATATTCCTTTTACACAAGAAGAATACCGCTTTTCAAAGAGTAAGTTTCTTTACGAAATACGAAATTTATTTCTTTGTATTCAAATATTTATAAAATAGAACTAAATACAAGAAAAAAATTACAAATACAGGAAACGCAATACCAAATTTCTCCAACCACTGATGTTTCGATGCTTCACAGTTCACTAGGCGAAGTTTGGTCTTTGGCGAAATACCTGCCCGGTGTAAACGGCCTTCAAAGCGATTCTTCCGAAGTTCGCCAATGCGGATGCTACCACACAACGGTCAGGATAATCTAAAACATTTTTGAACTAGGTTCTAGCTTCTATTTCTATCTATACACAAATATAATAAAGCTTAAAGGTTTATCAGTCATACTAATTTCTGGAATCAATAGTCCGATTTTCTTTTTCTATGTAATATCATAAATCTTACCTCCCTTTCTTTGCAATGCCTAACAAGGTGCATTTTGTATTTACTTTTAGTGAAACCAAATGTAATGCAATGAATGAATGAATGAAATGAAATAAATAGCCACATTTATGAAGAAGACTATAGGCTTAAAACTCCCACGGGAGCGAAGCCGCGGTGCACAGATAGGTAGCTGTCATGTATTTACAAAATAATAAAAATATATTTTACCCAAGCTTAGCAAGATTCCAACGATCTTTTACAAAAAAAGATAAAGTTTCGGCGTCTGCATTTACAACGGTTTCATTAAAAACGCTAATTAGTCAGTAAGCAATAAATAACGAAAGTAAAGTAAAAAGTCAGGAAAACTTCCAAGAACCGCCTGGGAAAAGCTCTTCCTACTTTTGTAGATGCAAAAATAATATTCAATAAATCTTCGGTGTGAAATATATTTTCACAAGTCTGTTTTCATTTGGTATGTAAGTATTTATTGCCATCTGACGTAAACGTCTATAGGTGTAGATAGAATACAATTTCTTACAAAAAGCTTTGACCGTTGAGAAGTCCATTAGCTAATTCTAGATGTGAGAAATGTGACAAAATAAACGATAAAAAACATTATCATAGCAAATGATTTCACAACAACAAGATTTAGACCAACAATGTTACTTTACAAGTTACGAATAAAAAGATGATCCTTATACATACGCGTTTCGACGCGATGGTCACAAACATATTTTTATCTTTACTTTTACTTTTATTACTTGGAAAACTTACGTACAATATTTTTTCTTACTCTTCCTAATAAGTACGAAAGTATGATGTTCGTTACTTTATCTATCATGCCTTACTTTTGTAGCTGGCTAGTATTAGATACTTCGTGTTAAGGTCCAAAAGTAGCTAAACTACTACAAAGTATATTATTTGAAAGTTTATTTATTTATTATTTATTTTATTTTAATCGGAAAACTTACAGTACAATATAACTTAATTACTAAAAAATATAAACATCTTAAAACACAATTAAGGAAATAATAAGAAGAAAAAATAATTAAAAAAAAATTATAAAAAATAAAACAATAATAAAAATTATATAAGCATGATACTATTTATTTCGAACACATACTTGGTCTAAAATACACATAGTTCCTTTAGTATGTTTAGTTATTGATCAACCACTCAAGTTGAACACTAATGGTACCATAGGTATATGATATACACTATAATTTACTTAGCAATTTAGCTAGACAATCTGTCAAATTGCTATTACAAGTACAAATAGAGCGTGGCGCCTGCGGCGTACTAGCTCAATTTAAGTAAATTGAATAGTCCTTGTCTCTACTATCGTCAGCAAAATGTGATAATACTTAGGCGGTAAACCAAAGCACGAACGATCCTGTAATCATAATGATGAGGCGCGCAACACAGGCGGAACAGCATGTGTTGCTTCTTCAGGTGAAGAACACTGAAAGATCAGAAATAAGGAGGCGTCGTTCAGGCAAGGTATGATGCTCAAACGGCATAAGTGAGATCTTCCGTGCCGTGGTTGTATTGTTGTTGTCTTTAATCCTGAGAATTTTATCATTTTCTCTGGCATAGATATGTCATCATAGAAGCATGTGTATCGCTGTGGTTTTTTTTAAAAATAGGTACGTGCTTCGTGGTACGTGGTACGTGCGTGTATAGGTATGTGGTACGTGCTTCTTTGATTAGCAAAGGTACTAAATGCCAAATATTGTATGTAAGCTTACTTATATATTGCGATTCACTGAGCGTTTATGGTATTAATTGCATTAGCTTTTAATAAGTACGAATCTACAAATCGGCATTTTATCGTGGCTCTCAATAGCATTGGGATTCAAAAACAAAAAGTTGTGGAAAACTGGAGTTCCTATGTACTGGGTTTTATCTGGAAATCCATACGCAAGTATACATGGTCGGAGGGTACAGAAGGATATGGACATATCTTTCTGTATCCTCCATGTGTTGTGTCCCAGTTTCACCACCGTGCACTCAGCTTAATTATAGTTAATGCACAATGACGGGCCGTGGCAGCAAGCTCAAACGGGATACTCGAGATTTCGTTGAAAAGTTTAAACCTTATACACAGATGCTATACCTTTATTGTGTTTTTATAGATACTAGCTAGAGACATGGATTGTGTTAAAGATGATTTAAAGGTGTTGGGAGTGGATGTGAATATGAATGAAAAAAATATGAGTAGTTATCAAGAGAAGACATTTTGCTTTCATTTTGCATGTAATTAAAACAGATCCCAGACTCAAATCCGAAATGTCATATCCACAACTTAGTTCATCGGAGTGATGGTAGGTAGAACAAACCATTCACCGAATCGTGGTCTAGGACAAGGAAACGAAGTGTTGGACGACCAGCTATGAAAATGGTGGACGACATAATCAAAGTTGTTACGCTTTTTAGTCTGAAAAGCGTAACAACTACAAAGTGTGACGCTAAATCGTACTCAGTGGATTCGGAGCGAAGTGTGCTTGTTCTAGTGTTAAATGCGAAGTGATAGATGATATTGACTTGAAGTTAGTGGCGGAAGTTCTACTTAGCGCCTGATTTGTGGTTATTGATGCCGACATCACTTAGAAAACGCTAAGATGTAGTATTTATTTTCTTATACTGCTTATTTATTAGTATTAGGGTTCGTAACGTTCAATCTATATAAGTTTTTAAATCATTGTTTTTATAGGTAAATATAAGAAAAATAAAAGTTTTGAAATTTTATCTCATTACAAAAATACATAATTTTTTAAAAGAATTTTTTGTAGCATGTTGTACCCATTTCTGGGCAAGGGCCTCACTCTAGTCCGCTAAAGTTTCGTGTCTAATTTTTACTTCTATTAAATATTAATATAGGCACGTTAATATATTCACAACCACACTGTCAGGAGATCCCGGCACTAAATGGTCTAAGTACTAATTTATGCTCAAGCGAGAGCCCTAATTACCGCCCTTTGCCGCCGTGTTTAATTATAATTACCTGATCATTTGGTCGTAGGTTTAATGCAGCTTCATTAACTGTGTTCATTAATGATGTTATGTACCTACAGATATAAAAACCTGGGAAGTTATCATCATCACAATTTCAGCCTTTTTCTGCCCACTGCTGGACCTATAGGTCTCGCTTCTTTTATGCCATCCTTCTCTGTCATGTGTTTCTCTTATCCATGCACGACCTGCAACTTTGATTATGTCGTCCACCATTTTCATAGCTGGTCGTCCAACACTTCGTTTCTTTGTCCTAGGCCACGATTCGGTGAATGGTTTATTCTACCTGTCATCACTCCGACTACTTTAGTAATATTTTATCGATGCTCCGACGAACTAAGTTGTGGATATGATATTTCGGATTTGAGTTTGGGATCTGTTTTTCGGTAATTATACGAAACTTTTCTCGGATTCGGTTACAGATTGATTATCTCGGGTATCCGATAGATTAATTTACAGGAGGCTTCATATCACCCGTAATATACTTGTATACTAATGACTCTGTCACACAATCATCGTCGTACCTACCTTTCATAATTGTAACGTTCATGTTCAGAGAGCGGGAAAATATTTCCATTGCATTTCCTTTGTGCAAAGGAAATGAACAACAGTTACGGGACGCTCTATGTGCTGCACTTCTAAACTAACTTCAGAGCGGAAGACGTACCGTTGCCAACATTCCCACACAAAGCGCATCTGTTTTGTAGTTTTTGACATGGCGAATTTCGAAACATTTTTGAATATTCCCGTTATGAAAGTTGGGACAATCCGGGATTAGTGTGGCAACCCTGAGAAATGGGCGGACGGAATTGGAAAAGTTGAGGCTTAAAGTAAAGAGAAAACAGATACATATACAGCTAGCTGATACAATAATGCGTTGTGATGTGATGTGACGTGCGTGTAGTGTGAAGAACTACTACTACTACTCCGCTGGCTCAGTGACCTCAAAGTGGATCTTGGCCTCCGAGCCGAGAGTCGAAGAACAGAAGTTCATATTTTTCTTTATTGAAACTTACATACCGCTCGTATGATGTTAACTTAATCATGAACTAAGTTTAGCAATGAGCTTGAAATTGGCCAAGCGAGTGAATTTAGATAAATAAATAAAAATAAATAAATAATAATAATAATAATTAGATGGTAAATAGAAAATGTTAAAAATATTTTAAAATTCGTTACAACAACTCATACAAACTCATACAGCCTGCTAGTGGCGAGGCTTACAAAATAAACGGTAAATGTAAAGATGCAAAAAGGATTTAAACCTTGGATTTAAGTCAAACTAGATGCACTGCCCTAGATGAAGTAAGTACAAAGGTGAAAATTAGTCTTGTTTTAATGCTTGTCCCTACACAGTGATTATTTTGTGTCTCACCGAGGCAGCAGCGGGGCGCTCGCGGGGATTACCACCGCTATTGGCACTATGCGACATGTACCAACTTTCATTGTTCAAGCACCAAGCTAGAGCTATAGGTCTGTTCTATCAAACTATTCTAAGTAGAGTTGATAGTGAACAAGAAAATATGTTACTAATGGAATCCCTTTTGTCTAAGGGCTGGCCGTTCAATGAAAAGATTATTTTTGTTAATACTTCCAACATTTGCTTTGACTTGATAGTCGCGGCGAAAATTGAATGCATGTACATAGATAAATTGTTTATGGAATAACATTTTCGGTAATTGACTTTGTACAATCCACGAAAGTGTTTCAAATTTGTACAACACTTTCATTTCACGTCTACACACTCGAAAGTTCACTTATATATTCATATTCATTTATTCACTTTAATTTGTACATGCACATTGAAATGTTTTATATTTCTATATACAAATATAGAGTGATCATTGATCATGGCAATCGATCGCGCTTCTCAAATTGTGGTAGTTAGTCTCATCGCCTATTTAGAAGGAAACCCTCGCCCATGTTTATTAATAATGTATTACTACTTGCTAATCTGAGAAGTTCGGTAGTTGCTACGTGCGCCGCGCCGGCCATCCTTACGAGTATTTCCAACCAATATTACCAACTTAATTGGTTGGTAAGGTAATATTGGTAGCGGTTGGTTACATCGGAAGTATTATATATCCCTATAATAATTTACAAATTAATAAGGTTTGACTTGTCGTGGTAGATGTTGATATTATAAACCGCCAGCGGAAAGGGAATGGGTCAATGGATTTACACTCGAGTTGCGTTTCCGTGGCCTGAATAAGTTAACTAACAAACGAAGCTATGGAAACTTAGCTGCAGCATGATAGCTCAACTTGGCGACAATCTAGAACCTAATACAGCATTCACGGAAGATTAACCTCGGATGTTCAAGATGTTTGGGGTCCATGTACCTTTTTCCTTTTCATTAGTTTGATGCTAGAAATCGTGACCACAGGAATCCAATGAAGTTTAAAATAGTGCCATTTCGCTGGTTAAGCGAACCGAAATGGATCGATGGTAGTTCGTAATTTGACGAAAGTATTCTATATTACTCGTATAACCCCCCAATGAATAATGGTGTGATATAATTATAACTTGTGTGTTAATCTACCAAGTTCCAAGGGAATGAAATGCAATTGTTTTCAGGATTCTTATTTTCCAGACAAGTTACACCTATATACTTATATGTTGTCGTTGTCAATTTACGAGTGATAATGTTGAGAAAAATAACGTTATTAGAATGATGTCATATTTAAAGTTGTAATGACCGAATAAATCTTGAAACTTGCAGACGTGAGTTTCCACAGATAGTCTACAAGTTACTCTTAGATATCGTCATTATTTTGCGACGTCTGTTTCCTTATATTTCTGTGTAAGTATAACGTTGGCGATGCTGCTCACGCGCCGCTCGGCGGGCGGGTCACGTGCCGAAAGGGGTGAGCCCGCGAATTCGCAGTATTTCCGTAATGGCCATCATCAGACCGGCTATCTTCCAACCCTAGGGTAACTATATCACAAACCTGTCTTAAAATATCTCACCTTTTATTGTTACATTTCATACAAATTAAATTATATAGAGCTCGAAATAGAAACACTATATTGCTTGTGTTGTGATTTTATGGCCGACTTTATCCTTTTTTGTTCCGTCGGGCAAATCACTTATTCGGAAACGCGTGGCGATAAATATTCAATGCTTAGCTGCGTGATCAGTTGCATTAGAAAAGCAATCTGTAAATATAATCAATAAAAGCTTTTTTACGAGCAAGTGGGCGGAAAAGGCATAATAAGCAAATTATTTCTCGATGGGAAAAGGAAATAAAACAGAGTGTAGAAGGTGCTATAAATAGAAAAACTGACGTCATAAAATATTATTATGATTTGAAAGTGGATGAATTGAAAAACAACGCAAAATAATCGAATAGTAAGTGAAATATTTTAATTTGTTCAAATAAATAATCCGGAAAAAATCGGACGGAAATCCAAAAGTAAAATTTTAGTCCACCCGTATGGCGAATGATGGCGACCCTACACTCGCTACTCTTGATCACTTCATTGACATTCTGCCCTCTTATCACCCCAATATAACAAGTGGATTATCCGCTGGATTAAAGATTTATTAACCCCTTTTTTCGTCTTTCAGGCTTATATTATACCTCGTTTGCTGCTAAAGTAGCTATTTTCACGGCAGATAAAGACTGCAGTTAAAATAGAAGTGGTATTTTATGGAAATATATTGTTATGAAAATCTGTGGGAGAGCCCTACCTATGCCTAACAATAGACTTCTCGTGTTTTATATTACGAGACATAATAAGAACCTTCAGGACGACTTCGTCCACTTTCCCAAGTCCTCTACATCTTAACTCTTACATATTCCAAGGCGCCTAACTTGGTTGACTTTATTTCCATTCTTACTACAACCATATTAAGTTGTTATTGTCTCGGATAACATAGACTATATAAGCCAGAGGATGGCAGTCACGTTTATTTAAATTATTTTTTATTCTGGCTGCGACAAGAGCAAACTGGGTAGTATTTCAGGTGGAAACGCGACGCGGAATATGCCAATAACTTACAGTGGCGGAGGTGTGATATCATAATTAATCGGCGGAGACACCGATATTGATATCAATGGATCATCATTATCTCAGCCACAAGTCCACTGCTGGACATATATAGAGTGTAAATAAGGCTTATCAAAAGAATTAATTTATTGGTCCAAATTTATAGATCATCCATCACTGGATCATGGCGAGAGCTTCTAATCGATAATCATGAAATTTTACACGTATGATAGTATTAACCTTACCGAATACTAACATACGTGCAAAATTTCATCTCAAGATGGTTAGGTTTATCTGTCCTCGACTGTACATTGTGCATCATTTTGGGATCTAACAGCAATATCTGGAAAGTGGGATCCAAAAGTGGGACTCAACGATAAAGAATCGATCTGATGTGACAGGTCGTATCGTTAATGTGAGCACTTTCTTATACATGTAAACAGTACACAACATTAGTAAATAAATTGTAGAGGATACCGGCCCAACGGTCATCACGCCGGACTGTCATACCGGAGGTTCCGGGTTCGATCCCCGGTCGGGTCATGCAAGATAGGAAATGATCTTTTCAGATTGGCCTGGGTCTTGGATGATTATCTATATATGTATTTGTTATAAAATATAGTATCGTTGAGTTAGTATCCCATAACACAAGTCTCAAACTTACTTTGGGGCTAACTTAACACTTTGCCGAACAGTAAACGAGACACAAAAGAAGTTTCATTGTTGTTAATGATATATGCAGTTTCCTGTCCAGTAAGGTGTTAATCTGTGTGATTTGTCGTATATATTTATTTATTTATTAATTATCAGTAAATAAATTGAATGTGCGTAGACATGGAAAAAATGTCAATGAAAACCTCCGACTTTATGGTGCGTTGTCTATTTGGTAGCCAGTCAGCGACGCAGCCCTGATGGATCACCGAGAAGCCTTCGCACTGGATCAATCATGCGCCTTGATTCCCCGGCCGCAAATAGCACCGCACGAAACTGTTCAACTCGTTATTACGTACATTAATCATGTAGCTCATTTGTGTCTATACCGACATCATTACAACAATTTTTGAAATGTTATGATATAAGTTCAGATTCAGACAGCAATACAATGGGTATACATGCAGGTTACATTAATACTTATATTTACGTAAAGTTTGCGTAAGGACACTGTAGCCGAATGGTCTTTTCCTTATCAACATCATCAAACCTAATTATAGATCTAATCCGATAGATAAGCTATACTTACAAAAATTCTAAGGACTTCTATTTAAAGTTATTTCAGAGTGGAAACTCTACTCTGAACTCTCTCTTCTCTCTCAGCCAAGAGACTCACTCAAGATAAACGATCTTTATTCTTTGTAGGTATAGTGGTGTTGCATGCTTGTAACTATGAGCTGACGGGATTGTTTTCGCACAGATGGGTTAATACAACCGACCAGTCTTTTTAATGTTTATATTAGATCAGATAAGTCGAATGTGCAACGCCTAGACAAACCATGACATGATTTTAGGCGCCATAGCGTATCATATTGTATTGTTTTTTGTTTTCTGGCTAAATAAATAAAATAAAAATAAAATAAATAAAGAAGGAGTCCACTGCTGGACAAAGGCCTGAACTCTACTCTGAGATAACTTTAAATATGAGTCTAGCTCTTTATCAGCTCTTTAATTATTTATAAAGTTAATCTATTGTTAATCTAAGTAGCAAATTTGGCTAGCCCTTCATATCCGAAAATTAGTAAGAACATTCCTACATATGTTACATATTAGTACGAATTTCTTATGCTGGGACCGTGTAGAATGTAATTACATGGCATATGGCTTCATATATTTCATCTGTGACCTTGTGGAATGAAACGGGCGACAAAAACTATTTATTCTTGGGTCTAGCGAATAATTTATCACACCAGGCCTCGTGAAATGGAGAGCGGATATTGGTCTTGCTGACAAATTATTTTGGAGTCCATTTCTGTAAAAAACATGTCTGCCAAATTAATTATAGCTCATTTTTTTATATTTACAAACAGTGTCACTGACATAGGTTAGAATAAAATGAGGAAGTAAAAACATAGAAGTTATTAAAAATTAAAAAATAAGGTTCTGACACCCACATCGTTTGGGGCGTTTAGGATATAAGACGACATAAATTAACTCGATAACAATACATTAATCCATGAAAACATCACATTCCTTTTCAGTCAGTCGTGTAAAGATCACCAAGACGCAACAAATAAGTTGGTAAGTGAGCAACTTGTGACTTGTTGAATAGCGGCACTTGGTGGAGCGGAGCACTTATTCAGCATGACGTCTGGCTGTATTCAGCTCACTTGCACGTGAAATTGAAAACCCTCTGAAATGCTCTCTTTGCTCTCAGCACGATAGAGCATACAATTATCCTCTACGGCAACTTTTAATCCAGAAAATAGTTCTATTGCGCCACAGTTTAATCTTTTCCTATCCACTAAAAAATGATATAGATTTTTGAAAACCTTTAACACCCATTTATACACATAAAATTTTATGTGGTATTTACATTTATGCTTATCAAACTATGATCTTATTAAAGCATAAAATGTTCATATTCACTGAAGTATAAATTAACATAATATTAGCTTAATTAATAAAAATGTGTGCCAAAATAACATCTCACTAATGGTGAAACCGTTTAGTGCCAACTTTTACTATACATAAACTTACCGTATGAAGGCTAGTTATAAATTTTACGATAGCTGGATCCCGTGACGACGTCGCTCAGTAATGTTTATTTGAATAACATTCGGCTCCGCCAGTCGTTTACGAGGGCAGCAAGGCAATATATTTTCATTATGTCCCATTTATTCGTGGGTTGCCGATATTGACTCTTTATATGCTTACCTTCAAATGTTAACAACGTATTCCGACGAGCTCGCGGCAAATGGGAACCGATTTCATTTAATTTACATAATGTTCGCCGTGTCTTCAATACATGTATGAGAATTTTATTTTTACATTTCCGAAACGATATTGAGTTCATATTATGATTCTCAATTTTCACTACGTACGTCTACGACATTCTAAAATAATAAGTCGAATGATTTAATAAGATAATGAATGAATCCGAATGTTTGAATGGTTGGTTGACGGAAATCTTTCTTTTCGAGTGCGCTGTAGATAATATGTTTTTTTCTAAAATAAATTGCAATTAGAGAATTTTGTTAGGTGACAACTTAAGTTATGAACTATGGAAGTTTGTGAACTGGATTAATACAAATGGTTTTTGTTAATCATAATCACCTGATTGTTAAGAGAGGAGGTTCCCTCCCGATGTCCGTCAAGATCCCGTGCTCGGAAATCCACGTTCAGGGGTCTTCGTCAACGTTCAAGGATCTCGATAGCCATAACGGACATCAGATAAACCTCGTCACTGGAATCTAATCTCGTGCCGCACCGCGTCGCTTCTGATGAGCTAAGGGATGTTAGCGAAGCAGGTTCTTTTTACACGACTGACCAAAAAAGGAGTGTTATGTTTTCAGGGTTCATGTATGTATGTATGTAATTTCTTTATTCCACCATAAGTCCTGAACGGCTTAACAGATTTTGATGTGAGAGGTATTGTTAGATTCCTTGCATTAGCCCGAATGACATAGGCTATGTAAGATGTCAGTCGTGTTTTTTATTTTTAAATAATTAGCTTGTTATCTATAATTACACTTTGAAATCTAAATAATACATATATATTTTAGCTTTCTCTGAAAATAGCTAATTTACAGCAACTCATGTTGTACCTACATTTTCAAAAGGAATAAACCCATTTCAAATACATCAACGCGGAACGGAACAAACAACATTATTAACAGGCCCAAACATGTTATTTTCGGAACCTTTGATTGCTAGAAGGTGCAAACGACAGTACAGTACAAAGTACTGTTATCCAAAGTTAACTGACTAGTGAAACCAATTAGTGAAGGGGCAAAACCAGTGTAATTTACACTGTAATTATATTGTCTGTTCTGCTGCTCTCACCGTTTAGTTCTCGCAAAGTTTTGTTTACATGTGTGTTACAGGTATGTAATAAAAAGTAAGAGCCAATATAATTTCTATCGCAGATTAGTTTAAACGTAGGTACTTTTCTCTTTCGGTTATATTTTGTTTATAGTTTAAATTAGATGTTAATTTAGTTTTTAATATTTTGTGTAATTGTTGTGAAAAAAAAATTACTGTGTGGTAGTCGCCGGCAGTGGAAATGCAAGTTGAATATTAATAACAAACTTAAGTTAATCCCAATTAAGGTTTTAGTTTCAGGTGAAGAGGTAAGTATGCCACAACTGCAAAAGACGAAATAATAGACATAATGGCGTCTTGAGAAAAAATAGCAAATAAAGTAATGTTTTGTAGAAAACATTTCGGAATACATTTTTTTTTTACTTTGATTTACACACATGATTCATAAGTTATTAAGCAACGTCAGACTTCGCAAGAAACATCCAAGACTATAAATATAGAATTTGAACGCTGAAATTATGAACATATTTATTTGATAACGTTAAGATCGGCTCAGATTGATTAACTGAAATATCCACGGGAGCGAAGTTCCGGTCGCACGTTAAATAATTACTAGTATATCCAATTACGAAATTGCTCTACTAAATACTTATTTAGGTATCTCTTTTATCATTTGTAATGTGCTTAACATTACTCAACGTGGCGTAAAATAGTCGCACTAATGTTGAGCTGTAGAAAAGATGAGATTATTTTATTACATACGTTATGTCTAAGTCAGTTAATTAGATTTAGTGGATTTAGGGTTCTTGGAATTTGTATATAGTTTGTTGATTACTATAATACCTACAATCATTATTTGTACACCCGAATGAGGATTATGTTTTGCTTTGAGAGTTACGTTTTTGTATTGGCTGTCTGAAGTGAAGAGTTCTTATGCGAAGTTTTATTGATATGATTCGAGAGGATGCCTTGGGTTGTTTTGAAAATACCATATTACGTTAAATTATTTGAACAAAATCTATAATACAATGTCATGCACTAGTATAATGGAATTATATTTTATCAATAATTCTATGGCGATAATGAATTTATTTATTCAGAAATTAAAAACAATAGAAAGTATTGAAATTATAAAATAAAACTACTATAAATTATTTAGAGAAAAAAAGGTATTAACTTGAAACATGAATACGTTTTTTCTGTGTGAAAAATTAATGCAAACATGAGAAAAGAAAAAAAAAACCACGAGGGTGTGAACTTTAAAAAGTAATCAGAGAATTGCTCGCCGTTCGTTACATTTCGCAAATTAAGTTTCTGAATTTTCGCTGAAAACCTTTAGTTTTTGTTTTTTAACACCCCGACTGCGTGGGACGGAGCAAAAATTCGACAGAATGATGAGGCGACCGCCGAAGACAAATGCCGTGCATTACTTGCGAGGAGATAAGACCGCTTTCGACGTCCACATCAGATTATACAAAGATATATGGACTTTATCAACGTGGTGCAAAAACATTCAGCGGCCTGGTTGGTCATCATCGACGTTATATATGAGGTGGTAATATTTTGTGCTAGAGAAATTTTGCTTTATTTTGGCTTCGAAATTAAGTGGTCCTCTTTATAACGCACATCTCAAACGTTTCAGATGCTTTTTTATGAAGTTTTTTTTACCTACTTTAACTAGCTAGGCGACCGAGCTTCGCTTTTGATAGTCACGGAAATGATACATGCATAGATCAATTTTGTTTTGATAGAAAATTCTAAAAACCTAAAAATAAATAAATTTAAGAACTACTCGTTCAAAGTATATGGTGTAACCACACACAGATTTGCTAAATAGGTTGATGCTGATGCTGGGATGCTAAGCTATGGGGAATACTCCGAAGAGATTTAATCCAAACCCGTAGAGTGCTAATCGTACACTAATTTAATGTTAAGTTATTGACGTAAGTCTAACTAGTAAATATGCAAGCTAATCAATATAGTATTAAAAGGTATATTGACCTAGTGTTAGCGTCTATGTAGGCAATAATTATATCTATGTGTGTGATGGCTCATACATCTTGCCGAATCAAGAAAGAAAGAACTAACTTTAAGATGATACCTACAATATGGCAACTACAAATCAAGCTAAGTGCTGTAAATTAAATGATATAAATGGTATTTTTTATGCTACAAGGTGAAGATAAATGCTTAAGCTTAAAGTCTTTATCTCAGTCTATTGTGGATCTCGCGATTTCACTACTTAACTTTCAGTTGGGATACGAATCTGATACGGACCGCGGGGGTTTTAAAAAGGAGGCTCTACACTTAAAACGCTCATGCTCACTCCGCTTTACGCGGTTCACTATCACTTGTGACACAGAAATTCACCCTATCACTACGCACGTGACGAGAAGACCAATACTCTCGCTGCTCACGCTGAGGGCTCCCCTCCTGCGGGAGGCAGGGGAGTAAAGGCTGCTGCCGCTAAACGCTGACGTCTCCTCCATCTTACAAATATACATATTGCCACGACTATCAGGATTGATACTATTGTAAGAGCAGTATAACTAATTGCGTATTGATGATAGTCGTGAAAGCTGAGATCCGAGTTCGTTGCTTCGCTTTAAAGTGTTTATGTCCTTAATTATGTTATGATAGGGTAAGCTCATGGTTCTCTTTGTGGAAAACTGCATATTGAGACAGAGACGTGTTAATGAGAGTATTCAAAAGAAGGGATACCTCTGGGGCTTCGATGTGAGGGTTGAATATTAATAGTTTTTAGAAAGTTATTATGCGAATAAATAGTAAAAGAGTCGCTTTTCAAGGTACAAACCTTGACCCTATATCGAAAAGGCCATTGCCAGTCATTGTCTTGGTAGATACACCATCATCATCATCATCAAATTTAAGAGCGAGGCTCTTCGGTGAATACACCAGGTAGATACACCAGCTGGACAAAATATACACCAGCTGGACAAAATATATTGAACGCTGCATTTGTCGCAACACGAGTACAGCCAGACGTTTTGTCTGTGTAACTTGACCCAAGTATTCGCACATGATACCTGCTCACGCGTACAAGGTGATGTTATTTTATTTGCTAATGATAAGTTACACATATGTTGTTGGAGATCGAGATCATAATGGGGCTTATCTAAGCTACACATAAGTTTGTCCTCGGAGAGAGTAAGACAGTGCTGAAGATCAATGGTTGATAAGAATATGACCTTTTTCCTTTGCGGAGATTAAATGCTAGATAAGGATATATAGGTACAGTTAGGTAAGACTTGTATCCTATATTTTGCGGTAAGCTAATTATTTTGTCGAGCTCATATGTTTCTTCGCTAACTATTGGGATTTTTATATTCTATAATGAGATCTACCGTTTCTGGACCTTTTTTGCGAACACCTTTATCATTTTTATATAAGTCCCGAGGTACATTTTCCCTTTTCAACTGCTATTTTATGATCACCCTGTAGCTTTGATTCGATATGAAATTTATTTGTTCTTCAAGCTGCTCTATTGATAACAGATGAGTGTCGAAACGACCGTGTGTAATGTCGGTGATAGTATTGATAAGGGAGTCCTGCGTCCGTCGCAAATGCTCGAGTATGATGTTGCCTGCTGGAGCTGAAGATGTGAAATAGACACCGTTGTTGACAGCATTCGAACGGAGTTGATTGATCTCTGATGTAGCTTCCGTTTAAATGCTCTTTAATAAGTGTAAACTGCTTATTCATTATGTCTTCGTTTACGTTTTACGATGTTATATTCGGCTTCGACGATGATAGTTTGATTTTTTATAAGCTGCTGGAGATGATTTGTCATTTGTTTAACCAGGTTAATTTTTACTATGTCCTTGGCGTATTGCTGAGCAAAATTGTCATCTAATACTCCAAAATAGATAGTTAGCTACGCTTCCGACACCGTTTATCAATCCTCTTTTCTCACGTTTATTGCTGGGTGTAAAAAGCATCTGATTGTAATGCTCTATTTCCGTCAATTCATGCATTAGCTGATCTGATATCCTTCTATACGGAGAGTTGCTTTCAAGCATCGACCTGCCCATCTTTGCCAAGTTTTTTAATATAAACTTCCATGTCTTCAATCGCTTGAAAATAATTCGTTAAATTGTAATAAACAACTAGTCTCCATTCGTCCCTAATATATTGTAGACTTGAAATCCTATCGAAATATAAAGGCATTGCTGTTGTTTAAAAAGGAGTTATGGAGCCGCTGAATACTATATTGGTATTTTGCGTTGTTGGGGATATGAACATGCTAAATAGAAGTAATGCTAGAGTAAAGAAATTAGAGAAAAGTTTAGGCTTTCGCCTGGTCCTTGACAGTGACCGAAGGTTGATCAACAATGCTTTGCTTAGGCGGTGAGTTATCAACGGAGGCTGTCTGTATAGGTAATTTTATAAGCTTTGTGATAGGACGTTTCAGAGTGCTGCTTTGTGTTTTGATAGTGACTACACGAGACGGAAAATCCATCCTTGCCCGGGTGCACCTCAAGAAGTTCTACCCATTGCCCATTTCCCTGGGGGTAAGTTGTCCTCTTTTATCAAAACTACATCGTTCTTTTCACTAAGTTAATCTTAGGTTGCTGCCATTTACGGGATCGCTCTTGTAGATGCTGAAGGTAGTCGGCTGACCAAAGTTTCCAAAATTGCTTATTCATACTTTGGACGAGTTGCCAACGCGCTGGTAAGCTAATATTATCTGGATCCGTTTGAGGTCTGGATAATAAAGAATCGCCTATCAAGAAGTGTCCTGGAGTTAAGTAAGAGTCTTCCAGGATTCTCTGTCAGTGGGTAGAGAGGACGGGAGTTTAGACGAAGCTTCTGTTGGTGAAATGTAAAGTTGTAAATTCTTCAAATGTGAGCTTCTGCTCGCCTAATACACGCTTTAAATGTCGTTTTTAAGGCTCTTTACTGCCGGATTCCCAGATTCCTCCGGCGCTTGCCCACGCGGGAATATTAAACGACCACGGAATGTTAAAGTCGCTGATGTTGCTGAAGAAGTCCCGATTTATCGTTCTGTATTGATTTCTCGGTATTCTTTATCTCAATACACGTTGTTGGCTCCTACGAAATTCGTTCCATTGTCGCTGTACATACGACGAGGTGTCCCTCTCCGCGCACAAAAACGACGAAAAGCTGCTAGAAATGCTGGAGTGCTGCAAATCTGTCACCAATTCAAGGTGGACCCGCTTTTGTGGCTAAACAGATAAAGAACTGCTACATATCCTTTAAACGTCCTCACACCTCGGCCGCTTGTTCAATTTAAGATAAAAGTGTCCCGTAAAATCAACTCCTGTGTTCGAAAATGGACGTGAAGGGGTAACTCTTGCGCGGGGTAAATCAGCCATGATCTGCTGTTGCTTTTCAGTACTAAAGCGTCGACATTTTACACAAAGACGCAGTTGGCGCTTGACTGTTCTCATGCCACTTAGAATCCAATACTTTTTCTCTTATGAACGAGAGGGTGAGGCGTGGGCCTCCATGTAATGTGGTGGTGTGTGCTTGTGCTTTATAATGAGATCTGTAAACCGACTGTGGCTGCTCAGAATCACTGGATGTTTTGTCATGCTGCTTATGTTGGCATAGGTGAGGGCGACCTCCTACTCTAAGTATCCCTTCATCATCTAAATATGGGTGAAGGTTAGCTAGTTTGCTGTTTGAGCTGACGTGACCAATTTTGGTAGAAAATTTTTTATATCTAAAAGATCGCTTGCTAATTCATTCGCTTGTACATGTTTTTTATTATAAGATTATACGATTTGTTTAGTTCGTCAGCTGATAGAAATGTGTCACATGTTCCTTGGCCTCGTGACGTAATGCTGCCTGTGAAACGTAATATCCAACATAATATTTTTACGGCTCGGTGATGGAACTATTTGTTTTGTAGCAGGTTATCAATAAAAACTTGAGCCTGGCTGTTGTAAGGCTAAGTTTACACTGGCCTTTTTAATTTCTAATTTTGGTGTACTATAAGTTTGATTTTGTAGTTGTTGGGATCAAAACTTAATAAAGATTCTGGAGCCGTTCCACCAAAGATTGAATGTTTTTTAGCTTAGCAGGGCTGTTATACCACGGGTGGCACAGTCTGCTGCATTTTCTTCAGATCGAACATGATTCCATTTAGCTGCTGGTATGATTTCGGTTATCTGAAGAACCCGATTTACTTTACGAACTGCTTCCATCGATTGACATCTTAAGCCATTGAAGCCAACCCAAAACCACTGTAGAGTCAGTCCACGCGAATATTTCACAATCGCTAAAAGATGATTTTATGCTGCTTTTTATCAACTGTGCTTGCTAATAGTAATGCGCCACAAAGTTCTAATCGTGGCAACGAAACCTTATTTTTTCAATGGAGCTAATTTTGTCTTTGCTAACTTACGAGTCTCGATGTGCACTCGCCTTTATCGTCGCGTGCTACTAAGTACACGGCGCACGCGTAAGCAGCTTTTTCCGATGCATCGCTTTATATCCATGCAGTTGATATTTTGAAGAAATATTTCCTAAATATCTCGGGATGATAAACTGACTTATGTTGGAGAGATCTTTGCTGAAGCTGTGTCCATTCACCTTGGATATCTAAAAGGAATGGCATCATCCCAGCCAATATTTAAAGACCAGGTTTTTTGAGAAAAGAAATTTAGCTCTGATAGTAAGTGGAGAGAAGCCATCCTAATGGGGATCCGAAAGTTTTAGAGATGGCGGAAAGAAGCTGACGTTTGGAGTTACAATTTTTTGTGGAATCTACAGCGTATGAAAAGCTAAATGAATCGGTGGTAGGTGTCCACCGCAAACCTAATGTTTTCCTAGACTCTGGATGTTTTGAAATCAAATGGTTTGTCTAGCCTGCTCAAAGATGATAAATCTTTTTAATAGTTGGGGATCGTTGGCGGACCATTTTTAACGCAAATTCATGCCCGCATCGCTTAATATTTTAATCAACTGCCTCTGTAGCTCCCTAGCTATTGTGATTGTATCCCCTCCGCAAGAATTATGTCATCCATGTAACAGTTATTTTTCAATGCTGAAGCTGCAAGTGGATATTTTGTTGCGTTATCCTCCGCAATCTTATGCACTACGCAATGTTCTCTCATGGCTAAGAATGGCGCTGCTTTTTGTCCCATATACGACAGTTGTTAAAAGATATTCCTGGAGCGGTTCGCTTGGATGCTGTCTCCAGATGATGAAAGCTTGAAGGCGTTGATCGCTTTCTCGAATTAAAGATTTGTCGAAACATCATTTGTATGTCCGAACTTCAAAAAACATATTTAAACTTTCTCCAGTTTATTATTAATATTGGAAGATTTTGTTAGAAGATTGGGACCCACATTCCATAAGATCATTGAGGCTCAATCCAGTGCTCGTCTTTGAGGCTGCGTTGAAAACTACACGTAATTTGGTGCTGGTAGATTCTGCTTTTATTACTCCATGATGCGGCAGAAAACATTTAGGAGCTTCGCTGGGTTTTACTTGTCGCATATGATTGAAGCTGTATGAATTCGTTCATAAATTTCTTGTAGCTGTCAGGAAAAAGCTGGATTCCTGTTTAGCCTTACCCTTTAGTTGTCTAGAATTGTGCGCTATTGCTTTTGTTTTGGAAGAGCCCAAGTAGTTCTTCGTAATTCTTTTTCATTGGCAGCGCTACTTCATATCTACTGCATTATCCAAGCGTCTGGTGGTAAGAAGCTTGATAATGCTCCTCACAGTATTGATCTGCTTCCGAAAGCTCGGGTGCTGTGTTCTTAATTTCTTCCATTTCCCAATATTTGGAGATCTCTTCTAAGTTGTTGATGACAACGTTGCAATTTAAAAAGTCTTGACGTTGCCCGAAAGGATCCGTAATCCCCAATTTTGTTTGAACATGTGCTATCGGTGAGTTAGGAGAACCTTTACGACTAAACCGCTCATAATAATATCCGAATATATGCTGGCGTCTAAGAAGATGTCACGATTGGCTTAGATACATTATACTCAGGATCTGCTAACCGCATGTGCTGGAGATGGGGCCACGATTTCTTAGAGAAAGATACCGTTAGGAAGATCGTTAACTAAACGTGGAATATTGACAGCTGCTTCCAACGTCAAAGGAATAGTCATCATAGAATTGACTGACATTCTAATGAAACTAAGCTTTTGCTATGTTTAGGACTAATACCGACACCGGTTAAAGAGGCGCTAAATTTACGACGTGGTAACCCTAACCGTTGCGCGGCACACTCTCAGAAATCAAGTTTAACTGGGAACCCTGATCAAGTAGGCACCTAAGTGTTACGAAGTTACCGTCGACAGCCTTTATGTTAAGTAGCATACAGGTTGCTAAAAAGAACTTCTTCAAATCCTCTGCAGAAACGATTATTTGAGGCAAAGGGTTTGCTGATGTTGCGATTTGATGACGTCGAGGGTACTGGCAAGCTAGATTCGACTGGCAGGGAGCGACGTACTTTTACCGAGTTCGTTGAACTAGCATAGGCGTCATGCAAAATCATTATGATGAGCATTATTGCACTCCTTGCATTTTTTAATTGAAATGCAATTTTATTATTTCAGGAATGTTTAAACGACAGGCAATTTTTTACAAAGCTGAAGTTTTGCAACTGTCACTCGATTTGACATCCCGCTTTGGCATGATGAGAAATTTTTGGCATCTGTAAAGCTCATGATCAAAGAACTACAAAAGAGGACATTTATGGAAGTTGAGGCAAGGGCGGTTTGATATCCTTTCTACGATGGTGTCTTATTATAGCTATACTTGTTCGGTTTTATGCTGATAAGTAGTACCTTGTTTGGCTGGCGTAGGATTGGGAGATTTTTCCCATTTCTGTGTCGGCTCTTAGGAGCCTATGTACTTACCCTCAAGAAAGTACATTAGTTCATCAGGAGAGAAGGTAGATCCCTGGGGAGACTTACGTGCTTCTTTGTAGTCAGTTAGCGTAGCGCTATCCAGCTTCTTAGATATGAGATGTACTAAAATCGGATCCCATGTAGATGTGTCCACACCCAAGGTTATGAATAAGCGTGGATGCACTCAGTTGAGGTGTCATGAGAAGACAGCTTAATCTGCGTACGACGACGGCTTGCTTACGTTAGGCTGATTCAGGAAAATCTCTCTAATTGAGTAGTAAATAGGACGTGAGAGGATTATTATAGCGATGGGTTAGAATTTCCCCATGCTATATCGTAGTTCTCCAGCTGAGACTATTCAAATGTTGAATAAGGCGTTCGGCTTCGCCTTTTAGCTTACCTTTTAGGTGTTTGCATTTTTTGAGCTTTTGACAAAAAAGTTATTGTTGTGTGGATCGACTCGGAAAATGGAAATCCCGAAAAATGTGGGCCAGTTATTGTACTTGCCTGTAAAAGACAGGAATCTCCAATAGCGGCGTAGCTTGGCGCAAATGAGAAGTTGCGGATATTTTTCTGATTTAACTCCCTTTTTATTTTCTTAAATGCTAGTTCCTGTCAGAGACAAACTCGTCCTGGTAGAGCTCGTCTTCACCTTCCAGAATATTATCCAATTTCTAAATGAAGTTTGTCTACTCACGCTTTTTACACATATGTTGAAGATGTTGTTGGCGAGCTCGTCGTCTAACTCCCATTTTCTGTAATTTCGCTCACCTTAATGCTCGATATTATACATTTCCTGTAATGCTCGGAAGTTAGTTCTTTGACGAGCTAAAAGCTCGTCGATCTTGCTAGCGTCGTACTTAGTATCCTCTGGACGCTGATCCAGAGGGCTGCTCCCTGTTTATTAAGCTGGTACACACGAAGCTATTTTTGCACGTAAATCGTCAAAATATTGCTTAGATCGCTCAAAAAATTGATTCGCTTAAAATACCGTTGATCTCTCGTACCTAAGGACTCCTAGCTGTATGTTATTCGACTCCGAGACTCTCCCCAGAGGTTATCCAACGTCTCTAAACGTAATTTAAGATATTCTGAGGTTTTTTTCCTATGAGCTGAATCTTTAAAGAAATTGCTGCCTAATTGCTGGATTTTACCGACGATTTCGCCCTGGCGAGAGAATAGTGCTTCTACATCCACCATCGTAATAGATTGGTTTTGCTAGTGGTAAAATAAAGAAGATCTTACTTTATGAGCTGCTTAGCGCGTCTTACAAAACACGCTGGATCAGGGATGCTGCTTGCTGCCGTCCGCCAGGGAACAACACTTTCACTCAAAGTTCGCTAATGTTCAATGTAAAGATAAGATAAGCTCACGAAACTGCTACGTTACACTGTAATGGCAATGAACTCTAAATAGTTCACACGCGCTAGCTCAAAAAGTACAGGAAATTTGAGGAGAATTCACTCGCGAAGGGTCCCGCTGTACTATAGCTCGAAGGACCACTGTATGGTGTAACCACACACAGATTTGCTAAATAGGACTTGATGCTGATGCTGGAATGCTGAAACTATAAGGGAAAACTCCGAAGAGATTTAATCCAAACCCGTAGAGTGCTAATCGTACACTGATTTAATGTTAAGTTATTAACGTAAGTCTAACTAGTAAATATGCAAGCTAATCAATATAGTATTAAAAGGTATATTGACCTAGTGTTAGCGTCTATGTAGGCAATAATTATATCTATGTGTGGGATGGCCGTTGAATGCCCTGCTCGAATACACAAAGTATGTTAACGTTTATATCCGAAGTCCCAAGAAACTAATCTTTAAATTTTAATAGGTAGAATCGCCAACACAGTCATTTTCGGTGTCGCATAAGTTCGCTTGAAGTCTCGGCATTTACTGCACAACCGAGACAGTGGACAGAAAACTTATAAATTTAATTTCAGATGTAAAAGCCGAAAGTCTTTTTACAAATCCCATTCTTATACAGCTCTAGTTCGGCTTTGATAAACAGGACAATTCGTAGAGCTTCGTAGAGGTCGAGGTGCTTTTACGTCTACGAAGCTACGAGTCGTAGCACATTTCGTAGCGCATACCGTGGAGAGTTACGAGTTCCAGTTTTACTATTAGTTGTCTACTTTTTATGTTTCCTGAACAGAAAGTGAATCAAAATAAAAACTTGGGTAAAGAACTCGATCCGAATTCTATCTGAGGAATAAAATAATATCGTTGATTTATTACGCATACATACATTTGTTTACAATGCTAGCGTTTATTTGGCATTATTGATTAGATGATTTGTAGAAGTTCCTACATTGCATTGTCTGGGTGATATCGGTTTGATTTTAATACGCTGTGTTTGTGTCCATCAGACCCATGATACATAATGCTTAGTGTAGTGTGAATAGATTAAAGGGACATTTCCCACATTATGCAATTGTACAGTCATACCCAATTAATAATTGGGTAAGATGATATATAAATCACTGTTATTTCTGAATATAATCATTTGACAATTAGTCGTCGAATGAGAGGACTGTAAGCTGTTCAGAAGGACTCGGCTCAGATCTTGAGAATGTTATAGATCCGTGGATAGTATCTTCTACCTCACGCCGGAACTTCATCTGTTATTATGATAAATGTCTGAACCTACTAAAGCTGAGAATCGCATTTTATCTTGATTTGCTAAACAGCAAACTGGAATTGAAAGCGCCCAGTAAATGCAAAGCAACCGTTCCAAGATCGGAATCTTGAATTATAAATTTTTATTATTTCTACTTACGACATTACCTCGGAACGGAATGCAGATGGATACTATGCCGTATTAAGGTTAGAAATGAAATGAAAATTATTTTTAATTAAATAGCGAGCTTAAAAATAACACTTTTAAATCGTCACACACTGTAGCTAACGTCAAAAAATTACTAAATGCTAAGGTTACTACCGCCTCCAAAGCGCAAGTGGAAGGCAGCGCAACAAACTCCACTGCTGCATTTTCTCCAAAGAACTTCACTTTATAACATACATGTCTTCATCTATGTGGATAATAATTAATAATATAGGTTGTTTGTTTTCCAAATGAAGGTCAAATGAAGTGATATGAATCGTCACTTTAATGTCAAAGTCGAAGAATGTCAAAGGAACACTCTATTTTGAGCGCCATCGTAATCTAGTACTAGAAAGTTTTTATACTTGATCGAAGACTAGAAAAGAGGTAGAATTTGTTACATCTATTGGTTTCAGATTGGTCTAGATGGTTTTCATTGATTAGGTCTTGAAGGTCTAGATAGATGACCCAACTAAATTTATTATTCCCGCTGTTATTTTTTTATTTGGTGGGATGTCCTTTTTCAGTATTAGGCTATGGAGAAACTGCAATGTAGCGATTGACAAAAGGATTTTTGAATTGTCACAAAACCTTATGCTATATTGTATAGGTATATGCTTATTAGCTGCGCATTGCAGTTTTCTAGTCTGCAGTTATATATTTCGAAGTTCTCATACTGCAATCAATAAGTAACCTGATATGTCTATTATTAATATAATTAATGTCATTTTAACGCTAATTGACAAAAAATGGTCAGACCGAGAACATTTGAGCAAATTCGCTTTAGAGTCGTAGAGATATTATGTAGCTTTAGTTTAGGTCAAATTTTCTGTTTCAGCACCGTTTCATCGTAATACAATGCTGTTACTGCAGAAATACACAGCTACAGCTATGGACAGACCTCCAAGAGACGCTCATATCCCGACAGTAAACAGAAACTTGACTTAAGGTCTAGTGTACCTCGAGTGTAGCCGTGTGTTTCATCCGGCAGACTCCGTCAATGTTGCATAATATCCCGCCTCGGGCCAAATTTATAATTCAATTTGGCTGTGCACCTAGCTTATTAAGATTATGGACGTTTGTCTTTCATTATAACATGATTTATGCCGAAATACGCCGACTTTTTGCCTTTTTAGGGTTGTTTTGCGCAGTTATCGCGGAGAACAGATTATTTTTGTAGCTTTAACAAATTCGTTATGAACTGAATGAATTTGTATTTTATTCTACGACAGCTACTTAGCTTAATTAAACATTTAATAACGGAAACCGAAGCTATTCCAAAAATACACTTTTGTGGCAGTCTAACTAAAGCTGCGTCCACACTCGTATCATTTTAGTATATCCATAGTGTATCAGATCTTTGACGCGTGGCATCGACGTTTATTATTTTCACATGAGTGGGCGCAAAATACACGATCTTTGTGTCCACACTAGCGAAAATTATACACTCGAAGCTACGTCTCGGAGATTTAATAGGTACTCTCAGGGTACACTAAAATGATACAAGTGTGGACTCAGCTTAAAATGTATCAAATGGCTTCTGAAATCTGCTCAGAATAAGTCGCGGTCAGAAGTTAGTATTATTCTGCTATCTTCGATCAATCGATGGATCCCGATTTAAGTTCATTTGCACTGCACATTGTTAAAATGTTAAGATTATAATATTTTACATAATAAATCAAAACAGAATAAAATAATTGTTTGAAGAAAGCTATGACCTGACCCACAAGGAGTTGATAACGAACAAAAAGCATTAAAAATATTTAATATATTTCTTTATGAGTGCGAATTAAGACGTAACTCAGAAAAACTGATACAATTACACTAGTTTATCGACAATTAATAAGGATATATGTATTCATTAAAGTTATGAATTTAGTTGATACGTATGTACAAGAAAACCTTAAACTGTTAGGCGAGAGAAGTATGTAAGTCCGTGTACTTAATATTGTGGGGCTTACTGACAGTCAATTAACTACTCCAAACTACGTACTTTGCATGTAAGTTAGGTCGCATTTGAATGAGGTTGCTAGCCCCAATGCTTGAATATATTCAAATACTAGCCATACCCGGGTCTTTGTTCCCGTGGGAATCTCGAGATAAAAAGTACCCTATGTGCTATTTCCCGTATTTTCATCGAAATCCATCCAGTAGATTTTGCGTCATACAAGTATTTAGAACAAGTATTACTACAACTTCGATTTTTTTATAGAGATCTAGACATTTATTTATATCGAAAATGTTAACGACCGAGAGCACCATTATCAAATGACACCTGTCAAAATATTTGGCCACAAATTGAGCGCCGAAAATGTTGCTGATATCGGCTGCCACCGCTTCTGTCCCACTATAAATTATTATTAGATCACCCATATATAGTAACAGTTATATCTTGCTATAGTATATTAGCTGTGTTTTTTGGCTTAGCTATCGTTGTGCTTTCTTTTACATCACAAATGAGAGATGTTAGGAGCACCCATAACCGTTGAGCATGAATGAATATAGTAATAAGTGTAGAGGAAGCGAGAGAAATCGTACGTAGCAAGTGGAAATCGCTAGTCTATGTCTCCAACCACGAGAAAATGGCGTGATTATAGTAGAAGTATGTTTGACACAAAGTATACTAATGTATTTTGCAAATAAATATATCTTTATCTAGATATATCCTCATGATGTGGATATAATTTAAATTTATTATGATTTTAGTGCATTATATATCATATTTTTTTGCGCAAGTTACTAGTTAGTAAAAAACGATTAAAATCCATCCATAAAGTTTACGAAAAAAGTTTTTCTAATAGGTATAAACAGCCGCGGTAAGTATTTTGTTTTATAATAATACTCGTTCATACCTATTATAACAGCAAAGCTTGCGGATTAGTGTTCGTTAAGCTCGCTAAATAATTCAATTGGCATTAGTATTGATTGCCTGGCCGAAAGCGTGAGAGGTGGAACGTTTTGAGAGGTGAAATGTTTCACACCCGCTTACCGAATTTCATTCCTATTTTCGTCTTGTTTGTCATATATGACTTTGATGTGAAAACAACTTTCCTGAAATCTGTTTGAGTGATTTCGTAAAAGGGACGGTCGGCCATGAAGCGCGCGATGTTTGATTTGTTGAGTGAGCGCTATGGTAGAATTATATGCAAGTTATATGTTTATCTTATGTGACTGTTGTCTGGGACCCGTCGTCCATTTGACACCACTGACCTCGCCATCCGCCGCCCGCTCACGGTACGCAGACGGCCGGCCGGGGCGGCGGGTCTGCTACCCCTCAGTATAAGGCCGGTCGGGCAGCGGAAATGAAAAAAAGTTGTAAAATGTATATGTTGTGAATATCAAATGTATTTTGTCGGCGTTGTTTGCCTTTTAGCATGGCACCGTGTAGCAATCTATCATCCGTATTTTCTTTACATTTTTCTGCCAATTTTAAATTTAAAAAAAATAAATTTTAAGGGCCATTTTCGGTATGACATAAACTATTAAAGCTAAATTGCGAGTTTTATGACTATTCAATAAAATAATTAATCTCTATCTAGAATTTCACCGTGCATTTTACAAACATATTTATCAATGGACGTGCAATTTGCATTCGTAATTGAGTGTTTGAACGTAAACAAACTGAATTAATTCGCCAAAATTTGTGAACGATGTATCAGTTTAACTCTAATGAATAATGAGATCGCGATTGCGCTCTCTAAATCATTTAAATTATTTATCTTTAATTTTTTTTAGTATTTACAATTAATTTACATACATTCCATCCGACAAAGCAAAGTAATGTACTCGTATACTTTTGATCCAATATTTACTGCATAATATTATTAAGAATATATTGTCTTTATGAGGTATCTAATATTTCAACATTTTACGTCTGCTTCACTCACTATAATAAACCTTATTTCTGATTTATATCAATTTATAATTAAATATTTTTTTTTCGATGTGGCATTAGTTAGAGAGTAGTCGATATAGCAGATGTTATCTATATGAATGAGATGAAAATGGTGCCTTGCCCAGTATGTCCAGGCATGGGATACAGGAATACACAAAACACAGGAATTTAGGAAAAAAACAGGTGTAGGTAATCTGTAAGCGCGTGCCCTTTTATAATACCCAAAAAGAAGAAGGCGGGACCAATTGGGAATAATACGGCTTAAATGTTTCAAAGGTAAGGTTTTAAATTCCCGTAATATCCTACATCAATTTATTTTAGTCAGTTTTGAGAAACGAACACAAGGGAAATGTTTGAGATAAAATAAACTTGATTGCCGCTTTATCTATTTTTCAATTCAAAATTAAAACGTCTTTGTAATTACTGTTTAAATTTCTGTCTTGTTACTCTGTGAACAACTGTTACATAAACTACATTTGAACATACATATCAGAATTTATCAATATATCCCTTTTCCAACTCTTTTTGAACTAAATTCTATGCATAATCTTATAATAAAATGAATGCTTTATTTTAAGTGTTTATAAGTGATTGCGAGAATCTAGTAGATACACGATTCACAGTTCAGAATAGTCAAGTCTAGTCGAATTGGTCTTATTTTATAGTCCAATGCTGCAATAGACTGGTCGATATAGCGCACAGTATTGCCGGGACTTGACAAAAGTAAAAAAATGTAAATGTAGGGTGGCTAAAAATTCTTATCGTTCCATAAACTACGATAGTTTCTCCACATGGTAAGATATTACCTACATTTATTTTCTAATATACTTGGGAGATTGAGCCATTTGAAGTTGGAGAATTTGTCGCTCGTGTTTTTCTGCTTAAAAAAGTGCAATATTTGAATTTGAATTATGGGCTTGTTTTTTGGAAAATATATTGACAATAAAGATATCATTGGAATAAGGTATCTTTCTATTTTATGATAACGTAAATATTACCTAAAAATAATAAAGCTTAATAATAGAAAAAAAAAATATTTAAAAAGTATACCAAATAAAATCAACAAAAGTAAATTAATTAGTGAAAACGGATTAGTTCTCCACACTTCTCCACTTTGAAAATAGTATGAGTATATTACTGAGGTCTTCTACTATTAAGAGAAATCAAATTTTTTTACGGATTTATACGGATGGATTTTTTATGATTTTTTCTCTAAGAGGAAATCAGTTTGTGCTCGCGAACTTCGTCCGCGCGTAATTTACAATTGTTAATTTTTCCGGTTCTAAGCTGTATATCAAGATGAAACCTATGCCAGATTTTAAATTAGACCTCCTATAATACAACAGTGTAAACCGCATCAAATTTGGTTTTGTAGTTTTTGCGTGATGCGCGTACAAACACACAGACAGACAGACAAGGCAAAAATTTAAAAAAAAATTGGTTTGCCTTCTATTAGCCTTATAGACCCCTCGTAATGTTATTCTTAGATATCTTTTATGTACATACACAGTCCAGTGACAGTTTTAATTTATGTATTGATTGATGATAATCTGGAAATTAGTAGGCGTGAATTGGCCAATTTTATATTTGACAATCCTGTCAACAATAGGGACAGCAAACTTATTCATCTTGAAAACTTTGTAATTGAGAAGACCACCACACCCTAGACTAACTATTTTCTTAGCTGAAAAAAAATTCAGCAATTTTTTTCAAAACTTCAAATATATACAAAGCCTACCTGCTATTTTTGATTATAATGATTATTTCACAAACCCACTATCAATATTATGTAATATAAGTTCCAATAATTCGCCATTTAACTATTGAAAATGTCTCAAAGTGAGAACAAATTTCCTCCGTTTTCGCCAAGAATAAGTGGAATATCGCGCAAATGAAAATGCAACTCAAGTAACCTGTGACCTTCTGTATTTCGCTGTGTATAGAAGAACTGCTTTCGATAAAAATCAATTAGAAGTTGATACTTCAGTTTTGCCTATTTTATATTGGAGTTAGAACAAGAGCCTGATGACCCTCGAAATAAGGAGTTTGCAAGACTTGTGGCTTTTGAGTTGGATAGTGTTCCACCGGAAAAACGATCAGCAACAATATACCATACCTAATAAATGTTATACGAAAAATCAGAAGTCAGCAGAAAGAATTAGATGAAATTAATTTGCCCAGTTTTGACGAATCACATTGATTGAATTTGAATATTAAATAAATAAAAAAAACATGTTTTATTAAGATCAGCTTTTTTTATTTATAAAATAACTTGTCTCGATAAGATAACCCAAATATTCACATACTTCATATATACAATTATAAAATAAAGTTCCCCATCGCTCTTTGTCTGTCGCTTCTTCGATAAACTCAAAAACTACTAAACGGATTTTGATACGGCTTTCATCAATGGACTGGGTGGGTCAGTAGGAAGATTTTGGTGTATAATTTACGGGGGCAAAAAACCGCGGAAAAAAGCTAGAAGTTCATTATTTCATACTTAAAAATATCATAACACGTTTCAATAACCTATAACCTCGTGTTTATAATTTTAAATGAGGTTCAAGTGTAAAAAATATATTGATCCATAATATTTTAAGGCTAAACAAATAATTTACAAGTCATAGTAATCGTGAAATAATTTTGTCAAGTACTTTGTATGGGGCGGATATACTGTGCGGCGTGTGCCTCAATAATGCCAACTATTGCTATTATCTCATAACATTCTGATATATAACTTATGGCCCGAGGGTTCCCTTTTTATATTGCTCAATTTGCTCATAGAGCAGGTCAAAATTTTAACACGAGACATATCGATAACACAAAAACATAAAAATAATATTTAGGATAAGAATTCGTAGTTACAGGAATTTGTCGGTAAAAAAAAATTTAATGCCCCGCCTAACTTTCCCCCTGAGATATGTATTAAGTCAATTATGTACTTAAGGAAATGGTTTTCATGTCAGCAAGTGAATTTAATATAGTAGTAGTAGTAGTCTCAAGAAATTATCGAATCTAAAGCTTTAAAAATCAAGCGAGCTTTGCAATGGTCACATTTTAATATGTGTCTCTTTGACCGCACGTGCTTCTTTGTAAAATCAAATAGCGCGCGCTTGTGGCTTTCTTACGTATATTAGTTCCGTTTCTCGAAATTACTCCCACAGATTGCGAAAGCGTCAAGAAAGATGTTGCAGACATTTTCCTGCCACTAGGCTTATCAGGAATGAAAACGCTTGTGTGCCATGCCTGTATTGCTACAGGAAAGACTTGTCACTTCATCTTGAGTCGGTCACTTGAATAAATATTTTTTCATTCATTCATTCAACGAAGAGCATCCTGATAAATGTGTGACGTACTCGTAACTTTGTTATACCTACTTAAGTAAATGTAATAAAAAGGTCTCTAACCTTTTCAATAGCCAGTATTCATCACAGCTCAAAGAGCGTAAATAAATTGGTTCGTACTTTTTCATGGATGCAAATTCCTTTCAGTTGAGTTGATCCATGATATGGACATGTGTCAATCGATCGCTGCTGAATGAACGTTCTCAATATTTGAGTGGTTTAGGACCGGAAGCTTAACCGTTGTCACGGGGCTTTCAGTGTCGGGCATTCAGGTGAAAGCTCCACAGGTAGACCAAAATACAGAGGAATTTTGTAAAATGTTTAAAATATTTATATAGAAATTTTAAGCTTAGAATGGAGATTTTAGGCGGAATGAATAGCTAACGATCAACTTTTGCTACCGAAATATGTATATTTTTTTACCATGGATCTATATCTTTTGTCCGTTTCTTGAGCAGAAAAATAGTCAAGTAGTTCCTTGCACAAGTATGTTAGTGGGACATGAGCCTAAGGCATCATCGTTGATTGGTTGGAACCAACAAGCCAATATTCAGCGTCTTTCAACGTCATTCATTTGTTTATCCAACCAATTTTGATATAACTTTGAATAAAAAAAAATGAGGCTGAAAAAGGAGATATTAACAAGATTATAGCGCAGGTTATTGCAGATGTTGAATGATTAATTGTCGAAAACAGGTGAAGTCGGCGTCTATATAAAGCATGAATAAACTCAGCTATGATAAATTCGAGCTTATTGATATTTTTACATCGGCCACCATTTGGTACAAAGGGAGGGAAAACAAAAGGCTAGCAGTAACAAAATAATAATTAATCAAAATCCGCCACAGAAACTGTTCAGTACAAGTCCTCATTGTGTAGAGGCAAGTAGAGGTGAAAGTAATTTAACTTGATAAAAGCACTATTTGCTCAACCCCTCGTTGTGTGTTGTTCCCACCACAAATAAAACATTTAGTTATCCGATCCGTAAAGTTTCACAGCTTTTGCGTCATTAAAGGCTATTATGTGAAATTACAAAATGATACTGATATTAAAACTTTGTAGGTAATTGGGGGTGGATAAAATGGCAAGTATATCTCTAGTACGCGACTTTCGTTTTTAATTAAATAAATATTTGTAAATGTAATTTAGACCAAAAACGCACGTTCTTAATGACTACATGTTTTTTTTTATAACATAGGGCGGCAAACGAGCAAGCGGGTCACCTGATGGTAAGCGATCACCGCTACCTATGGACTACTACAACACCAGGGGTATCACAAGAGTGTTGCAGTAGTCCATGTATCTAACATGTATCACGAGGATCTCCCGGGAACAAGTATATAACAATTACAATTATAATAATAATAATAAAGGCGTCGGGATGTGACGACCCCATCGCCCGCTGGATCTCCAGTGCAATCAGTCAACGCAGGGGCAGCTTGTGGCGAGCTGTTGGTGAGCGGCGTCACCACGGACCCGATCTCCAGGGGGACCACACACACGCACCTACACACACACACACACACATACACACAGTGACACACACACACAGTGAGCAGAACACTCGCTCCAGGGTGGAAGTGTATTGCACGTAATGGCGTAATAACGGGGAAACCCGCTCTCGGGGATGAGCCCCGTGAAGGTGAAACCGGAGCCGCACCTCTCGACACCCGCTGCTCACATTGTGTTGCGCCCTGGCCGCCAACTGGTGGCTTAATTAGGGAGGCCCACAGGCTGTACAGCCAAAGAGCAGCAAGTCACCATCTGCCTAACTTAAATTGTTGTGAGAGATTTAAAGGTAGATGTCCGTATCTCACTCCATAACCCAGCAATCCGGTCCATTAGCATCCCATCCACATAGCCCAAACTTTATTAATCACTACCTGGCAATAGTTGGCAGTTGCGGAGGACTGTCCGTTAGTATATCCCTATGGTACACTAAGGGACAGATCTCCGCAGATGCAGCCATCTCACTTTTTGATTAAAAAGGTACAAAAAGGCCTCTTCATGTTGGCTTTGGCCCCATGAACGCCTCAAAGCGACCGGGTCCCAATGGACCCGTGGCTCTGAAAAAGCGTACCAACATAATAATAATTATGATGATTGAAAATCTAGTAATAAATATAATAAGTATTCTTACGGACAAACAATCCTATTCGGATGAATGTAGCTCCAGCAATTACATGATTAGTTAGTTTCTACTTTCACAAGTTGGCTAACTACTTAACACGCCTGTTAAACTCGTCCTTTGTTCGGTGGAGTGTGGCGGATCACAGGTACCTCGCTTATTGCTCCTGAACAACGCTTTGAGCGAATACCCTTGTTAGCTTTATTACAATTCAGAACATGGGTTATTACAGCATTTTAAATACCTACTGTAAAAAAATATACCTTGTCGGAGCAGGGAATTTCTGGTCAGATGCACAAGAGGTAGGAGACGACCAAAGTATTTTTTATAGGCTGTACATCATCTCTCTATTTTCGATCTATATATTTGTGACGATATTAGAAATTGTGGCTGTCTTGTTTGGCGATTTCCCTGAGGACGAATCCAACGATGCAGTGACGTTCGCTGTGAGTCATACAATCGTTTTGATAAAGATGCTGTCAGTGATCTCTAACAAGGAACTGATAAGATCCATGAACGAAGCTATGATTAAAGTTTGCGAGAAATACGAACAGAACCAGCTAATTTTGGAAATGAACAAAACAGTGAAGATCACCGTTATCGGCTATTTTGTTAATGTCTATGGAGCGTCTGTCTTCTACGTTTTTGAGGGGTTGAGGAAAATGAATGCAGGTTAGTTTTACGATAACTCTTAGCTAACAAAGCATTAGAGTTTGATCCAGCTAATCTCGAAGAATAAATGAGGTATTGCAATAAAAACAATGCTTTAGCAAAGACGTTACACATTGATATATAACTATGTTTTAATGTGACGGTAGCATAGTTGGTAATAATATAATAGTCTAATATATGTACGTAATATATTCTACTATGTGTTCAATTCTGAATATGAATTATATTTGCTTCATTAACACAATTCTACATTTGCTCAACAGGCTCCCATTTTCGTAACACTCGTTACATATTACCCAAGTTTCGAGGACAATTCCATGTTAGCAACACTGTTCAGGGTGTTCACAACGGTTGTCTTATTCGTGATGATGATGACGATGATCGTGTCCACGGATACCTTCACTATGGTCTACCTCATCATGTTGAAATACAAGTTCATAACTCTGAGAAATTATTTTGAGAGATTGCGCTTAGATTTTGACAAAATTAACAAACCCGGGAATCAGAAGTTAGCCGCAGAGAAGTTGGCAAATGGACTTGTTGAAGGAATTGTAATGCATCAAGAACTTCTAAAGTTAGTTAATCTATACATATAATAAAACAGTAAAAACATTATGTCTGTACATTTAGTATTTTTAACTAAAATGGATAGAGGGACACTTAAAAAAACAATAGAAAGCAAAAAAATTTTTTGGAATTTCTTGTCTGTCTGTCTGTATGTATGTACGCGTTTCACGCAAAAACTACTAGACGGATTTGAATGAAACTTTTTTTGTTGTATAGCTATTAAGCCTGGGCAACATATAGGCTATAATTGATTTTGAAAACTGGAACACCTGATGAAGAACCATAGCAGAACAGCTAAACTATAAGAAATATGGATATGGTGCCTTAACAAAAGTCGTTCAACCTGATGAGCATTTTCTGCTGACGTATAAAAATTGAAGATCTGGAACATCTGATGAAGAACTGCAAGAGACCAGCTACACTATAACATATATGGAAATGGCGCCTTAGCAAAAATAGTTTAACCTGATGAGCATTTTCTGCTGACGTATAAAAATTGAAGATCAGGAACATCTGATGAATAACTTCAAGAGACCAGCTACACTATAACATATATGGGAATGGCGCCTTAGCAAAACTTGATAAATCTGATGAGCATTTTCTGTGGACGTATAAAAATCGAAGATCCGAAACATCTCAAACAGTTTGGAACACAAAAAGATTTTCGTCTAAGCGAAACTCAAACTCAAGTGAAGCTGCGGGCAACAGCTAGTACTTCATATAAATAAATATAACGTACAGGACATTTGTTTCAAAGCCTAGTATAATCAAATGCAAGTGATCCCTTCACATGATATTACAAAAAGGTGCACAAAGTATCATATATTTTTTTTACTTTTTGGTTACTATAAGAAATAAATTATATAGCTATCTAACCATTCAAATAAAACGTAATATTAAAAACAAGTATATTAATTACAAACGTAGAAATTAATTTTTCTTTTCAGGTTGGGAAAAAACATAGACCAAGCGTTTGGTACAGTTGTAGCGATGCAGCTCATTCTGTCTTCTTGGATCAGCTGTTACTCTTCTGCTACAAATTGCTGTGAGTTCTTTGTTCGAATTGTTTTAATCAATGCGTAATGGTGAATAATTGAATAATTCATGAACCCGCTTGTTTCAGCTCTCGGACCAGCTGACTTTTATCGCGAGCATGAAAATAATTTTCTTTGTTGTCGCATTGTTCTTCTTATTGGGCCTTTTTCTTTGCAACGCTGGAGAAATAACTTACCAGGTTGTTAAAAGATTTAAGTATTATTAAAATGAATACATACCTAACTTGTAATGGTCTTTAATGTTCACACGCTTTGGCGCACAAAGTATCTATTTTTAAAGTGACGTGCATCTTTTGTTTTCTTTACTCACCATCATTTGTTTTGTTTGAAAACTTCTTTTGTGCAAATGAGTGACAAACACAAAGTAAATTATATATAATTCGAGGTCGTCTAATAATTTTGTAGTTAAAATTAGATTTCTCAAAATTATATTCCTAGAAAGGATTTGTCTTAAAAGGGTTGTTTTCGTGGTAATAAGTGGTTTAACTTAGGTAAAACACTAATGTACTTAACAGAGCATGTAAAAATTAGATCAAATGAGAGTTTAAGTTGGGAATTAACTTATATGTTTAAAGACAACAGGCAAAAGTACCTAATGATTTGTTAGTATATTTTTGCTTACGTCACGTTCAACTTTTTGAATTGATGAAGTTAATTGATATTTACAAAATCTGCGTATTACCATTTATCCTGAAATTTCTGTCCGAGTACAGCCATAGGGCGTAGCTAGTAGCTATACGTATCTCTTTGTTAATAAATAGGAGTCAAACTTACAGTATAAGTACTAAGTATAATAGTTTTCCTGTTATCCCAATCCCAACTACTTATCCTTTTAAGTGCATTACCTAAACTGGAAATAGTTGAAGAGCTTGGTCGGACGTCGGCGGTTGGTCTCTAGACTCTGTTCCCAATCTACAACTTTCCTTTTAGCTGAAGTGTCGAAAATGTGAGTTGAAAAATCGTAGAGCGTAGATTCTATCGTGGCTCGGAGTTTAAAATACATTTTAAAAGAAAAGAGATAGTTCCAGTTTGTTTCCCCGAGAGATTTATACACACAATACATGCATTCAGTATTTGTAGAGTATTGTTTCAGCACGGCACTTGAAAAATTGTGTTTTATTTCCACTTTACGCTTCTTGACCTAACTTTCGTTTGTGTTAATGTTATGTTCCTTTTTGGTGCTTATTTGTGTATATATGTGTAAATGGAATTTAGTTTTTAAGTCATAATAGTAAATAATGATACAAAATTGTGGTAAGTTGGATAGTGGCGTAGGTATTCATGGGGCCTAGTGCAAAAAACATCTGCGGGTCCAACTCGAGTAGGCTGTTAAAGTTTTAATAAGGAATGATGATGTGTGTGTGTGACAAGAAACATGGTCGCTGCTAGTTAGAATCTGATGGCCCCTTGAATTTTGGAGCCTCGTAGCACGGCACTGTTTAGACCTCTGATAGCTACGACACTAGTTAGATGTCTCAGTAGAGACAAGATTGAAGCACAAACACAGTCAAGATATATTGGCTTAGAAATAAAAATAATAATTTCTAATTAAATTGAGTTATTCTAATCAATGTTTTCTGTTCGCAGGCATCACTGCTATCAGACGCGATATTTTATTGCGGTTGGCACGCCTGCCCCCCGCTGCCCCCTCCCCATCGTAACCACCAGCACCTGGTGCGCCATGCGTGCGCGCAGACCTTGCGACCACCTGTCATGAAGGCCTTCAAAATGATAGAATTGACATATAGCACTTTTTTGACAGTCAGTATTTATCACATAGAACAGATATACATACATTCGCCAAAGCTGAAAATTGTTATCTTTTACGAAAAATGTAAGTAAATCATAAATGTATCTAATCTAATAAAAAGCTATTTAATTTGTTACAGGTGCTGAGGTCAACTTACTCGGTTTTCGCTTTATTTTATGCACAAAACAAGTGAATGATAATGTAGTGCAATTAACTAATCTTATATATGTCTTTTGTCTAATGAGGTTGCGAATCAAATATCTTCACTTGGATATAGCAAAAACAAACCCCCAGATTTTTATATGTTGACTTGACTACAGATATAATAAGAAAGGACTAAATAAAAGCTTGGAAAAAAAATGAAGTCTCACGACTCTTGGCTCTGTCTACCCCGTAAGGGATAAAGACGTGATTCTATGAATGTATGTATGTATGGAAAAAAAGAGGGAGACATGAGGAGATAAGAAACATATTTACAAAATCATGTTATGTATTTTATTTACGTATATAGAGAGTCATGCTGCGTGGTTTACAGTCATTAGCCTGCAAATACAGGCCGTAAATGAGTTGTCCATATTAACAAATATCATTAAATTGCATTGAAATAGATCTACTTAGTACATAATATCTTGATGTTAAATTGTTAATTTTTATTTAGGATTTAGCACGAAATTAATATTTATTATGCAAAAGTACGTAGTAATAAAGTGAGTAGCAAAATGTACATGTTTCACTAGACGTCTTTGTGGGCTGAGTCACGAACTAGACCGACAAGATAAGATCGCAAGCGATAATCGAGTTATCGCTCCGATTTCAGTATCGCATACATCGCATACATATGCAAATAGTGGGCGATCCGATGCAACGCATAGCGTGGTTGTACAAGGATGTGCTTGAAGTTCTCTATGAAACATTCTTCCTATGGAGTTGGAAGACGGAAGTGTCGTAACCTGAAAAAATACATAAGTAGATTTCTATTCGTTAGTAACTAAACTACAAAAATATAAAAATAACATACTATTTTTATTGCAATCATCAAAAACTACCTTATCTTATGATAATTAGCGCATCTGCCAATTTGCGTAAAAAGTCAAATTTTCATAGAGTTTCTTTGGAAAAACGTCAGTATCATAGAATGAAAATAATAAGTATGGCATCACACAAATTTGTATTTACAGAGTATATATTTCTTCTTGAAGCTTTTAGGAAGATAAAGAACTATTTGATTTCATTAAAATCTGCCAACAAGTTGTTAAGTGCAACGTAATACGTGCAAGTTTTTTTTTAATGTTTTAGCCCTCTTTTTACCCAGTCCCGCATTAGATCTCAGGGAGGGGTGCCTGAAAATCAGCGTTGTCTCCAACTCATAGTTGGGGACAACACAAGTTGAGAGCACTCCTTTGTCTACTTCTGTGCAATTAGTTATAAGACATAATATTAAGCTTGCAAATTGTAGTAGGTATGGCAATAAATGATTTTTTTATTTTTTTATTTTATTTTAAGTTTCAAATATATTTGAAACTTGCACGTGTTAGCTATGTATCGCCTTTACTATTAGGTACCTACCTTCAAAAAGATCATGTAAATAGTAAGATCAAAGTTTAGCTTCAGTGATATATTAGGTGGCGCGAGTCGCATATTCACCATTCGTTCGGTATTACTATTACTCACACTTCCCGCGCCCAAATAAATTTTCCGCGGCGGCGGAAATATAAGAAAATGCGGAAAGGACCGGCGAAATAACTTAGCGCTCGGAACGACTTATACGGGTCACATTCTTTAATCGTCCATACTCAGAATATTTACCCACCTTTTTCTGAGAGGAAACCTCGGCGATAAAGGTCACTACCTCATTATTTTTACGACAGCACCCTAAAATACTGCATGGTAGTCTGTTACTTTTTTAGAATCGAAAATAAGAATCCTAATCCTAACTAATATTATAAATGCGAAAGTGAGTTTGTTTGTTTGTTTGTTACCTCTTCACGCTTTATCTACTGTATCAATCTTCCTGAAAATTTGCATATACATACATAGTCAGAAGTACTGAGAAGGATATAGGGTGTTTTTCATCCCGAAAAGCACTGTTCCCATGGGAAATTCACATGGGCGAAGCCGCGGGCAAAAGCTGGTATTTTTATAATTTCAATGTCTACACTACTTGTACTAAGTACTTATTAAGATATAGATAGCCGCTGCCCCGAGGCTTCGCCTCCATGGGAATTTCGGGATATAAAGCACCCTGCTCCCGGTCCTTACCGCGTACCAAAAATTCATCGAAATCCGTCCAGTTTTTTGTGATTGAGTAACAGACCAACATAGTATAAACTCGCAATCATCCAGACTTTCACATTGATAAATATCAGTAGAATAACGTTGTGCGTATCTCAATACGCACAACGTTATTCTTTAAAATTAATACATAATCAATAGAATAACGTTGTGCGTATTGAGATACACACAACGTTATTCTATTGATTATGTATTAATTTGTGTTTTAAGGAAATTCTAAACAACGAATTCAATACTATGACCTAAATGCCACTCGATCAGCAATTCGACGATGTAATCTAATTGGGTCAAGCGGATAAAAAGCGGGGTATAACAAATCACTGAGCATTAGAGATGCCGATTTCTGAGAATGTCTACAGGCGAAAGCATCTAATACCGAGGGTTGAATTACATTCAGCGGATTAATTTTCATTCACCAATTGGATGTAAGAGCAGTATGTAATGATACGTTTATAAATTACAAGTAAAAACAATACACAAAAGGTATTAAAATAAGGGTAATCGATTAACCAACGTATAATTATTTAAAAATTATACAGTAAATCAATCAATAAAAGTCAACGAACTATTATTTTGAATTTCTGCATGGGTTATAGATAGCCTATAAGTTATCATTAGCAAATGTGGCTTTCATACACAGAGTTTTTTTTTTAATCCGACCGATGATAGTTCCAGATACTTGCGCAGCAGATATAAGCAGGTATCCAGGTATAAGGTATACGAGAAATTCTCAATTTAGGGTAACATTTTAAAAATTTTCGTATTTTTAATCTAAAGTTAGCCTGCCTTTAGAGAAGCCAAGGAAATATTCATCCTTAAATAGCAAAAAGGAGTGCCTCTATTCATAGTCCTTTGAAGGATCGTTCGTGTTCAGGGTTTTAAAGGCTTCAAGGTATTTATTTTTTGTTTACTTTGTAAACATCTACAAACCTTTGAGGATCTAATTACGAACTATGTAATACATGTTTTTATTTGTCCAAGCTTATGCTTGGACAAATATCGCATCGTATATCGAAGGATACCTTCCTTATGGAAGGGACTGTACGTTTTCATATACGATGCCGGTATTCATATCCCAGTTGTTCACGTATGCGACCCGCAACGTGAGGGCTCGTGGATTGCGAATCTTTTTTTCTTTTGCCACGAATAAAAAAACTTTTGCCGCCATAAAAGTATATGAGTTCGTCCCAATACTGTGCCGATGACTTCCAATCTCTCCATAGCGTGTCCCGACCCTACCCTGGAGATTACTTTTTCTCCTTCATCCAGTAAATTGAATTAAAATGAGAAGCAAACGGATAAAGAAAGGGTACACGACGATTCTCTCAAGAGTTTATGCCTCACCCACGATTGTTTTGTGTATTCCTGAAATAACGCCGTAAGCCTTTCTTGGAATTAAAGGTAATTTTAGATGCATCACGTGTATTCTATTCGATTCCATAGAATACGTAATTAGCAGTCGATACAAAGGTTGATTGACGTCTAAGAAGTTAGGCTCTCTTCAAAAATATTCCCGCCAAATTTTTCAAAGGAATCCAGCATGTAGTCTTCGAGCAACACAGACTTTCGCACGAAAATCGGTAGAAGTACGTTTTGCTCTAAGCATCAGTATCACAACTTTATATAACCTTAATTTAACCTCCTTAAACGTGTTCTACATTAGTAAAAACCATTCGCAATTTTAGTTACGGGGAAAATTGTGCACAGACACGCACTGCGGGAGACTTTGATTGAGTGATTGTGAAGTACTATTCACACTGAAATAAAGAATTGCCCTCCTTACACTCTATGTGTGTGAGTTTTGTCAACGGTATTTGTGCTCACAAGTAGAGGTATAAACGCTCAACATAAATTAGTCTGCCCAGAGTGTCGCAGTATTTTACGGCAAGAAGATAACGCTTGAATTACAAATGAAAAAGACTTACGAGATGCGCTGCTGCCTTGAATATAATTGCGTGTAAAATCAGACCTTGAATGAAGAAAATAAATATTAATAGAGAGTCTTTGCAAGAACCAGAGGCACGAAAAATTGTATAAGTGAACGATCATTTTTGCCTTGCTCCCGCAGATTCACTCGTGTGAGTATCACTCTTCCTCATTATTCTCAGCATTTATCAGGCCACTGCTTGGCATAGGTAGGCCTCTCTTTACGCTCTAATCCGCGCTATTATCTAAGTTCCTATGAGTTTTTTTGTTTAGTTTTCATTGCCGTCCATATTATTGATTAGATTTCAGTCTCCGATTTTGAGTCTCTATAAATGAACATGTGTACAATGAACAAAATTATCATTCGAAATACGTATTCGCATCAACGGAAGCGCCCTCTATCGACGACTCACGCGCCACACCCGCCTTAGAAAATTGCCTACGAGTCGAATAACTCTTTGTAACTCATTTAGAAGATGCCCGACCACCTACGCTACGTGAGTGTTGGAATCTTACCAAATGAGGGCGATGTTTTCGGGCTAACATAAGGCTACGGTTACACACACGATAACGGAGAATGGCTGTGTCTAGACGCGGCGTAGCCTATCACAGTAAAACCTTATCGTAATACTGCGGCTATTGCTTTAGTTATTTACAACTACTACTATTGTGAACTAAGTTGGTTTTTTTACTTGTTTAGTTTAGTTAGCCGAATTTTCTTAAAAATGAGGTTTCAGTGTACTAAAACGTAGATTACAATGAATTTGATGATACAATAATTAAGTGTAGTCGTTATTTATTTAAAATACTAGCATGGGCCAGGGACTTTGTTCCCGAGAGAATTTCGGGAAATCCTTTCCGAGTGCTCCCCTACACTCCCTAAGGAACCTACATTGGAGATTTCAACTTCCCACGCCCAGTAGTTTTGACTGTGCGTAGTCTGTCAATCACTCAGTCAGTAACGAAATAATTTTATTTATTTTTATTTTATTTTTATTTTTTATTTTACATGGAAGACCAACAACTTTCTTATAGATTCAATTAGATAACAACCTATAAAACATATAGTCATTTATAGATCCTCACATCTAGAAAACGGAATAAAATAACATTCAATTGTGATCTCAGAAAACCAGAATAAGGACAATAAAGAATATTATTTCTAAAAAATAAATAAAAAATAAGTTCTCTCTCTCTCACAGCCAGCAGTTTAATGTTGTATTTTGATTATTGATTAATAATATGACCAAGTTTGACCCTTTCTATTTACTGGTAAAGCAGCACATACCATTTGTGCATGTGTTTGGCACATACAACTAAAATAGCGTGTCTGGCACATAATTACCGTATTTCATTCTAACACAGCCGTCTCGGTATCGCCCGCGGCGCAGCACTGACTGACGTTGACATTTTGTACCCGCATGTACCGCATGGTGGAGATATTATTGTATTGTAAGCCTTGCTTAGTAATCTACTTATATTTAGTACCTAATCTACTTATATCCAGATACTTATAAACAGGGTGAATACTACTAAATCATTAGCATCATTTCTATATACTGGCGAAAGTACTTTATGAATATGAGCATCTTTTTGCATGAAACCGATTCTGATATCACAAAAAAAAAACAATCTGCTGTTCCACACTACTTACCTACTTTACAATTTACTCGCCTAGAATATGTATATGGAACGGCTTTTTTTGAGATTTGAGAGTCAGCTCAATACAAAAAGTTGCTCATATTCATTAGTACTACCTACTCATTTGTACATACTTTGACTAAGTTAGTAGAAAGAAATTCAGCCTATAGATAATAATTGTGCTAATGCACATACCATGTACATTTTGCAGTTGGATTGTATAATCCGCCGTATTACTTTACGGCTAGCCATTTTTCAAAACAGGGCCGATTTGTAATGCGGCGGTTCAACGATTAGCCAGATTGTCGCTGCGCTGCGATACGTTCTTCAATATGGCGGCCCATGTTAAGTAATGTTATACGGCGGATTATATAATCCGACTACGACATACCATGTAGTTACTTATTACTGCGGCGCAGCGACCCGAAGTGGATCTTGGCCTCCGACACGAGATGACGCCATTTTTGCGGTCTTGCACCAGCTCTCGCCAGTTGTCTGCTCTGAAGCTCTGTAGGTCTTTCAGAAACTCATCGCTCCAGCGGTACCTAAGACCATACCATGTATTTTGAAATATTCAATGATCCTATTAAACAGTATACTATTAAAAACTAACTACTCCGTTAAACGAGCCTTTGACTTTATCACAGGGCGGGCGCTTCATAGAAACGGCGCGTCAAATATGCCTACTACTACTACAAATGAATATATCCGTGAACACGTCAGTAACACGTCAATGCGTGTGCTTTTCATAGTCGAACGTCCCACAGTTAAAAACTAACGGGGGAGAACTCCGTTAAACGGGGCCTTTGACTTTATCATGCATTGGCTCTATCTACCAGTAGAGGAACGACGTGATACTGTTTCTATATTAAAAAAAGAATACTCACACCAAATCTCTGCAGATTTATTCGTAGTCGAGGATATTCAAATTGAAGGATTTAAAAACTCCAGTATTTTATTCTAGTACAAACGCTTTCTTTATTTCCAAGTACGTTATCTTGCACTAGACCGCTAGGAATGTTTCTCGAGGTCGGGCGGTGAACATTCAGGAACAAAACATTTAACGCACAAAGGGCTAACTGGGTATGTTTATTATCAATTTTTTTGGCTAACTTAATACCTGCTCATATGGTTTTATACCTACCTTTTACCTTTAAATACATCTGGATTCAGAACAAATAATCTAAGGTTAATTTCGTTTATTTTTGTCCAGTGCTCTTTGGTACCAAGGCTAGGGGCGACTGACAAACCCAAGTCACAGTTGTGCTATTAGAGACTATGTTCTATAAACGCGATTATTTCTTTATATATCTACCCAATGGTTAACGTACCTAATGGTAATTGAGAATGGAAGGAATAAACGGATCTTGTCCTTTCTACCCTTCTGTAAAGTCTTTATTTGCCATTCGGGCAATTTGTTTGTCTGCTCTGTGGCGGCGGGGAGCGGAAAACTAGGGATTTTGTGGAACCACTCTCTGTTTAACATCTCATTTGCTGCACGATGGTGTGATGTCGGCATGAAGCAACCGCTTGTAATTAACATGCTTATATAAGATAGCTTTTACTTGCGATTTCTAGGTTTTCTGCATCGAAAAAATAAAAAAAATAAAAATTCAAGTTTTTGCACAGTTTTCTGCTGAAAGTTTGCAAAAAAAAAAATTTTGTTTTGCTATTTGTTGAAAAAGAACTGGAAATATATGTATATTTCCCAGTATTTTTCTACCAGAATTTTACCGAATAGATTTTTCATGATTGAAAACTCACAGCTAAATGAATTTGAAAACGGTGGGTATAGCATATTCTGGGAAACAGAACGAGATAACTCACCCCCGCTATCGGCGTGAGACCCTAACTCCCTAATTAGTGTTCCCAAACAATCGGGCCAAACATACAATAATCATAGTCTAGAAATATATCACATTACATAGTTGTTACTTCTTTATTAATTAATTAATTTCAATAAGGTATGGCGTGCAAAAAGAGAGCAATTCTGATCTCAAAATCCTATTCGTAAAATGTCCCGTGTGCTCAAAAGGGCCCGGCTTAACTTGTAGTTCCCGAGTATATGTCCCCATCAATGACGCATAAATTGAGGCCAGGAATTCTGACATCAGAAGCAAAATTTAGGAAAATTACTGGACCAATAAGAACAGCAAGAATAAACAACAAGAGTAAAAGGAAACCCGAAAATGAGGTGGTCTGATGAACTGTCAGTTTTTCATAAGCAGAGGCAATGGCAATAGCTGGCGGGCGAGCGATATATCTAGTTGGAGATATAAAGTGAATTTTTGCCCAGTAGTGGGTCAAATCAGCTAATTAAAAAAATCTGATAAATTCTCGCTCAGAAACCCGAAGAGGAAATGCGACTTCGTGGAGTTATTTCTATGCTGTCCTTATTTATAATGAAAGTTTGTTAATAAAACTGGCCGCAACTATTAATTGCACCATTTCAAGTGTTGCTATCGGTTTCGGATCATTTGTAAACAACCCACTTCACCGGCCGGTTAACACGCGCGAATAAATTACAAGGTGTTGCCAACATTTGGTATTCATAAAGTTTACTGTTCCGTTTTCAACGCAAATCTTGTTTACCTTTCAATTTGAATTTCGCGCGCCTTACCGATGCACTTATCAATCATCACAATTCGCTGTGCTGCAGTTCTATTTAGCCAATGGGGCGCCCGGACTTCCGCTGGCGCATGCGCAGATCCTACCGGTGTCTGAGAGATCAACGCCATAGGCTGGTAGCAGAAGGCTGGTGGCAGAACCAGTAAAAACCTCTCCGTGTCTGTACGTGAAAGCGAAGGCGCGCGCGCACCAAACATTACAGCCCTTTTACTCAATTATTTTTAATAAAACTTCAAGTGCTCAACAGTGTTTTTGGAACTTTATAATCGTGTGTGGCTGGCCGGCCAGGTGTCTAAAGGAAGAACTATTCGTGAGGAATCGTGCTAGAAGCCTGCCTACGTGGTAAGTGGTTTGTGCATTGTTCCTATTGTCTAAATCGTCTGTAGCAACGCTTATTAACGGCGAATGCTTTCAATAAGTATTCGATCCAATGTGGTGATTGATAGTGTACTCTAATTTCTTCTTATCGAATCAATTTAGCCACATTTTTTGGTGCCGAAACCCGGGAACTTTGGATACCTACCTTCAGTCTGCCGCCAAATACCAATTCGATTTAGTAATTGCTACTTCATTTACCGTATTCCACGCTTATTATACTTACTAGTACAGCTAAAACGAATAAACATAACATTTTGCTTCAATTACTAATCGGAAAACAAGTCTTTGTTCCATTTTGTTTTGTTGAGTACCTTACCTACCGATTATCGATTTAAGATGGCTTCCATCAGTTTCTAGAATATTTGTTGAAAATAAATTCTTTTGTCGTTTTATACTTATTAGCATAAAATTATCTACCGTTTTACCGTTCGCAATAATACAATATTGCAAATCCACCTTCTCATAATTTTATGTTGATAGTTCGTTATAACTCGACTACTTTTTTCCAACCGTTCAACGTTTCCTCTTGATATTTATTTATCGAAAAGTTATTTCGTTTCAAATTACGAAATATTTTTTTATCGTGACGTTGTATCGTTTATCGTATCATATTTTCAACGAATTTTGGTGCGTTCACATTTTCATTATTACCGTTTAGGTTAAAAATCATAGTTTTTTGTTTTTACAAAAAAACTGATTTTTATTTTTTTTATTTACCGTACATTAACGAATATCGCAAACCGTTTTTAGTGTTCCTAACGCTCATTTAATTCATCCTTATCAATTTAATTTATTTCAATTTAAAACTCAGGTGACCGAGGTGACAATATTACCTGTTGTCGTGTAATACCGCCCCAGTGAGTCTCGTCGATTCTTGTGAACGCGGTCTCGCTGAAGACGTTCGCAACTAAACTTTTTTATCGAATCCGAATATTTGTTGCTATCAGTTTTTATTGTTTTGATATTAATTATGTCTTTACTATCAAGGCGTAAATCTAAACCTACTATTAAAAAGGGTATCGAAAATACGTACACTATTAATAATTTGCCCAGTTTGCGACGTAAACGAACTATAGCATATAATCGCTTAACGAAGGCTTTGGAAGTAGGTACCTTAGCCAATACCGATGAATCACAAGTAGGGTTATTTCTTTCATATTGTCATGAAATAAAAACGATTGCTGATAGTTTTCATGACTCCCATTTTATTATTTTGGACCTTCTTAAGGATGATGCCGATGAGGAGGACGATGAAGTTCAGGATCGATTTGACGAATTGTATTTTCAAGTGTTGGCAATTCAACGAAAATTTGAACAACGTTCATCTCAACAAGCTGACACTTCGAAACATAATTCATTGACCGGTTCGCACAGTGGAAATATGCGGTTACCAAAAATTTCGTTGCCAACTTTTTCCGGTGCTATCAAGGAATGGCCTGAGTTCATTGCAACTTATAACGCGTTGATACATGATTCTACCTCCTTATGTAATATTGAGAAATTTCACTATCTCGTGTCAGTTTTAAGTGGTGATGCTTTATCGTTCATTAGAACTTTTCCTGTTGCAAGTGAACATTATTTAAGTGCGTACGAGGCTCTCAAGTCCCGTTATGAAGATAAACGCGAATTAGCGTTTACGTGCTGGCGTGATATCTTGGACGTTAGTTTAAAGACTTCGAACGCTCAAGATTTTCGACGCGCCTTAGACACGATCGATGAGAACTTAACAATTTTAAAAACTTTAAAATTACCTACCGATAAATGGGATTTTGTTCTTTGTTATAATGTTCTGGCCAAACTCGATACCAAATTAAGACGCGAGTTTGAGGAAAAACATACCGATATTGAGCTTCCACAGTATAACCATTTAAGGGCATTCTTACACTCTAAAGGTGAAGCATTAATTCGCGACACGCACTTTTCGAATGTTACCAATAAAACCGCTAACGTTTCAAAGGACACACCGGGAACTTCACAGAAGTTCAAGCGACATAACGTCACGCATTCGCTTGTCGCTCCCACCGTCACTACTCATAAAAATGTTGGTGATAAACAACAAGCGAAACCTGCTCACAATTCGAGCACTCCGATTCGTAAATGTGCCTACTGTCGTAATGAACATCACATCTCGGCCTGTAGTGATTTTTTGGCAAAATCAATAGATGAGCGCATGGCTGTGGCCACTGAAAAGAAATGGTGCTACAATTGTCTTAACGCATCCCATTCAGTGCGAGAGTGCACATCAATGTTTTCATGTCGACAATGTAGACGTAAACACCACACTTTGCTACATAAGGAGTCGGCGGCAAGCTCGGCGACCTTAGTGGCTCAGGATTCGTTGACTCAGTCTGATCCAACCGTAACCACAACCGTGTTACTGGCAACAGCTCTCGTCCAGATTCGTGATGCTTCTGGTGATTTTCATACATTTCGCGCGTTATTTGACACCGGCAGTCAAAACAATTTTCTCACGGCTCACGCCGCTCAACGATTAAATCTAAAACCTATAACTGGTAATATCAACGTTTATGGGTTAGGGGGCAGCCCTGCCTCAGTCAGTGGCTTTGTTACATGCGACATTGGCACCAACTATAACGTAAAGTTTCGTCTGGGAATGCTCGTCATACCGAGCATTTGCGGAGATCAACCGATAGCAAGGCTAAATACGAAAGGATGGGAGGAGGTCAAAACACTACCGCTAGCTGATCCTGGTTTTGACATCCCTGGTCCAATCGACGTCTTGTTAGGTGCCGACGTCTTTGCTGAGTCACTTCTCGAACAACGTCTGAAGGGTAACGCCTCTCAACCGCGAGCTTTCAACTCAGTCTTCGGCTGGCTTCTTCTTGGGAAGTCCAGACTCGCATCGTCCAGTCTACTAGGAGTAGCCCCTTCTACCGTAGACGATAGTTTAAACAAAATTGTTCAATCAAATATCGTAGAGATCCTTCTTCATTTCCGTGAGCACGCAATTGTCTTCATGGCAGACGTGCGCCAAATGTACCGTCAAATCAACCTAGCTCCTCAACATCGTGATTATCAACGTATTCTCTGGCGAGCTCACCCAGATGAGCCTCTTCAAGAGTACGTATTAAATACCGTAACGTACGGAGTGTCTTCCGCTCCATTCCTGGCGTGCCGCTCTATTCAACAACTGGCCAACGATGAGGGTCACAAGTACCCAAAGGCCAAAACCGTTTTAACTTCCGACATATACGTTGATGACGTCATATCCGGAAGCTCATCGCTGAAGGACGCCAGAGAAATCAAAACTCAACTCATCGCTCTTTTCGGTCTTGGCTCATTTGAGCTCCGAAAATGGGTGAGTATCCGACCCGAGCTACTTAGCGATCTTCCCGCGGAGGCGTGTCTTTCAGAAGCAATCACTTTTACCGAAACTGAAGACACAACTATCAAGGTTCTGGGCCTTAAGTGGGAGCCTGCTTCGGATTCGTTCGTCTTTACCGTTAATCCATCTAATCAACCGTGCACCAAGCGAACGATTTTGAGTGAGGTTGCCAGAATTTTCGATCCTCTGGGTTTTCTATCTCCTTTGACAATTCATGCCAAATGCCTTATTCAAAAGCTTTGGATTCTAGGTCTTTCATGGGATGATAAGGCCCCACCGGAAATTATCTCTCAATGGGAAAAGTTCTCCGAACAGCTTCCTCAAGTTAGGAATCTTAAAATTCCACGTAAATACGCTACCGATAGCGCTCAATCATATCAACTGCATGGATTCTGTGACAGCTCCGAAGCAGCATATGGCGCCGTTATATACCTGCGTGTTATTGAGTCTGACGGCTCCGTTCGCGTCTTTCTCGTATGTGCAAAGGCTCGTGTAGCTCCTTTAAAACGTCAATCGTTACCTCGCCTAGAGCTGTGTGGTGCGGTTTTGCTCACAGACCTTATCAAATTTGTCAAGGACACGCTGCGGATTCCTGTTCATGACACTTATCTGTGGTGTGATTCCACCGTTACCTTATCCTGGTTGCGAGCTCCTTCTTCTCGCTGGGTGACATTCGTTGCAAACCGCGTAAGTCACATTCAAGATATCGTACCGACCGAGTGCTGGAGGCACGTACCATCTGTCACAAATCCTGCAGATGTTTGTTCGCGTGGGCAATTGCCTCACGATTTGCTAAACAATGCCCTATGGTGGGCGGGCCCAGAATGGTTGTCTCAACCACAGTCTGAGTGGCCGATCGATACATCGAAAAATCGCTCAAACGATGACAATGCGGTGCTCTCTGAGCAGCGTCGCACCACGGTTCTCGTTTCGGATCAAATCGAAAGCGTTAATCACACGTCTATAATTGATCGGCTATTCGAAAAATATTCTTCTTTAGATAAAATCTGTCGCATTATCGCTTACGTTCGCAGGTTTTGTAATAACATGCGTAACACTGTTCCGCGATCAGATAATCTTTTTCGTAACGGACGCTGAGCGTCATCGTGCGTTACTAATTATCGTCAAACATTTCCAACAGCGTTGTTTTTCGGATGTTATATCCAAATTACAATCAAAGATACAGTTACCTCGCAGTTTTCGTAAACTAAATCCGTTTTTGGACGAGCAGGGTATACTCAGAGTAGGCGGGCGCCTATCGCGCTCCGATCTTGACTTCGAACATAAGTATCCCGCATTATTGCCCAAAAAGAGTGTTCTTACATCAGCTGTAATCGAATCTATTCATCGAAACAATTTTCATCCCGGTCTGAACACAACCAACTATCTGATTTTACAACAGTTTTGGATACTTGCGGCAAAGCATGCTGTACGTCATCATCTTTCAAGATGCATAAGATGCTACCGTCTTAAACCGAAACCTTTGCAACCCTTTATGAGCGACCTTCCGGCCTTTCGTGTCAATCAGGCAAAACCCTTCGCTGTCGTAGGTGTCGATCTAGGAGGGCCTTTTCGAATTAAGCTCGGGCTTCATCGTGGTGCTAAAATCGATAAAGCGTACTTGTGTGTATTCGTATGCTTGAGCACAAAAGCAGTGCACCTTGAGGTGGTTTCTACTTTATCGACTGACGGCTTCATCGCGGCATTGCGTCGCTTCGTTTCTCGTCGCGGCCGCTGCAATGTTATTCACTCTGACTGCGGTACGAATTTCGTTGGTGCAAGTTCACAACTAGCGTCATGTATCGAACAAGCCTCTCATGCGGAAAAAATAGATTTTAAACGTAACGTACCTTCTGCTCCCCACTTTGGAGGGGTGTGGGAAATCCAAATCAAAGCCGCAAAGAGTCATTTGTACCGTATTGTTGGCGATCAGGTCTTAACGTTTGAAGAGCTTACCACACTCTTCGCTCAGATCGAATCAATTTTAAATTCGCGGCCTTTGTGTCCATTGAGCTCGGATCCCAACGATTTGAACGTTCTTACGCCCGGTCATTTTTTAACGCTGGAACCTCTTACAGCAGTTCCTGACTTCGACTACAAGGACGTAAAAATCAATCGACTAAATCGATGGCAACTTATCCAATCTTTTCAACAACAATTTTGGAAACGCTGGAAAAATGAATATTTACATGGGTTAACTCAGCGAGCAAAATGGACCACGGACTCAACACCGTTAATTGTAAACTCAATCGTACTTATAAAAGAGGACAATCGGCCTCCTCTTCAATGGGCATTAGGACGAGTTGTTTCCTTGCATCCTGGCCCTGATGGGGTAGTTCGAGTCGCAACCGTTAGAACAGCCAGGGATCACTCGCTTAAGAGACCTTTGGTCAAACTATGTCCTCTACCCTCCGTATAATCGTTTCAACTTATCATTTGTTAGCTTTTAAGTTTAGAATAATAACTTAAACATATTTATCGTTAATTACCGTTTCTTATTCTTACTCTGGGAAAATCCTATTGGTATTTTGGTGGGCGGAATGTTCCGTTTTCAACGCAAATCTTGTTTACCTTTCAATTTGAATTTCGCGCGCCTTACCGATGCACTTATCAATCATCACAATTCGCTGTGCTGCAGTTCTATTTAGCCAATGGGGCGCCCGGACTTCCGCTGGCGCATGCGCAGATCCTACCGGTGTCTGAGAGATCAACGCCATAGGCTGGTAGCAGAAGGCTGGTGGCAGAACCAGTAAAAAACCTCTCCGTGTCTGTACGTGAAAGCGAAGGCGCGCGCGCACCAAACATTACAGCCCTTTTACTCAATTATTTTTAATAAAACTTCAAGTGCTCAACAGTTTTTTTGGAACTTTATAATCGTGTGTGGCTGGCCGGCCAGGTGTCTAAAGGAAGAACTATTCGTGAGGAATCGTGCTAGAAGCCTGCCTACGTGGTAAGTGGTTTGTGCATTGTTCCTATTGTCTAAATCGTCTGTAGCAACGCTTATTAACGGCGAATGCTTTCAATAAGTATTCGATCCAATGTGGTGATTGATAGTGTACTCTAATTTCTTCTTATCGAATCAATTTAGCCACATTTACAATATTTCAATCGCTGAAACCGGTATTTTGCATGCCGGTTAAATAAAGGGATTTCATTGAAAATAAATTGCTGTATAATTTGTGGGAACCTTTTCTGAAATGTCAGTTTATGCAATTGTGTACAGAACTGTATTAGAAAAATGTCTGATACAAATACATTTTTAACATCTGCCTATTGGGAATTAATTTTTTGGAACTAAATACAATTCGGTCGGGTCCGTATTAATATGTGAACCTGTGCATACACCGGTTAGCACCAGTTTAAAGCGGAAAATCCCTGTTCAAATTAGGGATGAAGCGTCGGCGGGTCGTTGGACCCGAATAATCTGGAATTCATCATTATTCGGATTCCATTGATAAAACATGGAGGTACAGGTTTGCTATTCGCTTAAATTCAAAGGTCTCGTAATATTCGTCCGTATTCGTCTCTTACACCTACAGAATTTCTAATAAAGACATAGAATTGTCAAAGGAACGTGATTTTATCATCGTCTCTATGTACAGGATCTAAATATGTTTTTATTACAAGGCAAGGCCATAGGCATACTCGTATTAAAATACAGTGGACGACTTGATTAAACCTCGTGAGAAATTTACATTTATTTATTTTTATTCTATCCTTATTTGTGTTATGTTGTATTTGTGCAATATCCTTTATTGCACAAATACAACTGCAATGGCGCTATAGGCGGTCTTAATGCTAAAAGCATTATCTAATTACATTGACATTATAATTGAAGTGGGTAACGCGTGTTATAGTGTTGTGTACAGTGCAGTGACATCGTGACGTAACAAAGCGTGGGCGCAAGCGCCACTTCACGAGACACTCACTCTCGTTCTAACTTTAAGCTCGATTTCATGTATTAGGATTTTTCAATATATGATTTTATGTAACAAAAGTTTTTTCGTTGAAGGCCACTTTCCAACTTAACATAAGTCGCGTTTACTTTAATTAAGACAGATGGGACTTCTAGATGTCTTATAATTCAGATTTCTGTAAACATAATATGTGGGAGTGTTCTACTATACTATTTCGCTACATATTATTAATAATAATTTTGTTGTTCGACAATACAAAAGATTTCCTTTGGCACTTAAATTATATACTACTAGCTTTTGCCCGAAGCTTCGCCCGCGTGAATTTCCCAGAAGAATAGTGCTTTTCCCGTGATAAAAGGTACTATATGTCCTTTTTAGTACTTCTAACTATATGTATGCGTAATTTCAATAAGTTTGGTTCAGTAGATAAAGCGTGAAGAGGTAACAAACAAACTCACTTTCGCATTTATAATATTAGTTAGGATTTTAATATAATCGGCAAGCTTTTGAAATAGTTTCACCGTTTTGCGCCGGTGTCAGTCTGTAATCAAAACTTGCAAATTAAATTTCACCCGCTTCCCTGTTTCCAAATGAGTTGAAATTTTGCATGTGTATGAAAATCGAATGGTAATGCAACATTAGTTTGATATTTAGCTGTTCTGATGATTGGCCCGGAAAGTTGCCATAATAATAGTAACAACTATCTATGTAATAAAACTTTTTTTTTGTCGCAGACATAAAAAAAACATAGCTTTTTTCATCATGACCGGGACACATTTTCGTGAATGAGCTTTTTCTTAACCGCATTTTAAATAAAAAGGGTAAAAAATAATAGCGAGGCATTTTTGCAATTAGAGTTTTTTAAACTTTCGCGCTTCAAACTCATATAATTATTTATAATAACGGGACTTATTATATTTTATTGTAGCTGTGATGGCGATTCGTGCGACACGTTGCAGTCACCGTGATAGCAGCTAATTATTGTTCTTACTGGGGACAGCGGGACGTATGACCTACGGGAGATAGCGGTATTAGCGGTACGTATGACCAGACCATACGCCGCCGAAAGCGGGACGCTTTCAGGCCACCTGTCCCGCTGTATAGTACACGTGACCACGTTTGGCGCATAGCTATTTTCCAACAAGCTACTCCTACATAATGTAATACCCAACTAGCACACAAGCGCTATAAGAAGCGGTACAGTAGCCAGATAGAGGATTTCAGTTACGGCATAGGCTTCTTAGTAAGAAATATAGTACATCTATAAGCTGCTAAAGATCTCTTGTAGCGCGAAATAGGCCACAAATTATACAACTATAAGCTCTGCAATTGATCTAAAGTGGCCGCTTATGTAAGTTAGAATAGAGCTACAAAGGCTGCTTAAAGGCCGTAACGTGCACTCAACGTATCCAAAGTTTCTCGTGCAGCGCTTTTCTGCTACCTTCACCTTATTTCGGAGCTCCTGTATTTTAAAATTAACTTCCATCGCTCTAAAGTAAGTTTATTGTTGATTTACAATTTTACGTGTACAAGATATATTATAATTTTTATTAAATGAATTGAATGCGTGCTATGTGTAGTGAAAGGATCCATAACTAATACGAAGGATTTATCAAAACGGTAAGTAATATGGTGTTTTATTTCTATATGTACGTGAAATTGCAGTGCGATTACCAGTTCATTGTGAATGTTTATATGAATTATCGTCAAAATTTTCACGCGCCCTCTGAATGTTAAGTTTTTAATGCAAAAATAAAATAAATGATTATGGTGAGGAATTAGGTTTCAACTTAAATACTAGTTTTTAGTACTTTTTAGTTTACAAAAAAGTTTAATTAGAGCTATACGTAAAAAATTAGGTTTAATTTACATTTTAAATTACGAGTTTATGTCTTCAAAACGTAGAAATAACCTTAAAAACATCCATTTTTTAAAACAGTATAATGGCGTCTCCATAAAAGCAGCTCTCAGTGTTGGTTATATCTATTTTATCTGCTTGAACCGTAAAAAGGCTCTAGTATTTGCTGCTGTAGATGTTTAAGGTTTCACGGTTGTAGTACTAGTGCCCTATCCAACTGTTTCTGCATGTACATCAGCGTTTCACAGTTATTATTTAGAGCCTCAGGTGGTCTTAACACAGGTTCTTCTATTTGAGATATGCAGTAAAAATACTACTTAGGGATCCGTCATTAAATTTTAAAGTTTTATTTTCCTTTTTATTCAATACCTACCTATAAATTACTATTATCTTTACCTATACAGATTAACTGATATAGATAGATAGATAATATGTTTATTTGTATAGACAATTTCAAGTACATAGGTACCCATTTTTTAATGTGTAAAACTATCAGCAATGTGACCAAGGGTAGGCTTTAGGTATTTATTCGAGGTATTCCATTTTTTGTTTCTAATTATCATACTTTATGTTTTTCAGTTACTGTCTGTGACAAATACCTACTCTGAAGCAGAGCTAAACCAGGAATCATCATCTCAAGAACATATACCTCGTAGTTCAGATTAATCCTGAGAATCAAACGCCAGAACAAATCTTTAATATTGAACAGTTTATATTACAGATATTGCCGAAAGTAATAAAAGAATTATAAATAATTATGTGTTTCATTTATGGCTTCTTCACTTGCTGTAAGACTGTCGTCCTCACAAATATCAGCTTTAGTAGTACTACAAGATGCAATATCGTTGTGCATTAAATTGGAAACTACAGAACCCTACCCGTACCGAAATCGCACTCCGTCATAGGCTGAATAAAAAAAATATTATTATCATACAGCTTTAGGTTACATTTTTAGCACATCAGTTGCGAATATGGCGCTGTTAGCTCTAGTATGAAGTCATGTCCCTTTCCTGTAGAGGTAAAGCTATGAGAAATCTAGTGAACACCATTAAAAATACTAACAATGTTACAGCACCGTTTTGTAACTCTCTACGGCTATATAAAATATTTCATGTGATTTCTTAGACAACTATTTACCGTTTAGTTTCTATATATCTCATATATAGCGCTCAAGGCGCTATTTCAAAATTACACAACTTTGCAATAGATATAGTGTTACAACATACGTAATAAAATATGCTAAAGAGCGTAAGGCTTTACAAAATGTCTCTATACGGTCTTGAGTGCTATAGAGGTAAGTTAAAACTCTTTGCAAAACTGCACTGCCTACTAAAGTATTCTTTACATCTTAGAGTGGTATAAAAGTCTCCATTAACTCCATTTTATGTCCAATAGTAGTTTAGTGAAGCCAGTACTTGTTTTTGTATTACCATAAGATATTTTTTTGCTACAAAACATGTCCTGTAGCACCTAGCTGTTCAATGGTATGAAAGTACTTATTGTTCAACTTTAGGAAAAATTTACAGGCACTCTTCTAACAGCCGACTATACTACACTTAGACTGTATAAAGCCTGTATTAGCAGCTTGTGTGCTAGTTGGGTACTTAGGTACTAAAATATGGCGCTTTTAAATTTATTGTCGGAAGACGTATCGTCTCTGATATGAATATTGTATGACAAAAAGCGTTTAGGGATAAGTTATTTCAAGGCATACGTAAATTGCCATTTTTGGTAGCTTTTAGCGAACTATTCAACATTTATTACTAATAAACATGAGGTAGGTTTATTCTGTTGCAGTCAAGATAGAGTTCAAAATATACGGAAAGGTTCCGAGATAATTAATGATCACCAAAAACCATATTTGAGTAAAAAAATCAATGTACAAAAACAAAAATAATGTGGGAATGTTGAATGTTGTGTTATGTATTGTGTTAATTATTTATACAATATTGACAAATCACCTTATTAATATAATTTTACGTTTAAATATTTTTGGGAACAGATCCTTGAATATAACTTATACTAATAGTTTTCCAAGAATTCTATTTTTAAACTATTTAATCGCTAACAACTCCTATTTGGTTTTCCCCTCACATTTTCAGAACCAACCCTATAAATTTATTAGACCTGTTATTACAAAGTAACGATAGCACCATTTTGCACTTTACTGATATGGATACAAAGCGCAATATATCACCGGTTTGAATAGTGCTTAATGGCATATAAGTGAAAGTAGTAGTGAAAAGGTAGGTGCTTGAAGAAAACGTAATAAAAATATGGGCCTTTTCTTAACTGTAGTCTTTCTTTTGATACCAAGTTATGCGTAGAATGGGGGAAAAAATTGTGAGCATTTGTAAATCTAAATAATACAGAGAATTTTGACGGAATTTGGTATGAAAATTAGCAATAAATCTCACCGATCTCCAGAACAATCGGACCTTTCTGATTCGCATTTTTTGACCTATTGAATATAAGTATTCTTATGACCCGTTTTCAAGTGCCCATACGACCCACTTCGTCAGAACAATTTTTAATATGATAAATTAATTTATTTATTTGGTATCAACTCCGACCCCTGCTCGTACGAAACAAAGGAAATTCATAAAATGTACAGTGATAAACAAAATACTTATATAAATATTATATTTTATAATCCTTATCTGGTTTTATTTCACCAACAGAACCCTTCCCTTTTGACCACTTTGACAATACTCTACCTACTCATTGATAAGAATCATATTTGAGAGCTTGGGTATATTCACTCAACCTTTTTTTGAAACAATTAGTAGTAGATATAAGTACATTGCAACTCAATCCTGTAATTAACATAACTTGTTTTTTTAAATTTCTAATTATTTTCTTATTACTTTAATTTTGACAGTGACTGTACCTGTTAGAAAAACGGGTCAAAAAGGACATGAAAAGAAGAAGCGGGTCATACGGGTATCGCTTTTTAGGGACTGGGTCAAAACCTGTGGGTCAGAAGGGTCCGAGGCCAGCGTGCGGTGCGTGCGGTGTCGTGCATATTATGCGAACAATAATTCTGTGACAATTGCGAGGCGCGTGTATCGTGCTCATTTTGGTTTACGAGATGTTACTGAAGCACCAAGCGCCAAATCCATTCGTGGTAAATGGACCAAAAAATGTTTGAGGAAACCTGATCTTACAGTGAGAATAAAAATGAAGGCCGCCTCCAAAGTCGGCACGGACACCAGAGACAATTCAACAAGTAAGAGAATCTGTGAACCAAAATCCTTAGTTCTTCCTAAAGTTCCTTCCTAAAGTTCCTTAGTTCTTCCTAAAACCAAAAATGTTTAGTTCCAGCCCTTCAAGATTTTGAAGGCCACAACTTCTAGGACCTGGTTTCTGCAGGATGGGCCACCTGTCATACAGCCACGGTGTCCATTGACACTGTGGAACAGATTTTCCATGAAAAACTCATCTCACGACGAGGAAATATTCTGTGGCCTCCCAGAAGCTCCAGATCTCACACCGTGATTATTTTTATGTGGGGATGGGGGGATATTTAAAGTCGAAAGTGTACAAAAGCAAACCAACAACAGTAGAAGAATTAAAAGAAAGCATTGTACGGGAATGAATGCCATTACAAGAGCGACTTGTCAACGTGTCTTTGAAAATCATGCGAGAACGTTTTGACGAATGTCAACAAGTTGATGGTGGTCATTTTGGACAACATAATTTTCAAAAAATTAGATCTCTTTTACTCTCCATTTCCATTTAATTTTAGTTTTTTAATTTGTACACAAATAAATAAATCCAAACTTATGTCGATATTTTTCTTATTTAATTTTCAAACTAGGTATAGAGTTAAGGCCCACCCTGTATCATACATAAACAACTTGGCACGAAATTGAAGATATTTTTTTTTAAACTGTACATTTCTTTTCGCCCAATGGTTGGCGAGGTGGAAAGAGATCGTCTCGCCTGCTTAATGGCGTGAGATGAGAGATAAATCGAGTTGAGCAGGACAGTGATCGCTCGTAAAAGTTTTAACGACTTTCAAACATTTACCTATTACATTTGGCCGATCAATTGAATTATGGGAGGATATAAATCATCGGAAAAGGCCTCGTAAGTAGCTTTTACAGTGGATATAAGTGTATTTGTTAAAAAACATTTTCAATATATTTACATACCTCGAGTCTCCATTTTCTGAGTGACATATTCTCAACGTCTTTTAACTCCCTCATGAGCCGGAGTGTAACATCTACAACTGGATTGTACCAATATAGTGTGTTTTTTCTTTTGCTAATATTGATGTTATTGGTAAAAAATTGTGTATCAACGTTGACTTGACAATTATGGCTTATGGCTTGAATTTTAAAGTATTTGTCAACTGTTTCAACCTCATATATTTTGGCTCTATAACTTTAATTTTCGGTCAATCCAAGCCGGATTGCATAATCTTTATTTTGACAGTGATAATAACTTTAATCTGAATAACGAATAATATTATCTGTCTGGCTTAATAGTGGGCTGGGCTAAAATGGTCAAAGTAATTGACAAGTTGCTATCGCCTATTTTCAAAATGAGTCTCTTTTGGTGGTCAATGGGTCTGACAAACGTTTTTTACTTTATATGCCAAAAAATCTACAAAAAATTACGAGAAAAACGGTGTTTTTACTTTTTCATATCGTTAAAAAATGGCTGGATATATTTACGAAGGATCAAAGTTCGTATTTCCGACTGTAGGTTTATAAAAACGCGGGCGGGCGCTCACTAGCCGCTGACGTCATAACTTTGCTCACTCGCCAGACACGCTCCCGTTCGCGCGCCGCTGTGTAGTAAAAATTAAAATTATTAAGTTCTTTGTGGTAAAATGGGAAAAAGAAACTGTATTGTGCCTTTTATGTTCCAATTCAACAGTTAAAAACACCAGATAAACTCTTTTTTATGTGCCGGAGGACCCGAAAATGAGGAAAAAAGTGGATGACAGCCATAAAAAGAGTCGATTCAATAGGGCCTCAAAACTAAAGCGCAATGTTGTTTACAGTAGTAAGTATTTGTTAATAATAAGTTTATCCTTTTACTTCTCGATCGTTTAAAATGGGTATACACTAGTCTATACCTATGTTAATAGGCCCTGACGAAACTTTTATTATTAATAGGTACGTAATAAATAAAAGATACAAGTGATTGCATACTGAAAGGCCTCCGTAATTTTGATGATTATGAATCATTAGACTATATATATACTATTATTTTATAAATTATTAAATAAATATATTTATTATTAAATAGAAACATTAATAAATACGACCCTCAGCCGTGTGGTGTCCGGCAGAGAAGAAATAAGGATCATTCCAAGTGCTCTCACGGATGTCGAACAAGGCGACTAAGAGAATACAAGCTTAACATGTGTGTTGGGACCGATTTATAAAAATATTTGATTCGTTGGATAGGTACGTTATCTCTTGTCATATATTTGAAGCTTTTAATAACCACTTGGCAAAAGCAACATTTATTGATCTTTCATTATGGTGTAAGTCAAAAAGTGTTACAACACATGGGACGAAACCGCCCTTTCTCCTATGCGGCCCGCAATTTGATCAGCACTGATTTCTTAAAAAACGTATTTTTATTTTAAAAAATTCGTTGATGTAAACAAAGGTAGGATATTGGATAAAAATTTATCAAAAATATCTAGTGCATAATACCTATTAACAGGTAGGTATTTGCCTACTTAGAAAACTAATATATAGGTATGTACGTAAATACCTACCAGTACTTTCTATTCTGTATATGGGTAAATAGTGGCATTTTATTTAAGTTTATACCTACTAGGTAATAAACACAAAATAATCATCAACAACCTCGAAATGTTGATTGGAGTACCTACCTAGGTAGGTACTGTATTTTTACCGGTCCCATAATAAAACAGCAAATGAAACTCTCATAGGTAGGTAGGTACTTCCTCAGTTAGGTTTGAACAAATACCTACCCAAGAATAGGTGTTATAACATATATACCTTTAACTTTATTCCTCGAATTTCTGGCAGCCGTAAAAATCCTGATTATTTATGAAATATTGTGCCACCATCAAACTATCCACTCTTGGCAGATTGTCTGATTGACCTTTTAAGAAAACCTTCTTCCATTTCTGCACACTTAGTAGGGTCATCGAACCATACTGATAGCCGCCTGCCCGCCGACTGTGAGCGATCGCGGCGCGGTGAACAAAGGTGTGACGTGTCATCGCGTTAGCGCCGCTTAATTTCGGAAATTAAAAAAAGGGGCCTAAACTTCTCGTAGTTATAACTTCGGAAATACTGGATGTATTGAAGTGAAATAAAAACTATTGTAATGTACATGATCTACGCTCCAATTTTAGGTATATTTCATAGTAATATTTTGACCCCTTTTTGTGTTCTCCATTCAATCTATATTATAAAAGTCGGTCAAGAGAATCGGTCAAAATCCCTTTTCCCTCAATTTTTTTATGGTGAAGTTAACACGTCATCACGTCATACCAGCTTGAAATAACACCATCATAACATAAGCTACTTTGTTTATCCGAGCACTTTATGTAGGTAATTGTAATTTCTCCCGTCAATAGGCGACTGTTTTACAATAGAAAATTCTGTTGAAAGTTTCGAGGGTAAAATACAAAGACAACTTTACAGGGCAGCCTTTTTTGTGTCGCGAACCAATAACACGTGTTCAATACTTCTCTTTCAGAGGGCGACATATGTGCTCCGACGGTTTTGTGGATGTGATTGCTATTTTGACTAACCCTCGATTACTATCTTTGTAAGCTCGGATCATGGCTTACATATTATACAACAACTCTCGTTATACTAGACAAAATTAAAGCTAATTAAAACCTAATATCTTTTATGTTTTGTTTGAACGTTAGGTACGTTCAAACAAATACATAACAGGACTAGCTACTACTTACTAAGACTATAAAAGTAACTTTGAGAGTTTGTTTCTCTCATCAAACCGCGCTGCTGGATTTTGATGAAATTTGGTACACGTTAGTCGGATATAATCTAGACTCAGTAAGGATTTAGGGAAGCACGTGCCTCCCCTAGACTGTTTTTTGTGTAATTCTATGGAGAGAAAATTCCATAACAGTGGCATACTGGGGCAAATAAAGAAATAACAGATTTTTTTTCTGCCAATCTGGTTTATTTCTTTGATTTTTTGCAAATCTGGTCCTTCTGCTGCGGCGCAGTAATGCAGGTCCCCCCAGAAAAAAATCCTGGATCCGCCGTTGATCTAGATTAATTAATAAGTTAGTTGCTATCCAGAAATTCTATCTGTAGAAGAGCTCCCGGGGCTTAATTCATTTACACTATACTGTTTACGTAACGATACAGTTTCGTAAGTAGGTACATAATGGAAGCAACTTGTACCTTTTGGACAAGAGCGAGCGCACGGGACTATCGAAGGATTCACGCATGGCTTGGGTCGTGTGTACTGGCCATATTTCTGTTTTTCTGTTTCTGGCCGTTCTTTTATTATCTCCTGGCACATTTCCAAAACAATAGTAGAAGGCGAGTTTCTTCATTGTGGTAACCACTATCTAATATAAAGCCTAGAATACAAATGTATTCGCCTAATCGTCTTCATTTATTTCGGGACTAGCTTTAGACAGCGGCTCCGCTTGAGTCAGTAAATCCTTTCGAGTGTGTTTTTAGGTGTAAAAGGTCTTCTTTATGTACTTTTTAATTTCTGCATCTTTTTCTACGTGTAGGAGAATGTACGCTTATGTGTGTTTGTGGTATATATTATCTACATTTTTTTTGTTAATTGAACATTTTTTTTGCAGATAACCTGACCCCCTGAATCCTAAACCCCCTGAAACATGACCAGGGTTTCTCTGCATTTGACTGTAAATTATTCGCGTGGGTCCACCTTTTTTACTTAAACTCTTGTCAGTCAACATTTTTTTTTTCAGGTATTTGGTACATGCAGATATCAGGGGAAGACGTATACGCGCAAAACAACTCGTGTGTACCAAGTTCTTAAGACTGGTGCTAAAGCAGTACACGGGGTCAGCGCTCTGTGGCGTGTCGGGGAAGTAAAAGTTAATAACTGGGCGTGCCTGCTCCTATCTCGTATCTCGCGGCAATTGCGCTTGTCAGCCGGACTCGCCCCGGCTTCCTCCGCCGCGCACTCCAACTGCAGCCATATATAAACCGCGAGGAACCGACAGAGATATGTGTATCTGCAGTTTTAACGCATTCTTCTATTGTTTTTCTTGTTGAGTTTTTGATCTAGCTCAAGTATAATCTTATAATAAATTGTTTTCTATAAAACTAGCAGCGATCCCAGATCACATCGCTAATATCCCACATATATACCCACGAACTAACCCACGTGCTCGGGGTTCGACTGACCCCCAACCGGCTACACATCTTTTCATTTTCCAAAAGTTTCCAAATCAAAAAAATCTGTAGGTAAACAACAACTTTTGTCTTCATGAAAATTCAATATTACTTTCAAATTAAAAGGCACAGGCACTTTTCACGTCAAAAACTAAGCCAACAGAATTATTAGATTATTTTGGTTATTATAATAAGGATTATTTTGATTATAAATCTTAAAGCTACAAACTACTAGCATTTTGGAAAATTTTACAACAATGTTCATGTTATTATATTAGAAATAATTTTAAAATACATTTTCCTTTATAAAGAAAAGGTAGAAATATTAATTTATAAAAGTTCGGTATTGGTCTCGAGCCATATTCAAAGCAGTTTATACCTAACACAAACTTTTCTTTCCAAAAATTGTATCTGAGAATCCGTAATCGGATTTGTCTCTGAGTAATTAGGTATTATTATATAATTTCTGTCTACAGCGACCCTACCCCGTACGGCCCGTCACTCCGAAGTTTAGGTATAATGGTCTGGAATTTTATGCGAAAAATGACACCTCGTGGGGCCTATTGATTCCAAGTCTGTAATTATGATTACAGCAAATTTTACAACTATACAGGTGTTTTTAAATCATTGGCATCCTTTCTACTGGTGAAAGTACTCATGAACATGAGCAACTTTTTGTATGGGACCGACTCAATCCGATGGAAAAAAAATCAGCTGTTCCATACTATTTTCTTCCAATACCTACTCACCCGATATGTAAGTGGAACAGCTGATTTTTTTTTCCATCGGATTGAGTCGGTCCCTTACAAAAAGTTGCTCATGTCTTCATGAGTACTTTCACCAGTAGAAAGGATGCCAATGATTTAAAAAACATCCTGTATACAATTATTTTTATTGTCTGTCTTTTTATTTTTTAAACTTTATAGTATCCGCGGAAGATATCGTCGTAGTTCATGCAAAACGACATGACTTAGGCTGAGAGGAGACCATTTTGGTAGAAATTGTAATTCCTACTCATTGTAATGTACCCACTGAGTTCATGGAATAATGTTTTGTTACTTTTGTATCGAATAAACATTTTTCTCTTCTTTTTCTTTTTAACTTAGCCGATTAGACCACTCTTTGTCCGTGGTACGGTTCAGTTATCCGGTCAACCGGACTATGGAATTATTTTTCCATAGAACTCGTACAATTGATCGGACTATGGAAGATTTTAGGTTAAACGTCACAGCACACATCAACTCGGAAAGGGATCATGCGATAAATTTCTATTTCGTATGACTTTTTTTTTGAGTGAACCTTCTGTAGGTATCTTAGTAGAATTAGGTACTTATTCTGTGTCTGTACGACCGATTTATGATAATATTACGACCATTTCCGTCTCTTGTTTGTTGTTTGTTGACGATAAAACCGGTATCAAACCTCATCTCAGATGGCTTTCTTTCACGCTTTGATGTTGTATATCAATAACCTTTATTTCATTGGGTTTTATTAAATAAAGTACATATAACAAATAAATACATACTACTGAGCTACTTCGAAAAAGTGAGTTTTTTATATCAATTTTTTTGATAATTACTTAATGATAAGTGAAGAATTGTAGATAGAGATCTAACTAACTGAGCTATAGAGATCGTCACAATATATACTTCATATTGAAAAATATTATTTTAAGTAAGGAATCTCTTTTGATCTTTTTATGTGTGCAAATTCTATTATTTACTAAAAAAACAAAAAGCTAGTAAAAATCTAAATATTCTCCAAAATAGATCAACATATTGTAGAACAAATGTTGATAATGGAGGATAAGTGGTAGGTACATGGTAAATATTACAAAAACCTTTTAAAATAAAACTGAAGGAGTGTGAGAAACGTAAGTGTGTCACAAGCTTTTTTACTTTCTCGACGTTTGCGAATATGTAACATAAATTTTAAGTTAGACTTCGTGTTTTAAATGTACGGGAACTTATTTTTTGAGACTCCATGGTGAATGGTAAGTACATACAAGGTAGATACATTGTATCCTATTTTATCTAGCTTTTGGGCAGGTGTTGTATCCCAGCAGTGGCTGGGAAAGGCATAGATACCTTTTACCTTTTGTATATGCTATACATATGTGTATATCGGAATGTAAGTAAAAAATACTTTATTGCACCGGAACATTATGGATTATTAAGTATTTTATTTGATAAAATTGATGCGTGTAAGGTAAGCCTGACTGAGGTGACTTAAAAAACATTAAATAATTTTGCAAAATTTATTTTCCAACAAGCTAAAGCGAGAAACTGAGCAAAACTACTACGGAAGTTTCCTTCAGACAGGGGACACTTTTTCGAAGAACAAAAGCTTGACTTAACTCAAGCGGCTCAAGTGGTCAAATGAGAGATTCTTTGAAACAGATTACTTCTGGAAGTAGCTTGTTTATTTTATTGACGGAGAGTCTCTTTACTTGGTAAGTGCTGCAGCTGGTTGAATTTATATACTGCTTTATTCCCTTCTATTTTTCGAGTATGTTAGTAGTAAAAAAGTTTCCGCTGAAGGAAAAACAACGTGAGGAAACTTTTTCAAATATGTTAAATGGAGAATGATAAGATTAACTACTTTCACTTTTGAAGATTTCATCTTCGAATCTGACAGGGAAAAAATAGTCTTTACTCTATAACATAATGAAAAAACCACATCCTGAATATCTTAGACACAAGTCTGACAACTTTACGAAAAAGCAATCAGGCATATTACACAAAACAGGGAAACTACATAATTTTCGATACCATATCCTGGTATTAAGTTTTATATGCACAAATGCAATTGCGCAGAAATGCGTATGCTCAGATGGGCTGGAGGCGACACTGCGGGACAAAGTCAGAAACAAACACATTCGTGGGTATTTTTTAACGTCGCCAGCATCCAAGAAAAAATGCGCGAAAGCAGAATGCGGTGGTATGGCCGCGTAATGCGCCGGGATGACGAAGTCATTATGACCAAGGCGGTTATGAAAATAGCAATCTTGCCGAGGAAGAAGTAGCAGGGGCCGACCTCCCACGACCTGGACCAGTACAATTAAATCAGACATGGCGACGATGGGCCTCACCCCTGACATGGTGCACAACAGAGACCAATGGCGCAAGAGGATTAGGGAGGGCCGACCCCAAATGAAATGGGCAAATGGCAAGGCTGGAAGTAAATAGCGAAGAGGCATATTACACAAACAGGGAAAAAATCACACATTTGGAGTCGTAGATAATAGGAAGTAAAAAGTTTATTAAAAATCAAATACTTAAGTTACCTTCAAATTTCTTACCTTTATACTGTTATTGCTTTATGTGGTGGGAGATAAAATGTAATCACATTACATACAATATTTTCTCTCAAAAAAAAAAAGATTTTCACGACAAGCGGTTCAATAGCATTATGTGAACGCCCCGTTAGCGTTGCATGCTGTTACTTATCTTCTTTGATGCACTTGCAATCCTCTTTCGTTCCGAGTTTCGAGCGTGCAAGCAAAAGATGAACCTATGGGATTGAATTGTTACGAAACATTTTAAACATGCTCGTGGCAACAAATACGAATATATATATATTTATATAATATAATAAATTTCTTTATTGTTTTTCTCCACAAAAAACAGTTTAAATGCTAAAACATGTAGGTGCTAATTTGGTGCTAAGAAGTAATTTGAGAACTGTTACTCGAACTGTTACCTGATACAAAGAACCTGTAATGAGGACACCAGGGAGGGGGAGGGGGCGATTCTACGAATGACTACAATATACATCCTAATACTATTTAATTTACGTATGATACACGCGCGACGGTATGATTAGGTCTTACCTTCTCGCAATGAGCGATTTTGCTGAGAGCTAATTAAGAAAAAAAAAATTGTATTAAAAAGACTCAACAGATAGCGTTAGCGTTTGCGAAAGCCGAGTCGCATAATAATGGCTAAACCTATGTGGTGCGCTTTTTCCTGTCAACCAGAGGCATAAAAAAATCACCTAACAGTTTGACAGTTGCACAAATCACAATATTGATACTTTTTAGATGTTTTTTTAATTAAGTTTTATTTTTAAAAAAAAGCCAATCCCGTGAATTTTTGCTTTTTGGTATGGAAGTTTTTTTCTCGCCTTTTTCTAGCTCTACTTAACTAATGGAACTATTACTAGTGGTTCTGTGTCAGAACAGTAGACCATCGCGACGTTCCACGAATATAATGAAGTTTTTTGTTATCAGATTTTATTTCAAGTGTTCAAGATAATTCTACCATGCAAGTTAAACCCAAGTAATCCAAGGTTACAATACCATTAACCAAATAATACATACACAATTACCAAGCTAAGCAAGACAAAAAAAGCAAAAAAGTTTATATGATTTTTGCTGAACCATTTAATTTAATAAATAAATCAAGTCACTTTTGTAGACGAGTGATTTTGGTGAGTATTGCGAGATAAAACTTTGCTGCGCCATCTATTGATTTTTTGTGAACTTATCGTATGAGAATTTATAACATATGGATTTATAGCGGTTTTATTGAATTTTACTATGTTGTTCAAACAAAAAAATTGCGTCTTATTAAGAATAACAAAAAATGTTCTAATGACATTTTAGTTTTATTTTTCAATAGCTGAGATATGAGGTTTTTTTGTATATTTTATTTCGGCCATTTTTTAAATTTCGAAAACACTGGCTCGACTAAAAATTTCCTGAAATTACCGAACCTGTACCGAACCTGCTTACAAAATTTCATGATAATCGGTTTAGAAATGGCACCAGAGAAGATAACATCCGGACAGACAAAAGAATTTTCGGCTAGTGGAATTGGAGATGCTTCTCTGTCGTCGGTTGCGCTCGCCCGGTCGATTATTTTTTAATTTGGGTCTCAAAAAATCCCTCATTATTCATGCGCTCATTCTACGAAAAAATTAAACCTCCTCGAACATACTCAACCATAAAATCATAAGCTATTTACACAAACAAGTATCCTCTTATTCATCATACATCCAGAATGTTTGGACATGATAGGAATACAGTTTTTAACATGCCACTTCAAACGTGGTGTTTTTGTGTTTATCTAGTACCTTTGATAAGCTACGTGATGTAGCGCTTTGATGAGCTTTTAAAAAAATACCCTTTAAAAATAATAAAACAAAAAAGGTTCTCATCATGTATGTTTTCTCATGAGAACCTTACATCGAATATAATATCTCATACGTTAGCACGAGCTTCGATCCTTGTGAGGATTTTTTTGAAATCCATTCTTAACGGTTGCTTAACGTTAACTTAAGTTATAGAGTTAACGTTACTATATTTGTGTTTCAAATTTTAGACATTATAGTTTTTGGTCCATGAGTCATGTTAAATCAATGGTTTTAGGTAAAATTCAGCGCCACGTATAATATAGAAATGACGCGTGAAGTCAGGCCGATTCACTGATGGAAAAATAAGAAATTACGCTTTGAAAAGATTACAAAGTGGCCGTTAGATAACCGCAAATACAAGTTAGATTTTTTTACAAGTTTAATTTAGTTTAGTTTTCCTACGCTGAGGATGGTGATGAATATAAAACGATACAATATTTTTATTATTAGAGAGGAAAATATAAGCTCGAATCGTTCCTGATGCCAAGGAAATTCCGTATTTCACCACGTTTATTTCATAAATATGAAACCCTTACTAATGAAAACTGCCTCAGGGAAAGAAAATAAGAAGGAAAATATTAAAATATGAGGAAACATTTCCAGCCTAAACAACGTGAAATGCCTCGTTTAAAATACACGTAACTTAAATAAATTTCTGCGGTTTGTTATGTCTGTATCTAAAAGATAAATATTTTTTTATAGAGGAACATAAAAAGTTGTATGTGCTAAGAAAAAAAATAAAGAAATTAACATACGACTCATCATCTACGCCTAAACTGGTATGCACAGAAACAGGCTGTAGCTAGGAACAAAGTATTAACAGTTTTTGAATAAGTTATTTGGTTTATTCTATTGATTTAAGAGTTGATCCTCTTAGGGATTTGAATGTAATTGCATTAAATAATTTGTCGGTGCACTAAATGAAAAACTTAGGTGCTTTTTAAATAAATGCTCTCGTAGAGGAATACCTCTTAATTTGATCAATATTCTACATAGATGATAAGTCTATGTGTATGTATACTATGATTTTATACCTAAAAAATATAAAATTTCTTACAGCGTTTAGAACATTATTTTCCTAATAGATTTTTTTATTGTTAAGTTATTTCGTTTAAGTGGCCATCTTGAACGGTTATTGTAATTTTTCGTATTGGTGTGGAACATTACAAGGGTCGCTTGATGGATGAGCGCTGGCGGCGCTTGC